>JAODKC010000117.1:16504014-16525489 GCA_026777985.1 Mormyrops attenuatus | reverse complement strand
TCATTTAAAATCCGGCCCGCCCCCCCCCCCCCCCCCCAAAAAGGGGCACGCTACAGACTGACGAGCGCCGACCGATTCAAACCCCAACCATCCACACATATCGCTGCTCCCAGCTAACAGGACAGCTGCTGCACAACGTGCTGCACAGCTGGGAAAGAGGACTAGTCACGCTGCAGGGTGAAGCGGCCAAAGCGACTCTGGGCAAGGAACCCTGACAGGATAGTATGAAAATACAGCTGGGATGTTTGTCATAACGGAGCTTCCTTTGTAGAAAATTGAAGACAATAACTATCGAGTCATCTGAGGCTAGTTGGAGAAGACTGTGCAGGTTGCAGTACATATGCTTCAGAGAATAAGGGTGTTTCTCTAATTGTGTACTTGACCGCACATGTGTTCTCATGTACCCGCTTTATGTCATCTCCTATTGCCAAAGATCAGTTCCAATACTCAAGAACATTAGTACTGAGGCCAGTAAAAGTCCCCAGATGTTGTTCTTGCCCTGCCCCACATTTATTTCAACCAGAGCTAGGAATAAAATAAACTAACACTTTCAATTTAGTATTAAAGCTTACTAGTTACAAAGCAAATGGGAAAAGGCCTGAAGTGCTTAGCACAGTATCCAAAATGTATTATAGAAAAAGCACCAATAAACAATTTTAAGAAGAGTCGACCACAGATGTGTAGCAGCTTTTCAGCTTCTCTACATCCCACAGGACTTTAGCATTAACCTAAACAGAGGAAAATCCTTGGATTTCATCCTTCATCTCTTGTGTTTCTCCCTCCATTATTTCACTTACATTCAGAGAAAAGAGCGGATTTCTGAAAGCAGTTCAGGGTTTATCACTCCATTGACAGTGTGGTGAGTTTAAGCAGTTATGCAATATACTGTCAAGAACAACCTCGGTGAAGGAAGCCTGAACTGAAATGGTAGCAGGCACCAAAAGTCAGGGTCTGTTCTGACTCAGCACCCAAGCATTGGCAGCGGAGGGACACGGGGAACTCTTTTGTGAAAAGTGGTCATAGTTGCTGGAAAATTGCACGGTCAAGGCCACACAGCATCCCATTACCTAACTATGTACGGTATACCATCTGTATATACCAGAGTTAAACTCCAGTCTCGCATAAGTCATGGCTTGTATGGCCACATGTCACAGCATGGACAGCGACATAACTTTGTCTAATGCTTTGAGCATTCAGAACAACATTTAGAGTCAACGTTTCAGTGGCTAGATAATCACAGATTTAAACACAAAAGCATAAAAGTGTATTAATGCTACTGGTGTTCATCCTGTTCAAAGCCTTTCCTTATAAATGGAAATTAGAACAGTCTTGAAAACCAGCCGTCTGGAAAACCAATGAAGAATATATTGTCCACTCCTAAGCTATGAATTACAAAGCAGTACTGGTTTAAGTCGACTATTTGCCGAAGCAAATATACAAACTCCAAGGCTTAGACTGAACCCAGTAATATGTATGGAGTCGAGCAGTGTGTCCAGTTTTTATTATGTACTTGAGAATAGCATGACAAATGCAGTACATTCTTAACAAGAATGATACTGATCTCTCAAGGAAAGAGAGAGAGAGAGAGAGAGAGAGAGGGAGGAAAAGAAGAAAGGTACCCAGTGAAGACGAGGCAGAGCAGAGTGCAGATGAGGATGAGGACCTGGTTAAACATGGCAGAATGCGTTCTCTGTATAGCCCGATGCAGATCATTCTGGAACAAAAGAAAGATGCACAACATTCAAGTCCTCCCACTTTATTCCAAAAAGCATGTCATATTCCGAGGTCAATTGCACCAGCTATTAAAGCTTCATTCTTTATTACTTAAGTGAATTACATCTGATGAGGACTGCTATCAATTAGTATTACTGTCTCTTTCTTGGACACAATTAAGCCCGTAGATGGAAACGGACTGCAAATGGACCCACACATTGCTATCCCGTATTTCCCATGATACCATCAACAACGTACCCAACAGAAAGCCCATAAACACCCATTACGGTGCACAGCTGCGTGCGTCAGCCTTTTCTCAGGGAACCAGTTGTATGCATGCAAACTTACTATCATGTTCTCTAATGCGCTCTTAGCCAGCCAGCAGTTGAGGAACACCGGGATAAAAATACTTCTCAGATCGCGTAAAAATACCTGCAAGAAAGTTATATAAATGCCAGAAGAATCCTGCAGTTTCAAAACAAATCCCATCCAAGACACAATTCCCAAAAGCACGGAGTTATTCAAATGGATATTGAGTTTTGGTTTAAAATGCATTCATAAAATTCAAATCATTACAGTTCTGTGATATTAAACTCAGTGGTTAGACTAGCATATCCCTGTATCTTCTTTGGGGACAATACATAATAAACGTAACTCACATTTTAATTGTTCATACACAAATTCGCACATTTAATTTTACACAATTTTTGACAACAGAAAGGACAAATCCACCAATTTTTGGGGCTTAGTTGTGGGGACCATGTTAATTGAGATGACGCAGTCCTCTGTCTAACTGTCTGAATTTATGAGTGAGTAGTTTTATACAGCAGAGTGAAATGTCAGTGGAATGGCAAGGAATCAGCTTGTCAGCGTAACAATGAGTGGCCTGGTGGAATCTCAGGGTGTGTTTCAGTGTGTCACCGCTTACAGTAACTCGTGCCCCAGCGACTACAGCGAATCCCACACACAACCACCGCACACTCCCCCAACACAGCGAATCCCACACACACCCACCGCACACTCCCCCAACACAGCGAATCCCACACACACCCACCGCACACTCGCCCAACACAGCGAACCCCACACACACCCACTGCACACTCCCCCAACACAGCGAATCCCACACACACCCACTGCACACTCCCCCAACACAGCGAATCCCACACACACCCACTGCACACTCCCGTAACACAGCGAATCCCACACACACCCACTGCACACTCCCCCCACATAGTGAATCGCACACACACCCACTGCACACTCCCCCAACACAGTGAATCTCACCCACACATATTCTCACCGTGATGATGAAGGGCACTGTGTTGATCATCTCTAGGACAAAGGACACCTGGAAGATCTGTTCCCAAATGTTCCCCTAGAAGCAATGAAACAAGCCAATGTCGTCTGTTAGAACATACACATTAGACAGGGTTTATTTGGCCTGTTCTATGTTTTGTGAATAATAATTACCCAAAAAAGGGATGAACGCCCATTCTCTGAGCAAATAATTATCAACTTTTAATTTTGGAATTCCAGCGTTGCCAACTTTGGTCAGCTGGCTGGAGTGAGATTTTCAATTTGAGATAAGTCTACACACACATTTACAAGTATGTACTGTAAGAGTTTTATTACTTCGTAAATAGCCTGTAGGGTTTGCAGACTACCCCAACGCTTTGATGTAGCTAATTTTAGGTTTATGATGGAATAATATAGATTTGCCGTAAGATTTCTTGCATGAGCATGAAAGTGAGAAAGCGTGAGTGTCACGTGCGAGAGTTTGGTGATTATTGCATGCATTTTTAATCAGTAAATCAATTAAAGGATTTTGATGTCAGCTGTTTGAGGTCCCCAAAGTGTCTTTAGGACTAAGAAGCTCCCTCCTTCAGCATGAATCATATTCTGGTCCATTCACACCTTGGACACAATGCAAGCAATTATTTATAAAGAGCTCAGACAAAAACTTACCTTGTAGCTAAGATACGTCAAAAGCATCGTCTCAAGGAAACTGATAATGGCCACGATCACCTAGGACAGGGAGAAAGTGTGCATTCTGTCATCAAGAACGATAGATGTGCCACATCGCACCACACCAATCAGCTGGCACATCCCAGAAGGACCCACACCTTCCAGAACACATTGGGCTGGCAATCTTTAAATGACATAAATACTGTAATGCTCTATATTTGCATTACATAAAAGGTAAAACCTATGGTCAAGGCTGAGCCCTTCTCCTGATTTTGATACCAGCAAATTAATTTAAATTATTTCATAGTAACAGAGGGAAGCCCACATAAGCACTTAGAGCGTTTAAGATTAAGGCTGTGCCCTCAATTGAAGAGCTTCCCCTCACCTGCTCCAGTTAAAATTCAGATATATAGACTGGTTACAGCTGCACTCTAGGCTGCAAATCTTGGATAAATCGAGGAAATTTGCTGTCGGTAGAGAAGTTATGCCTGACAGCAGAGGAGGATGCAGTTCCCATTTATATCACAAAGGCAAAGATGGCTGAGACTCATGTGACCGGTATCCCGCTCGGACTGGAAGCTCCTAACCTGACTGAGCACAGTGCTGTCCTGCAGCCGTGACTCCCAACTCACCTGTATGGCCCAAACCGGCAGCCTGCGGTTCACCCAAAATATCTTGTCCCTATGAGGGTAAAATGAATAACTGTTATTCTGAGACACAGGCACAAAAACACGATGAAAGTGTGTGCGACTCTATTTAATTAACAAGGGATTTAACTCAAATTCTCATATTGCAGTCTAATAAACTCAGAGCAACTAAGACAAATGTAGGAATAAGGCAGCAATAGACTCATTCATCTTCCAACCACCTGTCCTGGACGTGGTCATGGAGAACCTGTCCCAGGTACACAGGCCACCGGCTGGACTTCACCCCGGAGGGGGGCCGGTTTGTCAGGGAACACGTACACTCACTGAGCACCTTATAAGGAACACCTATACCTGCTTATTCATGCAATTATCTAACCAGCCAATCACGTGACAGCGATGCAGTGCATACAGTCACGTAGGTACAGATCAGGAGCTTCAGGTAATGTTTGCATCAAACACCAGAATGGGGTGCAAATGCAATTTCAGTGATTTTGACCATGGGATGATTGTTGGTGCCAGACAGCCTGGTTTGAGTATTTCTGTAACTGCTGATCTTCTGGGATTCCCCCCCCAGTCTTGAGAGATACTCAGAATGGTGCGAAAAAACAAAAAAAACATCCAGTGAGCAGCAGTTCTGTGGACAGAAATGCCTTGTTGATGAGGTGATGAGATGATGAAATCAGAGAAGAATGGCTGGTCTGCACCAGAAAGGCCATGGTAACTCAGATAACCCCTCTGTACAACTGTGGTGAGCAGAAGAGCGTTTCTGCACCCGCAACATGGCGAACCTTGAGGCAGATGGGCTACAGCAGCAGAAGACCATGTCAGGTGCCACTCCCGTAAGCCAAAAACAGAAAGCTGAGGCTGCAGTGGGCACAGGCTCACCAAAACTGGACAGATGAAGACTGGAAAAATGTAGCCTGGTCTGATGAATCTCGTTTTCTGCTGAGTCACACAGATCAGGTCAGAATTTTGCATCAAGAGCATGAATCCATGGACCAAGCTGCCTTGTGTCAACAGTCCATGCTGGTGGTGGTAGTGTAATGGTGTGGGGAATGTTTTCTTTGCACACTTAGGGCCCCTTTATACCAATCGATAATGACTTGCATGCCACATCTGAAGATTGTTGCTGACCATGTACATTCCTCGATGGCCACAATTTAACCCATGTTCTAATGATAATTCCAGCAAGATAATGCACCTCGTCACAAAGCAAAAGTCTCAAACTGCTTTAATGAACATAACACTGATTTCAAAAGTTTCCAATGGCCTTCCCAGTCAACATACCTGGATCCAACATAACACCATTGGAATGTGGTAAACTGGGAGATTTGGAATGTCGATGATTGGGAGATTTGGAACACGGTAGATCGGGAGATTTGGAACGTGGCAGACTGGGAGATTTGGAATGTGGTAGACTGGGAGATTTGCACCATGGAAGTGCAGCTGACACTGCTTGATGAAATCATGTCAGCATGGACCAGAATCTCAAAGGAATGTTTGTAACATGTTATGGAATCCATACCATGAGGAACTGAGGCAATGTTGAGAGTAAATGGAGGCTCTACCCAGAATATTATCCGAATGTTTCTAATAAAGCGCTCAGTGAGTGTATGTACAAACTACAGGGAGCTGAGACACCAATTAGCCTAGCATGTTTATGACCTGCAGGAGAAACCCCATGTGACACATCGAGACCATGCATACTTGCATAGGGGGCAGTGTGTGGCTCAGTGTCTCTGTAATCAGAAGGTCACCGATTCATACCCAGCCTCAGCATGTCTGCGGGTCCTTGAGCAAGGCCCTTAACCCCCCCCCCCCCAGCTCCCTGGGCGCCCCAACAGGTGGCTGCCCTTCGTGGACAACTTACTCAACAAAGAGCAAGTTGAGGGAGGCATAAAGAGAATTTCCCCAAAGGGATCAATAAAGTATCTATTATTAGAGTAAAGGTGGAATTTGAGCCCCCTAACCCTGAAGTTGTGAGCCTCAGATATACCCACTGAGTACCCAATCTGCTCTGCAACATGATATAAAGTCTAAATGTACAAATGGTGTAAAGTCAGGACTATTCTGGACATTCTGGATGAGATGATGAGAGGAGAAGCTGTCAAAAAGGTCCATAAGAAGCAGGATCTTCTATGGTTGCCTTCGTTACAGCTTCTGTCAGGCCCAGCAGTTAGCGGTGAGTGCAGGGCCTAGTCACTGTCCCAGTTGAAAGGGTCCCCCCGGCAAACACCCTCACCAGCTGATCTTTTCAAAGTCTGTGTTGTTCCTCTGGGAGCCCACACTGGAGTCCACGCTGAATCCAGAAGAGACGAGGAAGAACCACATGTCATGTTGGCAATACTCAGGGTGACTTTTGTTACAAACCTCAGGAGTCTCTCCTGTCACGATCTGGTGAAAATCTGCCGTTTAGCCGCCACATCAACCTCAAACCATGAAATGACTTTCTGAGGCTGATACAATGCTGCATTCAGAAAAATCAGCACAACAAATCAGATTCAAATTCTTTTTAAATTATTGTCTGGTTTTTGTCAAATCATAAAACCAAATCGTTTCGTCAAATTTTGGCTCTAAGCATCACCTGCGGTTCACAGATATAGATCCTCATGAGTCATCTGCCTTTCCACAAAGTATAGAAGAGACACCAAAATAATATCTGACTGGCAAAAATAATTCCTAGGTAATCGGGCATACATCAAAAAAGCAAATACAGGTGGTCCTTGCTTTACAATGGTTTGACTTACGATATTTTGACTTTATGATGCCGCGATAGTGATGCACAATCAGTAATGTTCAAACTTTGAATTTTGATATATTGCCAGGCTAGCGATATGCTGTACAATATTTTCTATTGATGCTGGGTGATGGCAGCATCCACTCAGTCACGTTTCTCATCTCTGTAGCGATCGCATAAACATCTCATATAGTGGTTAACAATGTATTGAACACTATTGTTTTTCTTGTGCTTAAGCAAATGTTCCCAAGCTCATTATGTCTACTGAACACTCAAGTGTGTCCCATCATATTCCTATTGAACTTATGGTATTTTCAACTTATGATGGGTTCATAAATGCATCATAAGTTGAGGAGCACCTGTATATATGTTGCTACAAGCAACAATCAACCACCAATCAATGTGGACTAAGAGCATTTATTGGTTAGGCATGCTATACCTGACAATCAGTTCTAATGGTGTTTGTCTCGCAAGGTTAGTATGCACTCGCTATTAAATCTCTTTGCAATGATGTTGACGTTACTTGTGGAAAGAAGAAATAGAAGCTCACCTCTCGGCTTCAGGTTCATCCATGACCCTCACAATATAGAGGAGACACGACAGCAGCTTCAGGCAGAAGTTGAAGATCCGGATTCTGAGACCTGCCAGGTGGGAGAACATCCACGTGGGACATTGGTGTGGGCACAACAAGACATTTCAGTGTGAGGATGCTCACAACAGCTAACTTGATTTATGGTTGACAGAATCATACTGTTTACTGTTACAGATACTCGACAGCTTAGTTTTAAGTCAGATAGCTGTAGGATTCATGTTAGCCAGATAACTCTGCAGCATATACTATTATATACACGGACTGAGCTACATTAATACACATTTATGCATAATAATAAAGGCGTAATCTGAAAGGTGCATAAATCTAAGATTCCCATGTAATAATGTTTTAATATACTGGTAGACAACCATCCACCATCCATTTCCAAAGTGAAGCAGAGAAAAATCCCATGAATTTATTAATGATATTACTAAAGCCATATTGTAGATCTTTTGCTGCCCGTTTTTTTGTCGTTGCTGATTTCCCAAAGGATGTGCAACACAATAACTGCTCTAATGGGCTGGATTGCCGGTAAAGATCTAATCAAAGATCATTAAGCTCACATGAGGAAATGACAGTACAGCAAGAAAGCAGCAAAAAGCATTTTTAAGCAGAAATGTAAGATTCCTTTCAGGTCACTCAGTAATACAGCATTTTGATATAATGTTATTTGCTCAGAAATACTTCCTGAACTTTGCATATTGGAACATTCAGCTCATTTAAAGGGCACTTAGCTAATGTTTTTAATGTGTATAAGCATGTTCACAATTGCATTGCCAATGAAAATTCTCATAAACATAAAATAAACACATAAACACTGGGGGCTTCAGCGAAGAGAAGGCCATGTGTTCGCAGACACACTAAGGTCGGGTCGACAGGCTGCTGATAAATCTCATGATAGACAATATTTAGTGTAAATGGTTCGTTTCATGTTGTCGTTTAATTTTCTCTCTCAAAACAAACGCAAAACAAAACCAATATTTACAAGCAATGTTGTGCAGTTAAACTAATATTCACACATTATTCAAATTATAAGTAACTAACATCGCAAACTACAGAGAACTGTGAGTTAAGCTTGTGAAAGAAATGTAGACATTACTGGGTTAACCTTAACTGCTAGTGAGTACATGACAACCTTCCTAGGCTCTGGCAGTTCACCTTCCTAGGCACTGGCAGTTCATCTTCCTAGGCACTGGCAGTTCACCTTCCTAGGCTCTGGCAGTTCACGTTCCTAAGCACTGGCAGTTCACCTTCCTAGGCTCTGGCAGTTCACCTTCCTAGGCACTGGCAGTTCACCTTCCTAGGCACTGGCAGTTCACCTTCCTAGGCTCAGGCAGAAGCTGTTTTCAAACTTCGCAGATGTTTTTTTTATGAACTTTTCACACCTTTCCACTACCTTATTGCTGTAGCAACAAAAAGAATATTCTGAGCAGGGCTATCATGAAAGAATTTCCCCTGCGGTGATGGATAGGGACTCAACAGCACAATATGAGGTATTATTGTCATCTTATTTTATATATATTTATATTGCAAATCACGTAATTCATCCTGATTTTAGTACAATATAAATAAGCTTTATTGTTAAACTGTTATAAGACATATTGTTGCCATTTAAATATGAGCATTCCTGGCCATTCCGTGGTCCCAGAATTTGGTCATAAACATAGAAAAAGTAGTAAAAAAAAATAGAAAGAAATAAAAATTTGAAAATGATTCAATTATAAGTTTATATCCCTTTAAAGTAATTTTCTAATCATAATGCCATTAAAAGAAATAGATTTGTAATATTTAAACATGAATGCCAGTTGAAATGTGCACTTCTTGCTTCTTAACATGAATAACGAAGTACACACCACTCAAAGCACGCTGACACGTTTACACATGAATTTAAACATACGAACTTTGTATACGCACGATTCACAGCTTACATTGAAAGTTTGTTTATGGAGTAATGGAAAACGGTGTAAAATCGATAGAAACATTTATGTTTTTATAATTGTCTTTTCAAAATAACAATGTTTTTATGTTTTTTTACGTTTTATGATCAAAACATGAACATACAGTAGCAGTTATGGTGGCTGCCTATCATCTCCCGTGGGTGGCTTCTCGATTTTGCAGTATTGCAATATTGCAGTTATCACAACAGCCCTAATTCTGAGAAGAATAACCAACTTCTGCAAGAACTGAGGGTATAAAGATAGGTCAAGATACCCGGTGGCCTAGCAACCAAAAGGGTAAACATGAAATTGTAAAGAAATCCAGACATCTAGGGCCGTGGTCAAGGACTGGGCTAGTAGCTAAAGAGATAGATAGCGTTCTCCTAGCAACCTCGGTAAGAACTTCCACATCTACCGAGTTTATCTCTGTCGGACTCTGCTTTAAAATCCATTTTAAAGAATGATCAAGTGTTCTGATGATTTCATCCTCATTACTGTTTTTGGTTTAAGCTCTCTTGCTATGATATCTAAAATCATTTTTAAACAAGTGTTTGCAGCATTTTAATAGGAATACAGTGAATGATTATTCTTAAAGGAAAGATACAATAATGTGCACAGTGAAGGGCATGGTAGAACACCATTCAGCTCCATTATACATTTAGTGCGATCATTAATCACCTGTTTACATCATTTTATCCTTTAGGAACAGAACAAACAGGCACGTCAAGCTCCGACAGACACAGGTAATGTTTCCGGGTACATGTCTGCTGAGTTACAAAGCGGGTATGATGTTCTATGTAAAGTATTAAGGACAACAGTAGCATCACATATGCAGAGTTATGGCCTCTCGGGAATGTCCTGAAACAATTTGGTTGACATAGCTAAAGGTCAGTACAGACAACAATATTTATCGTAAACGGAATGTAAAGTTAACATTCGGTATGCCACGGTCTTAATGTGCTATGGAGGATAAGTGAAAAATGATTCTCTGATGGCACGTCTTGGCAAAATCTATTACGCTGAAGTGATTAACAGTTGATAGAAAAGTGCACAGTACTGTAATTCAGTAGCATGCATTATCAAGCTCAAGGCTGCCTTGTTTGCACTCTTCCCAGAGAATGCAAAGGCGTTCTATTGTTCCCATTAAACAGATTATTTTACATAGCAATGGCTTTTATTCTAAGTGACTCACATAGATTACGGTTTCACCATCTCTATAGCTAGATGTCTCACTGAAGCAGTTTCAGCACCAAGCTTAACATCACAGCAGCAGGGACTCTGGCTGTTAACATCCGGAAAACTACACTGAACTCTTTATCTGACATCAGATCATAGTCACACAGCACAATGAAGGCCACTAGGCCACTTTGACTCACTTGATCTTTGGTTCTTGATGAAGAAGAGTTTCAGCCTCTCCTTAAAGGTGTTCTCATTCACGTAAAACTCCACCTGCACCCTGAGGAAGGAGGTCAAGAAGCGGTTAGACACTTTACACTACCTACTTCAGGAAATTGTTGTATGCAATTACAAGTTACCCCTGAAAATGACAGGATGGAACAGGTATCAAACACAAAAGAATCAAGTCTATGCAGGCAGGACAGGACATGTGGCGAAGGGACATCCTGGGCAGTACGCAAATCCATTCTATGGAAACTGGAACAAACAAGACCGTTCAGGCATTAACAGTTGCTACTGATCTGATGTTAAATCCTTGTTGAGAATCGGAATGATTTATCCGAAAGAAAGAGCTATTTATGAGATATAGAATACGTAAACATGTCATGCATTATGAAACATCACAGACCTCCTGACATTTTATAAATTTGTAAATTTCACACTAGACTTACAAGGTCATTTATTGATTTTGTTGTATGAAAATTTTGCTGTGAGGAGTCTGGTTAGCATGAGCTGTACATGACAAATTTTTGTAAACTAAAAGTATTACATCTGTTACATTGGTACTTATTCTCTTTGTTTTCCTTACTTGACTTTGACCCATTTTCAAAAAAGTATTTCCCTGGAAAAAACTACAAGGCTACGAACCTACAACTAAAAGGCAAAAAAAGAACAGCAATTTTAGTCATAACTACATACTGTGCTTTTGAAAAGTACAAACCCAGTCAAGTGAATAAAACAACACAGGTCACTCACAACAGGTTGTTCTCTGCTAAAACACACAACAAAATGTCTCTTTGGTCATAACAGTAAAATAGCTCAACCAGTTTTAAAGAAGAACAACCACTAGATGAAAATATCTATAGTTATAAAACATGGCTACTTTGTGAATCCGGCTATTGCTAGGATAGCTTTTATCGCACTATAATGTACTATCTGCCTTATTGTACATCATTGTGGATAGAAGCTCTGTTAAATACATGTAATGTAAATGTACATTGTCCTTAATATTCACGTCAATCGCCCTTGCATACAGTAAATGTCATATTGATTTTATTGTTATATTGATATTATGGCAGCTTTTTCACATTAGACCATAGCCTGCTCCTCAAATACATCTGAAAGTACCCTCATGCAGGTGCTGGTATCAGATCACATGTGATACAACAGTCTGCTTTTTTCTCAAATGAGTTCTGCTTCACATAAAGGACAACGCACTTATTTCATGTAACTTTTACACTTTAAACCCTGCAGTGGATACAATTATGAAAAAGGGATGGTCAAGCTCACATTGAGCGACCAGTAAGACGTGCAAGATAGATGAAACATGAGCCGTACACACACTGCTATACAGGAAAGCTATACACATAAATATCACCTAAGAGATTCCAAGTGCGAAACACAAGATCAGAGCGTCCAGTAGTGCCAAGGGAAGCCATTAACAGAACACAGTGAAGAGAGTGAGCCAGTAAGTGTCAGTATTAGCTAGAGGATGGTTGGCGGTTTCCTGGAACAGATGGACCTCAAGGCATTTCTTGATGGTTCTGATGGGCACTGCAGACCACATGCGGTCCGGAGCCTGCTGGGTTGGAGCCATCCGACGAAAACATCTAATATGAGACATGTCTACAGGATAGTGATGATTAGTTACCTTTGCCTGATAATATTTCTCCTGAACAAATTCAGATATAGCGTAGCCTTTCCTCCTTTACTCCAAAAAAAACAGTGTTTTACCTCTGAGCCTAACACAGCAAGTGCAGCAGTACTGCCCTCTGAGGAAATCCCTCTAAATCCATTTCTAAATCCAAGCCTCAGTATGCCGCCATTTGTAAACACTGCCTTTTTCTTGTGTTCTACATTTGCCTACCTTGTTTCTCTTCAGCCTCACCGAATCCTGGAGCATACAGCATACACATACAAAATCCCAGTCTGTTTTTAATGCATTTATTCTTTACACATTTGATTGTTGGTGCAAATGATGCAGTAATGCACTTCCACACACAATTCTCATGTGCCTTGGGCCGATTGTGTTTTGAAAGGTGCTACATAAAAGTAAATTGTAAAAAGTAAATCGAATTGAATTTAAACAGTGGTTTAATTGATGTTGTTCCCATGGAACATTTTGTGCAGCATTTTTGTACTGATTCCCTGCCATTTCAGTGTGTATGAACTTTGCATCCCCAGGTTTGGATAGACTTCCCCTTCAGATTTCCCCCACAATACGAAAGGCATGTGGTTTCAGTGAAATGCCTGTCCAGGGACCTCCTTCGTTTGCTTCACTATGACCCTTCATAAGCAGTTACGAAACCTGGATGGACATATGTGTTTACAGGAAAAACAGGGTGTTTAAATAAATGACTCTAAAAATGGACTATTTGTGTCAATGACACAATGGGAGACGGTACATTAACACAAGCCAAACACAGAGACATTGAACAGGTGCTACTTACTTTTTTAAACACTTTACAGTCATAACTATCAGTCAGGTATTTTCCAAGAAACTCCTGTGAGCCCCCCCAGTGCAGGGCACATACTCTCACACACACACACACACACACACACATATATATATATACGCAAGGGGAGCCAGAGGAACCCCATGTTGACACAAGGAGAACATGCAAACTTGAAACACAGAGAGCCATGGCAAGGACTCGAACCCAGGTCTGAGGCAGCAGAGCCAACCAGGGTGCCAAAGTGCCGCACCTTCATGCCAGCCTTCAGCCATTAGTGTACTGCGCAAATATGTATCTGCTGAAGCAGCGGCTCTTTATCTGTCATGTGTACCAGCCCACCTACCCCCTGATTCGGGGACCAACGTGCACCTCTGACCCAGCCGCTTACCTTCCCCCAGTCTGCATCACCTGTCTATTGAACCACCCTGCAACTCATTTACTGTGCAAAGAAATAATACTTCTCCCATTCTGCAGGTATCTCTGAGGCATTATGACTTTCATCTCCCTGCTACCTTCCTTCTAATTGCTTCTCTGCTTTGAGATGATCTTGCTTTAGTTCCGCGTCAGCACAGTTTTTAACATCACCGGTAAGTATGACTTTGAGTTTAGATTCTGAAGGATGTGGTAAGTTTGGAGAGCAGATAATGTAATCAGAGAATTATAGTACATCTGTATTATTTCATAAAAGCCAACAAGCTTCCTGAGAAAAACCACTAGCAAAAAGACACTGAGTAAAGAGCGAAGTAATTAGTCATCCGTTGTAGTTTGATCTGGAATGTAAGAATAATTCTGTTGTCAGTGTTAATTTGTAATTCACTAATCTGCTTTGCAACACAGAGAGGATTGTACAATAATGAGCCCTGGCGAATAAACAGATGCTTCACTTGGACCCATGTAGTAAAAAGGCCTTTTGCACAGGCAAAAGAAACCAGCAAACAGAATAGCACAGCGCAAAGGCTCTGGGCTCAGAATACTGGAGCGGCACTGGTATGGTAATGTTTTATGGTATGCAAATTAACATACAGCAGTCACACCAAGCCCAGTAGGGAAGTTGACTATTGTTGATTAAAGCTCAAAATAGTTTTGTAATTCGGGGTTTGTGTGCAGCTGAGTGACTCAGCAGGTCGTACTGTCACCTGTGCTGAAACGGCAGCCCAGCTCTCAGGTGTGTGTACGGGTGTGTGTGTACGGGTGTGTGTACGTGTGTGTCTCCCTGCATTCCAACGACAGCATTATGTAGCAGAATTAATCCCACCCCACAGTGTATTATGTACCACCATTACAACATGCTGTCATCCAGAACGACATGCCGGGGGAAAGCTTCTGTTACTGCCACTGCACGAGGGGGGGTGGTCGTCGCTGCACTGCTGGTAGCAATTAGTTTTTAGATATTTAATTAGATTGAAAAGTTCATGGCTAGCTTTTTACTGTAAGAAGGATTAATGATAAATAAAGGTCTTAGTACAATTCAACTTTTACATTAATCTTTGGGGTATAATAAATGATTAATTCAAAAATGGAAATCAGAATTAAGTATTCAGATAGTGTCTTCGAAACCAATCAATTAAAAGTTACTCGTATTTCTCAAAACTGCAGAACTGATTTCCGAATATACGTGAAGCTTTTTCTCACTGTCCATCATCTGAGTCCCCAGTGTTATATATGCCTCATAAAGTCATCATTTATTATTTTGAGTCTGCTAAGTGATGTCATATCCATCAGATCATAGCCATAAAACCTTGGTAGACAGATATGAAGCAATTTGCTGACATGATTTTCTGTGTCAATACGTGACAAAAAATGGAGTCTGTGGCTAAATATGGAGCAGAAACATGTCTGCAGTGTTGCTTCCTCACACTGGGCATCTTGCGTTCGGCGTCCGTGGGCTGTGTGTTCGGAGCCGCTACATTCGCGTCTCCCCGTCCAAAACCTCTTCTCCGTGACTAGCGGGGCCTGTTGCCTGGACAACAGCAGCTCATTCGCAGGTACAGTACATCGCTTTCCGTGCCCGCTAATCATCCTCTCGAACCGCAAAGCCACGCATGTAAACCCAGTGGGCCCCCACGTTCTGATGGCCCTCATGATGGGCCACTGGTTAGTGCATGTGGTGGGTTAAAAAAACTGCTACAGGAAGCACATGGCTGTTGCTGACCAAGACACAGGACAGATAAATCCCATTAAGGCCACCCCTCCCGTCTGCCTGTCCACAGGTGCATGCCTAATGGCCACAGTGTGTTTCAGTTCGAACTGCACCCTTACACCATTGAGCATCCTTTTTTAAAAGAGGCATTTAAAAGAGGTCCCAAATCTCTGGTGAAAAAAAGTTACTAAAACTACTAGCACTGACTAAAACTGGTTTATCTGCTATATCTGACCGGAAAACAGACGAAAATGGAAAGCTGACTGCTGCTTAGCAAATCAATCCTTATGTTACTTCTTTAGTATACAAACAATAGACAAACTGCTAAAGGCATCGAGTATGGTACACAACCCTCACTGCCTAGTTAAAGTCATATATCATCCAATTAGAGGACCAAGAAAACCAGTATGGTCAATATGGGAAGTGTTGTTAATACAGCATAACCCAGTGTGGAAAAGACTACGACTCTGTGGTTACAATAAAGGAACTCACCAGTAAAGCCATTATGCCCTGTCTGATTTCCCAGCACTAATGACAGCTCTTCTTCATTTCAGACGGGTAATGTTCCGCTAATTGGCCCATCCGCGGATGTGGAATGAAATCACTGAAAATGTTTAACGTCCAATGGTGGGGAAATTTGTGCAACATATGGTCCGACCTCGTCGAACAAGACATGTCTGCGAGCTGCTAACCCACTGACTGCAATTCTGGAACACAGGCCAGTCCTCCAAAAACACAGGCATACGACAGAGGGAGAGGAAAAAGCCAGAATGAGAGGTTAAGAAGATATGTGGGGGGGGGTGCGGGGGGTTCAGGTAGATATAGACAGGTAGGTAAGCAGGGCAATGTTTTCAAGAGGCTAGGAGGCTATGTTGGTTGTTTTCAAGAGGCTAGGAGGCTATGTTGGTTGTTTTCAAGAGGCATTCCGCCTCAGCAGCAGAATTTCGAGCATGGAGACTCCAGATGAGATGCGTATTTGTCTCTGAAGTACTACTGGATATTCCAGTGAAGCAGAGCAGTGAATGCGCACAATATCCTGTACAACAACCGGCTGGCATTTCTTCCTGTTCACTTCTCAAA
This sequence comes from Mormyrops attenuatus, assembly GCA_026777985.1. Classification (NCBI taxonomy): domain Eukaryota; kingdom Metazoa; phylum Chordata; class Actinopteri; order Osteoglossiformes; family Mormyridae; genus Mormyrops; species Mormyrops attenuatus. The sequence continues at coordinate 16,508,827 of JAODKC010000117.1, read as the reverse complement.
ATCAGTCTCATCTACGAAGCTGTATTTCATCTGGTCACCTGTGCGACAAAAGTGAACGTCATCTGTGTAAAAAAGGCCCCCGTTTGCAGTGGTATAAATACTAAGCTTCACACAAGGCAGGTCCACTTTGCTCCTGCTGTATAAGATGAGACACTTGGGTCCCTCAAGAGGCACTGCCAGCCAGTTCTACCCCTCTGTGAGAGGAGACGTAACGCATCACATGTCGGTTGGATGAGTAATACTCAAAAACATCAGCAAGATGCTAAAAGTCATAACATGTTCTTATGTTCATGCACATGCTTTAAAACTCATAGACATTAAATGTAAAGGGAACAGCTTTAATTTAACGCCTCACGAAAGTCCTACAAAACCGCAATAAGTAAAGAGACAAATGCTATCTATGTTTTCACATGCTAAGGAAAAAATGTGTTAGGTCATGAAATCCATACCTAGCATTACGTAAATACTCATTATCATTACGTAAATACTGATTTAATTTTGCATTAACTACTTGCTATTGAAACTGAAACTGAAAAACAAATATTTATGACAAACACTTTGCATACCTTTGTCGCTACCTATGCTGGAATGCAAATACAGCAATAATTTAGATGAAAAGAAAAATCCAGGTATTATTCACTAGGCAGTGTGAGATCACGTAATTATTGGATGTCACTCGGGAAGAAAAACAGACTGTAAAATACACAGAACACAGCCCAGAATTAAAATCTTTCTCTCATCAATGTATTGCGCCTTCCTTAGTTTACAAGTATTATTTTTGTAGCTTTTTTCCTGACCTTCACCTTTATGTCATTCATGACACACCAGATGTCCTTCAGCTTTTTAAAACAATTTTAAAAAGGTGGGAATACATTTACACGATGGGTTATAACGTCTCCATATTGTTAATAAATAAATGTATAAAGCATATATTTTTATTCTAGGAAACTACAAAGATCTAGCATTGGAAGTGAGACTGTGTAAGTCCACACTGGGCCCTGTTTAATCACCTTCTGAAGGACTGTGGGCCATGTGCACAACATGAAGAAATATTTTTAGGTTGAATCAGCAACAGAAAGAGGCCTGTGTTGCGTTACTTGTCTCACTTAGGTCTGAGGACCACAACAGACCAAATGTGAGGTGAATAGGAAAACTTCTGTACTGTACAGAGGAGTACACGGCATTTAACAGTCACCATATGTGCATTCATAGTAATTTAATGAAACTTAATTACGACAATCCAGATTCTTGATCTTGTTCCTCTAATTTACAGGTTTGAAAGCTCACAATGTTTCTTACAGTACATTGCTGCAGTAAATTCATGGAAGCGTGGGATTTGTAGTTCCTGGCATGCTTCCCTGTTATGGGGACCTGAATTTCTGCTTGATTTTCATGACTACATTTCCCATAGCCACACGGAGCTGGGATGGTGTGATTTTTCACCATGGTTCTGGAGACCCAAGGCACTGGCAGCCCTGAAAGTGACCCAGCTTAGGTCCATAAATGGAGGACCTCCTGGTGCCCAGTGCACCTCTGCCAATAACATGGGCAGAGCTCCAAGACCCTAGCAGACTCTCCGTCCAACTGGCGCGTCACAGCACAAGCGGCCGCCCTCGTGCGAGAGGGAGAGCGCGAGAGAGGGAGAGAGCGAGAGAGAGGGAGAGAGAGAGAGAGAGGGAGAGAGAGAGAGAGGGAGAGAGAGAGAGAGCATTCCTGTGCATCATGTTTAAAAAATAGCTGCCCCTGGATCTTTCTGGCAAGGCTACATCGATTTAGTGTATTGACAGAGAACTGTGAGTTTGAAATAAATGGCTCCCACTGTTTTTGCAGGAGAATTCAGCTCATTTCAGAGCGAGACGAATCACAGCCTCTACCTACCTATCTTTAGATACTACACATTCTTAGTGCCAACCAATTTAAGACAGATTTACATAAAAACTGGAGTGCAACCTACAGTACATCTGCAGCACACACTGAAGCTCAGTAACAGCAGAATAGCAACACTGACAAGACCCAAAAGGGCGATTCGAAGATGTCTAACTGTTAGCACCCACCAGCACCATTAAAGTTCCATTTAGCAGCCAGAGGCAACACATGCATGTCCTTAGCTGACTCAAGATTGGCTCCATCCCAACTGGCCCCATCCCGACTGGCCCCATCCCGACTGGCCCCATCCCGATTGGCCCCATCCCGACTGGCCCCATCCCGATTGGTCCCATCCCGACTGGCCCCATCCCGACTGGCCCCATCCTGATTGGCCCCATCCTCTGCACAGCTGAGTGGTGCTGAAGGACAGCTCTCGATCAGCTGGAGAACCAGAAAGTAGAGGTGGAAAGGTCAGAATTAGAAAGTCAAAATACAGACCAAGAATTTGTTTCTACCAACCATCCATCCATTTTCTGAATCCCAACTAGGATTGGTGGGGGGACTGGAGCCTATCCTGGGAACAATGGGCGCAGGCGGGAAGCAACACCAGGCAGTCGCCAACACACCGCAGAGCCAATTTAGACTCACCAATCAACCTATCCTGCATTCTTTTGGACCACGGGAGGAAACCGGAGCCCCCGGTGAAAACCCAGGTGAACAGCGTGCGAACTCTACATAGAAAGGACCCTGGACCGAACCCAGGACCTTCTTGCTATGAGGCAGCAGCGTCAACCACTGCGCCACCCCTTCTACCAACCAGTTGAGTTCGGGGTCCCCGATGACCAGGTTTGGAAACACTGCAATAGACAAAAAGGCTGCCCCTACCTGGGTGTCTCTCACGCCGGAGGTGAAGGGTGCTTTGCAAACACAACAGTGCAGGACGCTTTAGCTCCTCATGCGGCACTGGAGCACTGCGTTTCACAGTATGCTACAGTGAAGTCCCAAGAAGTAATTCCACGTAATAAAGAGGCCCACAGACACATTCACCAATGGCTTAACTGTACAGCCTGGCCGGCGGCTCCGTGAGGAGCGTCATTATCTCTCACCTCTCATCTCATGAATTGTCCTCCAGCAGTCCGAACACGGACATGCTTAATAAGACTAATAAATAAAACATTAATAATGTTACCATCATTACTGATTTTCTTCAATTAAGACTGATTCAAACAAGTGACGTGAAAAGGCTATGTAATGTTCTGGCGTCCCAGAAGTTTGCACAGCCTGAATTCCGCAGCCCTGTGCCATGTGCCGTCTGACACAGGATCCAGATTCCCTGCACTCCTGCACTGGACAGGTGGACGGCGGTGATGGCCACTAATAAATATATATATATATGTGTGCGTGTGCGTGTGTGTGTGCTGTCCTTAATGTTGGATTGTCATTCAATCTCTATAAACTTCGCTTGCTTCTTTAAACCGCGTGACCCGTTGCATGATCAAAAGGTACAATTATCAGTTATAATATCAGAGGTGTATCTACAGGCATCTGAAAGTTGGACTAATCAGCGGTAATTCGTGCTGAGGAAAAAAAAATGTTGAGATAACACAACATCTGCAAGAGCACTGCTGTATAACGGCAAACACAAATCAGTGGGGGAAAGGGAGAAAACGCGTGTTTCTCCCCAGGTCTCTCCTTATAGTTGGGAATTGGTTATTAAAGTGTAACTATCCCAAAAGGCAGCGATGACCGCTTCGAATAGATCGCATGAGCCGGTGCAAACTGAAACCAGGGAATCCTCTCCTAATTCTTAATTGCCCAAAGACAAAATAAGAGAGAACTACAGATTTAAAAAAGGAAAGAACATGTTTACCTCCTGGTTTGCATCCCAGAATAATCTACAAAATACATATTTAGGCTAAAAAGAAGGCGCATGCTCAATTTAAGTATGAGGTTAACACCGCTATATGGAGACTCCGTAAACAATATATAGGCTGCAGAAAATGAGCGCTACGGACATCCGCGACAGCGCGCGTTAACAACTTTATCATTATAAAAATAAGTCAATAAAATGAAGCTAATCTTGAAATTGCCCGTATGCATTAAACGTGCAACATTTTGCAGATTTGAAAACATGATCGACGTTACTCGTGCGGTCTAAATCTGATCGCCTCCTGGTCTGAATCACACAGAAAGGCTTGACATAAAACCGGGTTGAAATGTAAAACGCCTCTGCATTTTCGGCTCGCCATCCTGCAACAATCATCCAACCCACGTGTGTCCTTGTTTGCAGTAAGAGCTCCTGGCGCTCAATAAACACAGCCGGAATTGCAAATTACTTGTACTTTAGGAGAAAGCCTGATTTTTTTACGCAGCATTTACATGCATAAAATGATCTCATGATAAATGATGAGTCTAGATAAGAAGGCAGCAAAAAAAATGTACCCGATTATATAACAAAATATAAAGTGCTACACCTGTTAATACTGCCGAAGGGGAAAAGCGGTATTTTAATTCCACAGCTCGCTTGCTGAGGTGGCTGATAAAAACAACTGCAAACAGCACTGAGACACTTGTGGAGGATGCTGCAGAGACACCCCGGTCATGCAACAACATGTAGGTATGTGGTACCTTTGCCCTGCATCGCTGCTGAAGGAATCCACCCTCCAGGTAGGCATAACGGGATTAGACCATGTCGGCACTAAATTCCCTTGAACCTCGTTTCTCATCATGCCCGCGTCTCTTTCGGAGAGTGAGGGTATGTATAATTTCTACGTCTATATCTCCATGTCTGTATTGTATAACCTGTTACTTCCCGTTTTCCCGACGGTATTCTCCTCTATTAAAGAAATGTGTATCGCAGCACTATCCAAACGCATGAGACACTTTCCTTGTGGGGGGGGGGGGGGGGGGGGGGGGGGGGGGGGGGGGGGGGGGGGGGGGGGGGGGG
>JAODKC010000117.1:16464998-16494390 GCA_026777985.1 Mormyrops attenuatus | reverse complement strand
GTTACCAGCAGGCTGCACACTGCTTACTTGCAGACTGCACACTGGTTACCAGCAGACTGCACACTGGTTACCAGCAGGCTGCACACTGCTTACCAGCAGGCTGCACACTGCTTACCAGCAGGCTGCACACTAGTTACCAGTAGGTTGCTCACTCGTTACCAGCAGACTGCACACTGCTTACTTGCAGACTGCACACTGGTTACCAGTAGGCTGCTCACTCGTTACCAGCAGACTGCACACTGCTTACTCGCAGACTGCACACTAGTTACCAGTAGGTTGCTCACTCGTTACCAGCAGACTGCACACTGCTTACCAGCAGACTGCACACTGGTTACCAGCAGGCTGCACACTGCTTACTTGCAGACTGCACACTGGTTACCAGCAGACTGCACACTGGTTACCAGCAGACTGCACACTGGTTACCAGCAGACTGCACATTGGTTACCTGCCCAGGAAGCAACTTAGCTTAGTTAAGAAACTGTGCTTAGAACCAAAGGAAATGTACTAAAAAGTGACCTGCAATCATTTCAGTGTGAATATCCCATTATAAAACCAGGTGCATCCCATAGCAGCCATGTGCCTTGCTTTGGATAAAAGTGGCTCTATGATTACTGTTGACCCTATGTACTTAGAAGATATTCATTTGTAAAATATCTTACTGGCATTACATGGCAAATGCACAAACCAGGACACAAAATGTATCCTTATTTCTTATAACTGTCTTACCGCAGTTTATAACCTGCTAAATGGAGTGCTGTAACATCTGAGATTCCATCCCATCACATTTCTGATTTAAGTCTGATTTGGAAATGGGTCTCACTGTTGCTCGTCAAATATTTAAAAGCTGACAGCCAGGGACTTGCATTTGCAGCTCTTCTTAATTAAAAATTCAGGAATGACAGTTCAATATAGAGCTTCCCTAGATCTGCTCACACAAAAGCCAAAGATTTAAATAAAGCAACCAAAGTAAGTGGATGTCCTTCCACTATGAAACACAGATCATCTTTAAAAATATGTAGCACGATAGTATTGTTTTTCACCATTGGTTCATTTACGTACTCCTAAGCAACACTGTAAATGATTAAGTATTTAGTTATTTCCTTTAGTGTGTTTTCCCTCATCGTGAATAGAAGCATATTGTTCAGTTACCTTAACTTGTAAAATTCTCATGGTTGTTTTAAAAAAACATGTATGATTGAAAAGCGGGCAAAGTAAGCATCTATCCATCCATCCATTTTCTGTAACAACTTATAGCATTCAGTGTCATGGGGGGTTCGGAGCCTATCCTGGAGGCTGCAGGTAACAACCCAGGATGGGGTGCCAACCCATCACAGGGCACACTCACACACCATTCAGTCACACATGCACACCAACAGACAATTTGGTAACTCCAATTAACCTCAACATTTTTTTGGAATGCAGGGGGAAACCGGAATCCCCAGAGGGAACCTCCTAACGATAACATGCAAACTCCACACACAGGAAACCATGGAGGAGATTCGAACCCTGGTTCAAGAGATGTGAGGCAACAGTGCTAACAACTGCCCCACCATGCTGCCCAGAAAAGTAAACAATGACATTAAATTCAACAGGCTGGAATTTCTGGAGAAGAAAAAAATACAGGGTGCATGGTGTGAGTCATTCCCGCAAAGAGGGGCTTTTTGCCTCTCCACTGTCCGCGTCACGCAGGGGACCCTAACTGGCCTGCGGAGGAGCCTGCTTCTCAATGCGGCCGCCCACTCACCATCCTGACTAATCGAGTCCGCCCGTCTGGACCAGGCACACTTGACCCCAGGCGTCTGTACTTCAGCGGGATGCCCACTTACCGGGCTGGGATATGCTTCAGGCTATTTGCATATTATTCATGTAAAGAAATTTACGGAAGTGCGGCGTTTGTGAATCGCAGTTGGAGAAAGAAACGGCGGTATCACGGTACGCTTGCAATGCGCAATCATTATTAACAATTATTAACTCTGATAAAGCAGGACGTGTTCCTTAGGTAGAAGGGGTTTATAAAAAGTAAAGTACACAAGAACTGAAGCCAAAACCAAAACGAACTGGGAAAAATTTTAGAAAAATGGGGACGCTATCTGAACGACACACAAATCACAGTTATATATGGGTGGGAATCAGAAAGAAAAGGAAGATACATTCGTGCTCGTCAACCTCATGCTTTGGCAGCCAAACAGATGCAGTTTGAGGTAAGACGAATGGTGATAAAAGACCACAATCACTCCTGGGCCGCATCCTCCATCCTCTGTTTCATTCCCTGTCAGCATTCACCAACTGTCAAGGACCAATGAGTCAGTCTGCGATGTCATCAAGAGTCTTACGTTAATTTCAGAAAAAGGTGAGCCAATCTTACAGCATTAGAAAATGCTGGGAAAAAAATGCTGAAAAATTGCACAGCAACCGAGAGGAGAAGCCAAACCTTCTGTCACAACCTGTTATTCCATCCACGTAACAAGGCTGAAGTAAACAGCGATTCTTCACATCCTTGACGTCTACAGCTGCAACATGTACGTTCTCAGCGAGAAGAAAAGCACAAAAAGATCATTCATGAAATGGAGAGACACCAATGTTGAAAAAAACAACTGCCAGCCTCTCTCACATCTCACGGTGTCAGGAATCTCTTGAAACGTGAACAGATCATGACTGTTCCTTAGCTACAGTATCACGCTCCCTTAGGGCTCACGTACGCAATGGCTGGGGCACATGGACAGCACACAATCAATGGCTGGATGTGGACGGATCTCTTGGGTGGTGACCAGGGAAAGTGAAGGAGAACAGTACAACACCAAGTAGCACTCCCGTATGTGAGCACGAGAACCACCACCCGTGAACCAGCCCGAAACATCCTGCCATTTCTTTACTAGGAAGGAAGTCCAACACTCCAGAGACACAAAATACATTTTCCCATTCATTATCTTGAATTAGTTTCCCATTATTATGTTTATATTAAACTTGATGTATGAGATATAAGATGTCGGGTGTAGTAACAAAAGGGAGAAACAACTATTCATTTCAAGCTGGATAGTTATACAAACGATACAGGATTGAGTTTCTGGAAAACAGAAAAATGAAAAACGGCTCCATTAATTTTACATCAGTGCTGTTGAAAATTCCCACAAGACTGCCCCGTGGTTTTGGATGGGTTTTTTAATAGCCATATTGGCTCACAACACTCACCAAAAAAAAAAAAACTTTAGTTTAGGAATACACCTGAAACTCTACAAGCAGCTGTATCAGTGCATCAACTTGCAAGTTATCCAAAACCCAATTGAGAAAGTCTAGTACCAGGTATACTGGCATGCTGGCCATATGGACTGTTTATTTCATGGTGTATTAGTGTGCCATTGCCGACTGACACCTCAAGCACTGCACTTTGAATGTGGCTCCAAGTATCTATGTTTGGAGTTTACTGTATGTGGGGGGGTTGGGGGGTGGGGTTGGTGTTACATTTCAGGTTAACTGGTGATTCTGAACTCCCCTCTAAGGGCATGTCAGTTGTACTTTCAAGCACTAGTTTTTCCAGTGGCCCTACGGTATGATTATGAATGTACAGTGGAAACTTCAAAGACAGCTGTATCTTATGCTGAATACACTGCTGAAATGAGTGTCACATTCCACCAAGCGATCCAAGACAAAACGTGATATAAAACTCACAGTGACATATGGTTTGTGTTTGACTGGGGTATACCTTAGAGCTAGCTGAATATCTGAGGACATCACTGATAAGGCGTCCGAAACAACATCGTTTAGGTAAGGATTCTACGCTTAAAGCACCTCATTAAGTGTGACATGAAAGCTGGAAGTACAGTATTATACAATATTAAATTAAGGAATTTTTAAAACTACAAAAAGAAAATTAAATCTCCAGACTCCAGAGAAAGGTATTATTCAGCAACAATACAGATTATCCTCCGCAGCTTACTGAACCAGCACTGGGAATTAATGAGAGCACTCCCAAGATTTCCCATCCGAAAACGTTGACCTGTAAACAATCCACAGCAGCTTCCAGTGTCCCAGAATAACTGAGTGTTTTCTTAAAAAAACAGACGAAAGTCACTTCAGTTCCCAGGCCTAACCCCACACGAAAAACCAGTATTCCCAGTCCATTTTAATCTCAATTTACTTAATGTTAAGGATTTTGGAATGTGTTACTGTTTTAAAATTTTAACTATAACAGTATTTCTCCGGTTAATATGACATCATTCTATAATAACGATATATATTCACCCAATGTAAATGGTACCTTTGCCGGGAAATTGAAATAATCTTCAAGAAATACATAGCTAATGCGGTTACGTCAGTTGGCGTTTCTGAAATCCCCCTGGTAAGTGTGTGTGCGTCCTGCAATGCACTGGGATCCTGTCCAGGGTGTCCCTGCGTTTTCTGGGACCATGTCCAAGTACTGGATAAGCGAGTATGGGAAAGGACAAATTATGTGAATGACAAAAAACTAACTGGTGATGTTAAAGATGGCAATATTAGAATGGATATATATTAGCTCAGATACACAGTGAGACATTTTTCTTCATAATTTTAATGTTTGTTTGTTGATTGTCTGTCTTTTAAATCTTTTGTTGTGACTGGGAAAACTAAAAGTGTTACATATTGATTAAAAAAACAACAATAATAAATAAGCTTGTATTTTTGTATGTATTCCCCTCTTCCTATTAAGAGAAACAGCACATTATTACTGTATCACACCCTAAGTACCAATCACAGAATGCCAGCAGTAAGGAGATCAATGTTTGACTGGACCTCTGCAATACCCTTAACTTTATATAATGTAACCTTCATTAATTATACCAGCATCAATGAGGGCAACCAATCATGCACTTCCCTTATGCAGCAACAAATAAATAAGTAAATTAACAAGCATGCAAATGAGTGAATGAATGAATGAATGAATGGATAAGGCACACAAACAAACAGACAAATATATAGGCAAACAATGTGTCTGGCATTTAAAGTATAAAAGTCTTGGAAGGCTGAACATCGGATGTTTTTTTCTTACATTACCTCTGCAAGCACTATATTTGTTTCATTCCTTGTTTAATTGCCATTGCGATTCCCCACTGTTTTCCTAATACCATAAATTCTTTAAACAATAATGGTTTATTTTGAGCCGCAGAATACCGAAAGCTTTTTCCTCGTGTGATTTTAATGTGGAACAGCAGGTATGAGCTTCAAAGGCCGGAAGGCGTCTGATTGCATAATACAGACAGTCGAGATTCAAAAGCTATTTCATATTTTGGCCTTAAAGTTCAGTTTTCTTTAGAGATCTGCAAAGGTCAAAACGTCTTAACAGATGCATTTAATCTGTTCTGGTTATTTGTAAATAGGAAGTCAGATGTATACAACAGCAGTATGCAATTGGCATTTTGCCTACAAGCGTATTAATGCCTTGTGAACTTGACACAGCACACAGTGATACAACGGTGAGATAAAATGTATATGTGGTCCTAACCAACTTCTCTAAACAATTCTAACCTCAGCTGACAAAAACATCACATATTTCAAGATTCACCAGCAAGTGGTGTGACTATTGCTATTCAAGCCAAACCATTGGCAGTTTGGTTTTCTGGAACCCTCGGGGTTGGTTTACATCATGCCAAGAAGAACGGACATCAGCCATTACCTCATAGAAGCCAATTACAAGCGGAGACGCTTCGATACAGTTGCCAGTCTTCCCAGCAGTGGGCATCCTAGCAAATTCAGCCCAAGGTCAGACCAGTTACTGCTCAAACCGTTAGAAGGTACAGGCCTCGGTCAGCATGTTAAATGTTCGTGTTCATGATAGCACAATTAGAGAAGATCAAACATGTACGGCTTTGATGAAAGGGTGGACAGGCAAAAGCCACTTATCTCCAGCTAGTATATGACAGCATGGATTGCAAAACTGCATCTGAGCAAACGACAAAGGTTCTAGAACAACATATTTCGGGCCAATGAGACCAAGGTGGAGATGTTTGGTGATCATCTACCATGCTATGTTTGGAGAACACCAGATCATCACAAACACCTCATAACAGCTGTCGAGCATGGTGGTGGAGGATTTGGGCTAGTCCTACACCGCAGGACCCTCTGTCTGACAGCTTAAGCTGGGTAAAAATAGTGTCATGCAACAGGACAATGATCCGAAGAAAACCAGCAAATCAACATCTGGATGGTTAAGGAAGAAAAAACCAAGGTGTTGGAATGGCCAAGCAAAGTTCAGACTTCAACCCCATTGAGATGTTGTGGCAGGATCTAAACTATGGTTCCCAGTTCTGGTCCTGGGGGGTCAGAATCCAACACACTTTGCAGATTTCTCTGTTCAAACGCACCTACTAAACCCAGTAATTATCTGATCAAGATGCATTTGATTCTGACCCTCCAGTATGGAAGTAGATGTCCTTCTTAAGTAATCAGACGTAAAAAATGAATTGCAAATCCAAAATCAGATTTGTGAATCCGTACCTTGACCTATAGGCTACGATTTTGCAAGTACGCTTATACTGTGATATTTGCAACAACAGATTTGCACTTGCAGTTCACACTGCAAAATTTCATTTTATGAGAGCAGTTTAGTCAATTTGTAGCCGATAATATGCAATGGATTCATAGGCATAGGGAAACCACGGTAACTAATCCCCTCCTTACCTCCCCCCCCACAGTTATTATGTTAAGGCAATCCAAGGCAGCACATTTTGCTGGCATATCGTTGAAAACCCATTTATTTAGTTATCTAGGATTTCAATCATTACTCCACTACACTGTTTTTATTGTAGCACAGAACTCAGGGCGTACTTTCTTTTCCCAGGACTGTATATCCTGTGCATTTACAAACAGTTTGCTATAAATACCAGGTGTTTGTCTTGAATTTAGTATAAATAGGTTATAAGTCCAAAAGAAAAAATATAAAACCCACCCCAGACGTGTGGCTTATGAAAATATACAATTTAATTTAACACATGTTCCTAAAAAAGTCAGCAATTCCCTTTGCACCAGAAAAGAGTTTACAAAATGTGCAATTAGAAATGGTTCAAACTATTCTTGGTTATTTTTATACTTACTTCAGCACCACTGAGAGCAGAAATTGATGTTTTGAGGCAGCGTTTCTCAAGCCGGTCCCCGGGGACCCCCAGACAGTACACAGTTTTGCAGTAAAAATGTGGACTGTCTGGCAGGGAGCTGGGAGGGAGCAAAAACATGGAACGTCTGGGGGTCCCCAAGGACCCGGTTGGGAACATTGGTTTAAGGAACCGCAAGAAGAAGTACAGTACCTGTCGTCGTTTTGGAAGGACTGGTCTCCTAGGAGTAAATCCCGAAATCGATACCGGGGAGGGAGGGGGGGCACCTCCGAATCCACCTCAGCCATCTTTAGCGTGGAGATGTCCAGTATGATGCCGGTGTTGCTGCTGTTGTTTTTCTGCACCGTCTCAAGTGAGGGCCTGCGGGTTCGAAGGCAGCGTTAAACTCAGACTCCAAACTTCCCTCTACTTAGTGTGAAGCTATAAAAGTTCTGCCGTTAAAGAGAGTTGTTAAGGAAACCAGCCCTCCTCAGTGACCACGACTGCCAGCGACATGTTTCCTGTAGACAAAGCCTGTGTCTGCCCTGTTTGTGCATCTGTTTGCCATGTTCTTTTTTTCATATGACCATAAATGGTCATTCAAGCTGTTTCACTGTCGTAAATGCATTTACAGTTCTGTAATGAGTTTGAACAGGAGGTTGATTGAAGGCCTAATTGGGCGCAGCAGATTGGAGATTCTGCTCCAGGAGAGAGAAAGAGGAGAGGGGTGTGTGTATGCATGCTTGCTGGTTGTATGGCTCTGTTAGGGAGCGCCGAACGCCTTATCACCGGGAGCCCGGTGTGGAAGGTAGATTCCAGAGGTAGGTAATTCAGGTCCAGACCAAGATTTTATTTCAACCAACCAGCTGAGTATAAACAGTCACAATCTAGGACTACTCAACTGGTGGTTGAAACAAAATCTTGGTCTGGACTTTCACTCTCTGGACCTGAACTACCCACCTCTGGTAGACTCTGCATGGATTGTTCAGCAGTGGAGAGGATGTATTCCAGGGTGTCACAGGGGCATCGACACCTGCCACACCGAGGGACGCTGAATTTTACTATTATTTTATTTTCCCCCATTTTTTAATTATTCTGTATAAATGATGCAGGAATGTATTGCATTAACCCATGTAAAGCTTCTTGGGGTGACTCTGTTGTGAAAGGCGCTATATAAAAATAAACTGAGTTGAATGGATTAACTTGAGGACTTTATTGACTGTTAGTGTATTTTGTTCTGTGAGAGGAGTTTTGTAAAAAGCCCTCATTGTGTGTTGAGGAGTGGAAATGGGGGTGTTTATTTAATTTTAGAGATTAATTGGAAATTAATCTTTTGCCAATCGTTTTTCTAAACTTAGCTCTGGTGCATGGCGTGTGTGGTTAAGTTGGACAGACGTGCTGATGTATTACAGTACTATCCACTTGGTATGTTAAAATTATTATCACATGGGAAACAAAAATAAACACAAAGCAGGCAGATGTCATTTCATTAGTATTCGGGCTGTAGGCCTGTAGTGCTTTTGAAAGTGATTTAAACACTATTTTTTTCATCGGATGGAGGTTACGTCCAAAAATTTGATATTATTGCATTAATAAAAAAGGCTTGAAATAACTGGTATCTATAAACTTGGTTATAAAATTACCATTCATATTGTAACATCTAACTATTACTGAATCATTGAAAGGATCTTCTCCAAATAGGAAAAGAATTAATATACGACATTCTGAAAAAAAAATCATTTCACAGTTCAGAGAAAAAACTGCTATATGAAATGTATAATTTCAGTTCAGTATTATGCCAGTTACATTCCATAACTGGCGAATCGGCTGTTCTTACTTTCCCTTTACGTGACTGTATTTTGCACACGCGTCCGTGAAATCATCCCCATCGGGAGATAATTTCGCACAGTCTGTAAAGGGAACTCCGTGCTGCCGTGATGCTCTTCCCCACAGACACGCAGAAAACATGACGCCTGAATCCAAGCGGAAATGAGGCGTAAGGCCGCATAAAGATCTGGTATTATCTTCATCAGTGAAAGTCACGATATTTACAAATGACGTGTCTGCAATCTACCTAAAAATCCCCATGCAACACAATCGATACATTTACATTCCAGTACATATAAATAAATGCATTTTTTTAATGGATTGTATCAGTGACATGCATTTTGTTAGAAGATAATTACCAAAACATGTTTTCTTTCCTGGGGAAGAAAAAAAAAGGTTCAAAGCTTGTTATTTTCAACAAAAGTGTTTAATTAAACAGAAATTGGTGCTGAAATTTAACAGACCCCCTTCACTCAGCCATGCAGGTACAATAAAGGCTGTCAGGGTGAACAGACGTGCCGACACCCGAACAGGGGTGCATCTTGCTTTCCTTGGGGGGGCCACGGTGAGTGACATTCCGCATGCGGGAGATTGACGGGTTAAGTATTACCTGTCGCCATGGGAACACGGAGAGTGAGGTGGTGGGCTCATGACTGCCTCTTGAAAAGAGATTAGGAGGGAATTAAAAAAAAAACAGAAATTAAAGCAGAAAAGGGGAAAATAAATTTAAAAAGACGTTAATCACCCATCCTTTGCGTCATCTTGAGGAGTTTCAGTTAATGTCCTTTCCTGCAACCTGTTTACCTGAAAAATGGGTTTACGTTGAGCCCCGCATTTATGTTTCTGCAATTTACAGCATTGATCAGCTAATTAGGCATAAACAGCGGGCGAAAGACATAATAACTGCTACAAATAAGGCTTCTGGAGATGTCGGTATTGATAAGGCCTGCAGACGGTCAGCAGGACTTCCCATGAAGAAATAAGCTATTCCTGGGTCCATTCCCAAGTTCTCCTTTTCCAGTGTGTTGAAGAGAAATAATTAGCATTCGTTCCACTGGTTACAATTGAACAGTCTGTGTTAAAGAGACAAGTATTTCCCAATATAAAGAAATACAATCAAATACAATTATAGAAACATAAAGGCCATGGAGAACCACGCAACACAGCTACAGATACCGTTTTGATTAGATGCTGTGTAGCGGTATTAGTAATATAGTAACCCTATAGGAGCACAGGGGCCCTGGACATGACAGATGTTGTATAACACAACTTATGTAACCGTAACTCCATATCATGTCCTTCACTGTGAGATATGGATTAATTACCAGACCTATTATTGCTCTGCAGACTCACCTCAAGAAATAGCTGTGAAACTAATACAGGAAGATCAAATACCTACCCTTTGATGGATGGATGGATGGATGGATGGATAGATAGATAGATAGATAGATAGATAGATAGATAGATAGATAGATAGATAGATGGATGGATGAAGATTTTACATCATAGCATATTTATGTCCAGTCACATCACACATAACATTGTATGTTTTGAGGTCATTTCAATGAATTGCTACATTTAAATCTGTTCTCAATGAAACATTAAACTTACAAATGACACATTACCATTCAGTGACCTGTTATGCAAATACGCTTGTTTCAGTAATGTAATATTATGTACATATATTTGATTACAGAAAACATTGCTCTATATTGTTTTATAACTAGTCCAGATCCAATATGCATCAGGAACCCAACTGCTCACGTATTCCCTTGTAATATAAAGCCATAGTAAATAGGACTAACGGAATGCATTCGGTGAGGGTCCTTCAGGGCCGGCGCTGTGTCAGGCTGCCTCAGATAAGCTTGGCAACTTTTTCAGACCCATCTGAGTCATGATTATCTTTTGGTTTGGTTAGAGAGCTGTTTTCTGGGTAACAATCCGCATTAGCCAATCCTGAGCCTTAATTTTAACCACCCCTTGTCAAGTTTACTGTTTATGTAATGATGTAAATTGATGCATGGCAGTTAGCTATCCAATTGGCAAATATTTATTACCTCTAAATTATGGAAAATTAAGGACGATTGTGTTTACTAGCCCACTACAACAGCAATGCTAAAGTGGTCCTCATCCACCCATCCCCTTCAGCTGGGGCCACATCCACCGGAAACACCCCCTTGACCTGAAAAACTCGCAGCAGGTGCATGTGATGATTGGCAAGGCGGAACCCCCCAGCCCGGCAGCCCCAGGCGATAACGGATCTGCTCAGCAACTGGATGGGAGACGGGCGGCATCCCCATGTGCAACAGATTGGGTGTATTAGTGCTGGTGGTTCAGCCAGGAAATCAAGGGCCAGAGAAACCTGCATGCTGTACCGTGTCAACAAGCAGCTCGAGAAATAGGAAGTAACACCTAAGAAGGACCAGAGAAACCTGCATGCTGTACAGCGTCAACAAGCAGCTCGAGGAAATAGGAAGTAACATCTAAGAAGGACCAGAGAAACCTGCATGCTATACCGTGTCAACAAGCAGCTCGAGAAATAGGAAGCAACATCTAAGAAGGACCAGAGAAACCTGCATGCTGTACAGCGTCAACAAGCAGCTCGAGGAAAATAGGAAGTAACATCTAAGCCATGCTTAGGTAAGGGACCCTCAGGATGCGTGTGTCTGTGTGTGTCAAGGTGGGGGTGTGATTATTGTAACCATTAAACCACGCCTGGAATATGTTGAGGGTATATGTGAGGGGTGCCTTTTCAGATGGGACAGCAAGGGGTAAATGACAGGGTACTGTCATTTATTTATGATCTCCTCTGTACTGGTCCAGTCTGATGACTCAACCTAGGGATCGAAAACACACTCCCGCCTTGGCCGGGTGCAGACCAAATACAATAATGCCTATATCTTTTTGGCAAGATCAGATGGCAAACGGACTGGACAGCGTTTTAAAGTGGTCTGTCAGTGCTGGTCAAATAGCATCATTTTCCATTATTGCCACAGGAAAGGTCTAGTTTATCTATAGCAGTTTGAATGGGTAAAAGAAGTTGCTTTGGGTAGAAGCACAGCTCAAAAATAAGAAAATAAAAAGGTAAATCTATATAGAGAGATAAGTGACTCCCCATTGGATCTGTAAAGCGCTTTGGGTGTCTTGAAAAGCGCTATATAAATGTAACTTTCGTTCATTCATTACACAAATGCTGTGGTTTATTTTGAGCCTAATGTAGCCTACATTCGAAGATGTTTTTATTTTAATAAGCATACGGCTTATAAGGAACTCTGAGTTTCCTTTTCGTGAAAGGTTACCCCTGCTGTACAAACCCGCCGGAATTCCTCTCCGTCATGCAGAAGGCAACGTGACAGCCACGACTGAAGGAGGGTCACCGCCACGAAGCCGTATCCCCACCGGGCTCGATCGGCGCACCGGGACGGGGACGCCGGGGCTGCACAAGCCTTTCGGTGGGCAGGCAGCGGAAATCGCGGCATTGAGTCTGCACTGGAGGGCAACGCGACTTTTTATTCGATGATTTTACGCAGGGATACACGAGCGTATAACATATAGCCTAATTGAAAATATATAATGGATAATACAAAATTAACGATCGTGGGAAAACATTCAATGTTACAGGCAAAGAATTATTTAATGAAAACAATGTGAAAATGTTATAGTAATCGTGCTGGTTTCTTCCAGCACTGAAGCACAAACAGCCTCGCTATTCTCCGCGGAATACGCTCTTCCAAAGTGAATCCCGCGTCCCTGCTGGACTGCCGGCGCCCCGAGATGAATATGGGGGCCACGCTTTACAGTATCCCCCCCCCCCCCGGGGCTGTCGAAGGCTGTCTCCAACTCGGCATAATTCCTCACTCCATCGCGCATTTATCTTAATGCCATCCCTAATGTCAAATGAAGATACTGCTTTTCTCTTCCGACATGCATGATACTGAATCAATTAATCCAAAAGGAAATTGGTTTACCGGTCTGCACTACGGCATGATCCCGTTCATAAATCAAGCTACATGAGACAGATTTACAACATAGCAGACAAGGTGTCCCCCTTCGTTTTCCCATACAGCCTCCGGTAGGATTAAATCAATTTCCCCCAAAAAAACCCAGTGGAGCTTTAAACTGATTTAACTTTTTCGTTCATTTTACGACAGCCGCTCGCTGGCCCGCTTCATTCCCTGCAACACAGTAATTTAGTATGACATCGGTATCAAAAGCCCAGAGTCAGGACAGAATCATGCACATTTCACTGAGAAACGATGCATATTGAAAAATGCTGAAATGCAGATAAATCGTTCATTTTAGGTGCATTTAAAGGGTAATAGTCATACCTCCCTACGCTTGATTGCAACTACCGACCAAGGCAGTATCGTCACGAACACACAAATTATATTTTAATTGAGCTATCAAAATAGAAATTGAATGGTAACAAGGTAATCGGTATACCTGGCTGTGTGTTCGTGCGCGGTCCCATCATCGTAAACAAACGTCTGGTTGGTATAGCATTCGCTACACATTTTGGTTGGAGCTCCAGCTGACTCGCAGTGGAGAGCTACCGATTTTAATGTCCCTTCCAAAGCTTCCTTGGGAAATTGCATCAGCAGCACGACTGTCAGTGATTTCTTCCTTGGAAGATGCTGTCCCAATATGTCAGATCCAGGTTAAGTTCTTCACAGCATTTATTCGGCTTCCATTCGTCCACTTGATTTTAACTGGATTGTCTAAGAGCAAAAAAAAAAAACGAGCAGTGGTTAATTCAGAGATACAGGTACAGCTGCTAGAAGTTCAAATGCAAATGCAAACAGAATGAAAATGAATATGAACCTGTATTCTTTCTTGTTGCGTGAGATATTTAGGCGCCTCTTCCCAGACACTAAAAGTATTTCGACCGCAGGCTCGAAATGCATCTCTTTCCCGACAGCGTGTGTTTAGATACGGACCACATTGCGCTGGTACACAGAAAGGTATCCTGCCTTTAGGGGGCAATGCGTTTTATACATGCCGAAAGGCGCCATCTACTGGAAAACCTTGAAATTATTTATCATGCGTTTTTATCACGGGCAATTGGTGCTTTTTATTACACTCCTATGCACAGAACTTGTTCGTTGCCAATAAATCAATAGTAAATATATATTTTTTTAAATATATGATGCTTGCCCAAAAACAGCTTGTGTTTCAAGGGTGTGTTTTGAAGGGGCGGTTCCAGGGTATGAGGATACCCAGGACTTTGTCACGCATTGTCACGCATCATAACACGCCAATGGTGATTATAAAGGACTATAATAAAAAACCCGGGTTTCGCGTAGGCCCTGTAATCCCACCCCTGGCGCCGCCCCTGGTGCTAAATAAAATTACATATACCATATAATATATTGTGTATTAAACAAACCAACTTAAAATATACTGACATGCTGAACCTTAAGTCTAGTGACTAATCCTGGAGTCAAAAAAAAAACAGATAAATAAACAGCGTTTTGGTATTAAGTAGATAACTCACAGAGACAAGGAAAACAGAAAATCAATGTCTGATTCAGAGTGACAGCACAGAATGAGCTCTGTCGGGCCTGAGCTTATTTTCTTGTCACTATTTAGCTGTAAACCTGTGTGAAGTCTGAAATTATTGTAGTGATCCTAGTCGTCTCAGTGCCTTCAGCGAGAGGTTGAGTCATATGCCAGGACTTCTCTGCTGCGGCTTTGATGGCTCAGGGGGCCCGGGTGACCCAAGTGTAACAACACTGTGTGTGGGAAGTTTTCTCAGCGGGATCTTCCCTGCGTACACCCTTTGTAAGCAAAAGTCTGACATAAGACCAATGGGGGCTGTGTAATAGCCTTTTGTGGAGCCCTTTGCTTGTTGGTGAAGTGAGTGATATGGCAGGTTTGAATCTCGTCACGGTCCATCCCTGGCAGACCTACTGTATTATTTTTCTGACGGACAAGAAGGCAGCTTGTGCTAATGTATACCCATGGAACTATAACTCTTTAATTCTATATGTGACACTGATGAAGATACAGTAGCAGAAATTGGCATTGTAACTCTTTACTTAAGGCCACGTTTTTCGTAATTTAAAACGCATTCGTAAATTATAATGCATTCATGAAGCATTATAAACATGGTATAAATCTTTATAAAAGGCTATAACACATCATAGCCATGTGTATTATGCATTATGACTGCCTTATGAAGCTCTTGTCTATAATGCACTATAGATACCTTTATAATGCAGTACAAAGCATCCTTAATGCTTATACCGACCATTATAATGCATTATGAAGGTATTTATAGTGCATTATAGATGAGAGCTTCATAAAGCATTCATAATACATAATAAGCATAGCTATAATGTGGTATGCCTTTTAATAAATATTTATAGCCATGTTTATAATGCTTTATGAATCTATTATTATTTGTTATTAATGTGTTTATAAATTACTAAAAACATGGCCTTAAGCAAAGTGTTATCCGATGCCCTATGTGCCTGGTTCCTGCTAGTGGAGTAACAATGTGCTAGCAGAGGAGAGCGTGCAAAGGAGGGACTTGCCGCAGGAATGGAAAAGCGGATTTCATGGTTCACTTGTCAGTAGGGAGACAGGCCCAGAGATTCAGCATCAAAGACCATTCCTTATAGTCTGCACAGTTTGGGGAGTTGGGCCAATTCCCTGGGCAGTATTCTATAAAACATGTATGGTTACCAGTATTCCCAGTGTTACTGCACTGAGGAAAAGGAGGGAATGCGTCTGCCTGATGTGAGCCCACTGCCAAGACCCTAAATTGGATAAGTAGTTAGATGATCGATGGATGGATGGATGGATGGATGAATGGATGAATTGATGGATGGATGGATGGATGGATGGATGGATCCGGACACAGCACACATGGACTATCCAGAGCCCAGGTAACTGTTACATACTGTAAGACCTCAATCACAAAACAAATCTAGTTAAATTACAATAATGACCGTAAGCCAAGCCTTTTAATTGATTAGGGTTCGGTCAGTACACTTTTACATGTGCAATGCAAATATTGCCCATATTTAAAAAACTGAATAGCTTTGAAATACAATCAATTCTCTTTTCCCTTGGCGATGAAGAACAGCAGACTGATTCAGCAAAGAGCTATTGCAAAATATTACCTTTATATTTACAATTATGCATGTTTTTCTCCCCCACATCTATTTCTGGCGAGTTAAATACAGGATATATATCACTCATACATTGAAATGCATATATAATTCACACATTAGTCTTTACTGAGTTCACGTGACCACCAGAGTCAAGGGCATAGGTTTGGTTTAGACATCAGTAGGGACCAAAACAGCCCTGAACCGCCCACCCCTAAACACACTCGGTACTCCCACAGTATCGGTAGGGACCAAATCAGTCCCCCACCCCTAAACACACACGTTACTCCCACGGTATTGGTAGGGACCAAATCAGACCCAGACCCCCATCCCCTAAACACACATGGTACTACCACAGTATTGGTAGGGACCAAATCAGCCCCGAACCCCCCACCCCTAAACACACACGGTACTACCACAGTAATGGTAGGGACCAAATCAGACCCGGACCCTCATCCCCTAAATGCACACGGTACTCCCACGATATTGGTAGGAACGTGTCCCTGCAGTCTGTACCCAAACCTACACTGTTGTCCAAGGTGCTTGGACATCATATTTCCAAAATGTCTGAAGAGCAGTACACGATTTACTGGCCTCATGAATATTATGGTTCCTTGGGGGTAAATAATCTATTGCTGTGGAAAAATGGTTTTTGCTTTTTGCACCAAATGTGTGTCTTTGGCCTTCGACTAAAAAACATGAATGACACTGAAAAATGGGAGATGAGAAATTTCGGACTGGGCTTTACTCCAAGGTGACTTTACTCATATATTTGTTTGCTCAGCTGTTTAATTTAGAGAATCACTTTGCTTCAGTCTTCTTGGAGGGACTTTGGACTGATACTCACGCAGTTGAAATATGAAATATAAACATATTCATGCGGCCATTATACAATGAGCAGCATCATACTGTATTTATGCTACACCTGCACCAGGTCACGCCCCTATTTCTGTTATTACAAAAGTTTTTAATTTAATTGTCTGTGGCAAATATTTGATCTGTGCAGTGCCACTTGGAATTATAAAAAGAAATTCAAATAATTTGAAACATGAGAAATCCAAATTGAAGTATTAGTCACCGACGCACTAGATATTTAATACTTAACTGTATTACAGAAATAGTCCCTGTATTAATAAAATGAACATAAATCACTATAGAGCTAATTATCATACTAATTATTTATCCACATTAATTATCTGCAGTCTAATTGGTATCATAATGTTTTGATGTTTTGTTGCTGTACAGTAGGGGGCACAGTTAATTTCTTATGTTAAACACACCTAGTACCACAGACCTAACCAATCAATATCAAGACCAGTGTGGTCACAAGCTTGTACACAGCATCTAACCGCATGAATGTGTTTTATGATCATAAACCTCTGTGGTTTTCAAATCTGGCATTCTATCAAAACCTCTCAGAGCCACCGTTAATCCTTTAAAAACCATCATGGAAATCTGATACAGGATCAAGCATAAGCTCTTTAAAAATAAGCACCATGACCAGAAGTCTGTTACCAAGACCTCAGAGATATGCCCCCTTTCAAAAAGGCCATTTCCTGAGTTTGGTTCTGCGTGTTTAAATGCTTGCGGCATGCCACTGTCTCAGATACGCTATATGGACAATAAGACGCCAGTGTGACCAACATCTCACTGGATCAAAGGGTATGAATATGAAGTTGCCTAACTCTTGTTAGTTGCTATAGTCGCCTGTACTCTTCTGGGAAGGCTTTCCATTAGATGTTGGGACATTGCTGGTGGGATTGCTGCCATTCAGGTTGGGTATTGATGCTGGGTGATAACTATTACAAATGTTCCAATACTTTTATCCATACAGTGTATCTGTACTCAGCATAGATTAAAAGCCCTGGGTGGTCGCCTGGTGCGATTTGCTCCTGACGACACCTTGAAAGGCTTCTGGGTTGAACCTCTCAGCAGTGGTGAGGTAGAGGAAGCACTGACAGGGTCCGTAATCCGTACCTGCATCCCAGGAACGCGGTGAGACTGCTTTTGTCGTACACAGCAGAGGGCAGGACTTCCAACAATTGTTCTGGGGGGCACGGACGAGGGACAGCGAGACGGTGAGGTCACAACATGTTATGTGTAGGAAGTGTTCTGCTCAGGTGAGGTGACATCATCGGGCACGACCATGAACGTCACGGAGAGAACAGGCTAGAGAATAGAAGGGGGATTGTGGTCTTTTCTTACCAGAAGATCAAACTAACTCACTGATCTATGGATTTATTATTAACTCTTCATTTTCAAACTAAGTTACAGAAAATATTTACATATAAGTTGGTCACAAAAAATTACCCATCCAGCTCAAAATCACTCCCCACACTTGCGCATATATTTACTGCATTTTATTCCTTTAGCAGTTGCTTTTACCCAAAGTAACGTACATTTTTGTCTAAGCAGGGTCAGTCCTGGAGCGACTGCGGCTTTAAGGGTCTCGCTCAGGGGCCCAGTGCTGAAATTACAGGCATAGGGCCCTAACCCGCTCAGCCGTACAGCGCCCCTAAAAAAAGACAGAACTCAACCAGTGACATAAGGGTTCCCATCACTGGGCTGCTCTAGTCCTCTGCTCTACCAGCTCAGCTATTGACTTTCATAGTCTGCTGAAAACCTTGGACATGCGAAGCCTTAAACAGTTGTTTCCTTTACCAAAATCTCCCAGTGGCAAGGATGACATTACATGTGCCGATTCTCTGCAGTGTGTTGTGAAAAACAAACAAAAAGAACGATTTTTAATATTTAATGTTTTTTATTATCCGAAAAGCAAATTCTTCAAAGATGCCAAACCGAAACCTCCGGAGTAATCATACATCCTCAATAAAATATTTTTGCATGTATTGTTACTGTGTTGTATATTAGTTTGTGCGTCCAGTTGCACTGTTTGATCCTGCTGCTGTGAGAGTCGCACACAGTCATTCCACTCAGCTGCACACTGCCGAGCGTCCAGTGACAATGAAGAGATTTGGTTTGATAATGACGATAATGAGTAATTATCAGGGCCAAACCTTGGCAATTCCAAAGCGACCCCGGCGTCTGCTAAGCGGTAACACACGATGCCAGCGTTCAGCATTCCCTTCATGCATCTCATCACCAGCAAACCGTCCCGGTGCCTTTGGAGAAACCAGACTCCTGTCAGTGTG
Source organism: Mormyrops attenuatus (assembly GCA_026777985.1). Classification (NCBI taxonomy): domain Eukaryota; kingdom Metazoa; phylum Chordata; class Actinopteri; order Osteoglossiformes; family Mormyridae; genus Mormyrops; species Mormyrops attenuatus. Next base: position 16,475,235 of record JAODKC010000117.1, on the reverse strand, counting down.
CACATGCATATGCAGAAGAGATGAATCACTCACACCTATTTTATCATGCCAATGTGTCGCATCAGAAAGCGCAGTATAGACCGACATAAGAACACCCACACATATACAATCAATCATACTCTGGACTCACTTCAGTCTCTCAGCTCCGTGCTTTTATAATGTGAGAGCAAACCTCTCATTTTGACTTCGTTGAGAATCCCCATTTCTTCCTTTACCCTTCCCCCATAGCCCACCCCCACGATGGTCCCGGTGATCCTCAGGACATCGAGTAGACTGGACTATATAACCATAATCCCAAAGCAGCGCAGCTTCCCGCCACATTCAGCTATACACTGCAAAACATTAACACTCCATGCTAAATTAATGACAGGAAAATATTTCATTCTGGAATTTCGATTGAACAAATGAGTCACCTCGTTTTGGACCTGAAGCGTTATACTCTCTAAGAGTGCCGTTTAATACATCCACATTAACAGTCTGCATTTTCACCTTCAATAGAGATCCATGTTAAAAATAATCTCAGAAAGGCTTCTGTGTGGAATAAGACATGTGTCTGCTGAAATGGTCAAATAACATATTTGTGTCAACTTGGAACAAACAGATGCACAGTATAGCTGCTCTGATATTCTGTCTGACTTTTTAAACTAGGAAAAGTTTACAAAATTTTGTTTCTTTGAAGTGAACGTTGGTTCAGTACGTAACACAATGTCCTTGTGCTGAGATTAGCTGCCCTGGTTCTGTGTGTGTGTGTGGGGGGGACAGTCCAAAGGTGCAAAGGTCCAAAGACATTTATCATAGGTGTCACTGTGCATTCTCTCAAGAACACGTCCTCCGGGTGTTTGGCCGAGAACCTAGTTGCAGAATAGTAGCCCAATCTCAGAAGTATTTGAAGACAGAGGTAAGTCAAATTTTCATTTAACGTAACTGTTTCAAAAGTCGCACACAACAAAATTATATCCAGGAGACAACTTCTTCATCGGCACTAAATCAAAATCCATTGACCAGCCATACAATCCTCTGGCACTTCAAACACTGAAGTGGATAACGCCAAGACTGAGCAACAAGCAGACCCAGATGCAACTTAAAATGGGAACCTTAGTGGGCACAATAGTAAGCACTCTGTATAACAAGCAGATGAATTGGAGTGAGAAAATCAAAGTTGTTCCCCAACCCCCTCTGGTGGCCGGGTTGAGACATGACCATTTAGGTATATTAGTCTCCCTAGATTGCCCCTTTTGTGTGTGGGCCCCCTGTGACGCACCGGAATTGGCCCAAGATGTGCTTCATTGCCACTGCTTCCTAAATCAAGCTTTTGGGATCCCGCTTTGCTTAAGTAGTCTTGATAGAACAGACTAATGATTTCCCTGTTTCATTCTGAAAAATAATGTAAATGGAAAAATTGTGAAATGCATTTGTTTGCTGAGTTTTTGATTTATAAAAATTCTAATGGAAAGCCAGGCAGTACTGTATTTCAGTGAGGTGCACTGTAGCTCAGTGAGATGCACTGTCACTGAGAGAAGTGCACTGTAGCTGAGTGAGGTGCACTGTAGCTCATTGAGATGCACGGTAGCTCAGTGAGGTGTACTGAAACGTAGTGAGATGCACTGTCACTGAGTGAAGTGCACTGTAGCTGAGTGAGGTGCACTGTAGCTCATTGAGATGCATTGTAGTTCAGTGAGGTGTACTGAAACATAGTGAGATGCACTGTCGCTGAGTGAAGTGCACTGTAGCTGAGTGAGGTGCACTGTAGCTCATTGAGATGCATTTTAGTTCAGTGAGGTGTTCTGAAACTTAGTGAGATGCACTGTCGCTGAGTGATATGCACTATAGCTCAATGAGGTGCACTGTAGCTCAGTGAGATGCACTGTAGCCTCACACCACCAGTGTTGGGGGGGTCGTATTTTAACACCACCCTTGTTCTTTGAGTTTGCAGGTCCTCCCTGTATTAGTGTGGGGTTCCTCTTGGTACTCTACTTTACTCACAGCAATCTCCAACTTTATTAACACATAGAGCTGCTTTTACAAGCATGGGGGGGGGGGGGGCGTGACGATCTGATTGTTGCAATATTAATTTAGGTAAGTCTGAAATGACATTTACATGACACCCCTGTGCACAGAGGTATAGGGATGGCGAAGCTTTTCTTAGCTGGACATCTATCTGTCCATCGTCCTTAAACACTCCGGTGAGCCTGAAGCCAATTTTGGGAGGGCCCAGGGCAGGGGACACCCAGGGCAGGATGCCAGCCCATTACAGGGCCCAGAGCTAAGCAGATAAATCATAAAGGGGGAGGGTGATGGGCATGTTCCCTCCGCGGGACCCGCCACTCCTGTGGAGCTTCTCCATGAGCAGTCATTCTGCTGGAGGATCCCTGACATCCATCACACCTGCTGCCCAAGCGTCTGTGTCCATCACCTTCACTGCAGCGTCACCACAACCTGCCTGCAGTCCTCACAAAGCGGCGCCTACGCACATGAAGGTAATCCAGACCACCTAACACAAAAGGCTCTCCCACTCATACAGCCATCCACCTAAAACGAGTAAAGGGATCCGAATGTCAGCATTTGCTGCCTGCCTACCTATAAAATGACGTTTGAAGGCCATTTGGTTTAACCGGGGGGTGTAAAAAAACGGCCCTGCTTTTGAAGACCCGACTGACTGTGAGTTTTCCAAGCATAATAAACGGGCGACTGCCCACCTCTGCAACCCAGAAGTGCGAACGTCATGCATCGAACACCCAAGGCTAGAATTATAGCACTCAGACTTTCATTTGCATGGCTAGTCCTGATATTTTAAATGTCCCCAGAAAGCCTGGCTTTTAAACCTAAGCTACGCGGCACGATGCTGCCCTAAAGCGAGTCCGACTGAGAGATCGATTGTGAAATTCGAGAGGCACGCATAACAAAGGCTTGCAAAGGTGGTCTTGGATGATTTCAAAATGACTTTCTGTATGTCGTCTCTTTTGTTACTTTGTGGTCCACATTGTCTTTCCCAATCAATGGCTTAACAGGCTGAACAATAGGGTTGGGGGGGTCCAGAGCCTATCATGGAGGCTACAGGCACAAAACAGGGAGTGACCCAGGATGAGGCGCCAACCCATCACAGGACACACACAGAAACACACTTTCACACCTAGAAACAATCTGGCACCCCCGATTCTTCTTAGCTTATTTACGGACTGTGGCGGGAAACCGGAGACCCAGGAGGAATTCTGCCTCTCATTTCACTTAAAATGTATGGTAAGGAATCAATGCATTAAAGAGGCAACGGCACCATGAAAGTTACTGAAATCTTAAAAGCCCTGACATGCTGCACTCTCTGGCAGACAGGCGCTGTGGCAACGGCAAGACACAAGGAGGCTCCCTTACAGGGAAAAACACTGCTCTGATTATAAGCTCCTTAAAAGACTTACAGAGGCATTAAACAACCACCAAAATACATGTAACCTGGAAACACAAGGAGGTCTGACGCTGGACGGTAAAGCAGACACACGGTGGGTAATTTACACAATAAGTAGAGGCATGCATTCATCAGACAGGGCTCAAGCACAACATAGGCAAGGGCACACATGACAATCATGAACACAACCAATATTAACAATAACACACAGGGGCTGATTACAATTTCCCAGCATGCTCCAGCGCTACAATACACTAAAAGCACCTTATTTACGATGCACAATTTATAATAATACAAGCTGATATCTTTTTTAAATGAGTAAAACAACACATAGAGTGAGGTGCTTGTTTTCAGAAGACGTGTGGGCCTTACGTCCTGAAAATGTTTTAAAAGGCCAGTTTTTTTTCAAATGAGCTGTCAGCCAGTGCCGGTATTTGGATGATTAAAAGCCATGTTTGCCAAATCGGCAGGCTACGGCCCCAAGTTCTCCCAGCCTGAGCACTTTCCGTCAGAATAAATAGCAATAATGTTACTTTGTTGAAAAGCAGCCCTGTTTGGGTGAACCACAGCAGAACTGTCCACTGTGCTCATCCCGGCTTTGTTCTCCCCCTCTCCCTCTCTCTCTCTCTCTCTACCTGCAGCTCGCTTACCGCCCGGGAAAATGGGATGAGCCACGCTCTGCAGGAAGCTGTGTTTCTGCTGTCTATTTTTGGACAGAATACATTCTCCCACACGAACGCGTCACTGTGAAAACAGCGGTAATAGCTACTGCCAGGAATTCCTTGTTTTTACACTGATTTTTAACGTCTGCTTTTGTTTTGAAGAGAGACGACCGTCTAGCAGGAGGCCGTGACCCACTAGTAATCACATCCAATTTGGACAACCATCCATCCGTCTTGTGATTGCTTATCCTGGTACCCAGGGACCTGGAGCCTTCCCCACACAGCCCTGACCCTCCCAGCTGGGGTTTACCCTGAACTGGATGCCAGCACATCACAGGTGTTTGACAAGCAGCACCATTTAGTCGGTGTCAACTCCCAGCAAGTATAAAGACTGACCCTATAAGCAGCATTTTTCCAGAATGTTCCTTCTGGGTCTCTAGACTTCCCAGCGGCAAAAGCCATTTATTGTTAGCTAAGTATATAATGACTAATGTAAAAATGTTTACCAAGTTAAATGATTGAATCATATTATTTAGTCATAAAACTGGGGAACACCCTATCTGGATTATAAACAGGATTTTGTCCCATTTTGCAAATATCCGACCTAGAAAATATATCTAGCGTCACAAGTGATTAGCTGCAAATGCCGAAAAGAGTCTAATGCCTGCTATCCAGGGCCTGCCTATTTATTATTGTGCCGGCACCGTGATACGAACAGCCCTTACATCAAAAAGTACAGGAGACACATCGCTGGTCAGCCCTTCATATGCAGTTGCTTATACAGTTGATTTAGTCACTCCCTTACACTGTATAGATCAGCCCCCCCAGGGAACACACGGCTGCTTTAGCCTGCTGACGCGCCATGAGCACAGTCATCCTTCACTCTCCGTACTTGGAGGTAGGGGGGGCAGCTCCCTCAGCAAAGGAGGGTAAGTGGCAGATGCGGCCGTGGCTGCCCACACACCTGAAAATCCATATCTCCGTCACCGTCACACTCTCGCACTGACTTCATCATCTTGGACGGTTTGAATCTCCTCCCTCGAAAGTGTGTCCCTGACGTATAAGCTCGGCAAGAATCGATGACACCTGTCCGATGCCATTAGGTGCTGTTTTCCCCTCGTACGACGTGTGACACTGTGATGTCACAATGGCACCCAGCCCTCCTCAAGAAGCTGCAGGAACTCACAGCTGCAAGACAAAGCATTTTCTCATACAGTTCAGAAAAAGCAAACAGTAAAAGAGAAGCACGAAGAGAGCTCGCTTATTGTGTTATTTTGTTCAGGGTTTAGCAGAAAATTCCCAATGATTTAGTGTCTTTGTGTATCTGTATCAAATGATCTTTCAAATGATGCAGTGAGGAACTGAAATGTGCCGCGCATCTAGCAAGTATGTAGGATTAAGGGACAAAGCATGACCTGTAACATGAAGAAAGTACAGTAACATTTTACTTTACTTTACTTTACTTTATCATGCACTATAGATACCTTCATAATATTATGTAATATTATAATGGTCAGTATAAGAATTAATGAGGCATTACAGAATCTTCCATTGACAGTTATATGGCATTATAGTGTTACTGATACTTTATAAGTTCCAATGGCACTCTCATCTATAATACACTATAGATACATTCACAATGCATTATAAATATGGCTATAATGTGTTATTCCTTTTTATAAATACTTATAGCCACGTTTATAATGCTTTATGAATGCATTATAATGTGTTATGAATGCGCTGACGGATTTTTATAAACATGACATTCATAGAAAGTGTTACCGAAACTGCTTATTGATCCTGAGATAATTTATTGCAGTGTATATACTATATTTGAAGACTGTTGTTCAGATTTCTGTGACCGCTGTGGTACATGTGGACACCAGGGCGTGCTTCAGTCCCTCGTTCCTCTACCTTCAGCAAAGACCAGGCGCAGGGACTAACCTGTCTGGTAGCACATGGGTGACATCGGCATGGACACTCAGGTGGTGCCGAGTTTTCCCCGAGGCGGCCCATGGCCCTAGACTGTAGGATGGCCTAGGCATTAATCCGTCCCTGGGCAGGTGTCTGATTCTTTCATATTTTTTGTAACCAAACATGGGAGGGAATCACTGAAGTATTCAAATGCAAATCCGGCAAAAGATGTGTCATTAGCACACTTGCCACTAGCATGAAAAAGAAATGAATAAGCCGTAGCTACTAAACAAGAGACAAGACACATTTACACCAAACTCACGGTTTACTTTTTCGTCGAAAGATATTGAAAAAATTTACATTTAAAATAAATGTATAGAAATATAGCAAGTGAAAGGTACAGAATGGCAATACTCTGTTATTTGTATGGAACACTCATAGCTCTGTCATAGACAGCTCTGTATGCTCTTGCCCTATAAAATCACTCATTTCTCTAGACTCTAGACAACCCTGGCAGTGAAATATAACATTTTGTTCCCACACCACAGAATGTATTCATTCCAACAGAATGCTAAGTCAACACGTAAGTGCCCCTCAGCTACAGCATCGTAACTGAATTATCATTTCAGTAATTGCTGACTTCCAAAATGAAATGTTGCCGTTCAGTGATTTTCTTATCCGGAGGCATTTTTCTTTAATAGCTACATTAATGTAGATCAATGATCCAAGTTCAAATTGTAACTGTTTCCTTTGGCCTGTGGTCAATGCTTGATTGGAGGCTGATAGTGTGTTTGAAGGGCAAAGATATTTCCAGTCATTGCTGATCAGAAATCGATCAGTTAAGGTTTACTGGTCACTTGCTTTTCAGTGTTACTCAAGACAAGACTCCGAGTTCAGAATGGGTTTGTCGGGGGGCCGACGGCCTTTCTGTCAGCTTTTCTGTGCTTTGAAGGTCCGGCCAAGCGAGTGCTGACATCTGTCCACCTAAGTGAAAACTGAGAAATGAACGAGTCATTAAATCAAACAAAGGAGCATAATGTGATCTAAGCTCTAAAGTCGAGAAACAGAAGCCGCAGTGTAGCAAGGAAACGGGGAAGCCGCAGCGCATCAAGGAAACGGAGAAGCTGCAGCGTACCCTGCCTGAGACAGACTAGGGGCCAGGAAAATGGGACAGTGTCGCCAATGCGACCACATATGAAATTAACAGAAGCACAAGCTGGTACCAAAAATAATCATCACTTCAGGGACACTGGGTGGCTCTGGAACAGTGCCTTCAACTGGGACACCTCACCCAATACCAACGGATGTCACATTAAAATGAACACAGATTGGGATCCGAACCATGCAAATTCAGAAACAAAAGATTCACTTCCCTTTAAATAAAAAGAGCAGTGATTCCAAATTAAAATCAAATCAAGTTTCAGCATTTTAACTACTGATGAAGCTTAGCCAATGATATCACTCATTTGTCAGGTGGTATAAAGGGTTAAAGCCAACCATCATATTTTTATGAGCAGGTAGGTGGGAAGGTCACTACACGCTCTGCAGCGTCGCAGGACAACACACAGCAAAAGGGCCGTATCGACCGCTAATCCTCCCACTCTGTCAGCAATCGATTTGGGAAGAAGCTAAACTTCGAACGTCTGCGGCCAAGTGAGTGCAGGTAGTGAGATTCACACGGAGACCCAAGCAGAGGGGCACCTACCGCCGCACTGCTTCAGAAATCACAAAAGCTGGAAACACATTCCAATAAATGTCATACAGACTCATGGCAACCTTTACAGGACAGCAAAAATCATTCGGCATGAATGGAAAGATTGATCACAAAGCAATTAAAAAAAACATGTCTATTTGTATTTTTTTTATTTTTATATGTCACACAAATCAATTACTACCTGGGTGCTTTGAAATATCACCCAACTAAATCACACAAATCTGATGAAATTCACTTGAGGTGGAATATAGTGGTTGATCTCTGATCAGGATGGCTGGCAAGAAGATGCAAACGGGTCCATGTGACATGCTGATGGAAATAAATGGGAACTTCACTCTTTTGCAGGAATTTAAAATGATGGAAGAAAGGACTGAACACAAACCGCAGCCATTTAGGCTCTACTCAGTTTGTGGCAGTAGCTGGTTTTAGGAGGATTTAGTTGGCGTACGATGGTCTTAGATGGCTCCGCCACCGCTGTATGAATGCATGTGTGTGGATGGGTGAATGTGAGGCATGAAATGTAAAGCGCTTTGAGTGCTCGTAGGAGTAGAAAAGCGCTATATAAATGCAGTCCATTTACCATTTACCATTCATGTCCCAGCTCTTGCTGCTCTTTGATGGTCCTCCAGCTGGTCATACTGGTGTATCCAGCCTATCGCACTGGTCATGCTGGAATGACCAGCTAAACCAACTAGAATGACCATTATAAACTTGTATGACCATCTAAACCATCAAACCATCATGTGAAAATATACTTTAAGCTGGTCAACTATCATAAGTGTGTCAACCAGTTTAGACTGGTAATGGAAGGGTAAAGGGGGGTAACCAGTAGGAGATGGGGCCACAAAAGAAAACTGTTCTTTATCGTTAGTATAATACCTTCAAGGTGAACAAATGGGCTCAGCACCTAACTCTAGCCAAACATTAAGGGAGAATCACAGCACATAGGAATCGTGTGTGTGTGTGTGTGTGTGTGTTTGTGAAATATTATAGAGAGTGAAGGAAGTGCTGAAACATGACCGGCCTACAATATATGCCGGTATGATATTCTGTAGGAGGGAGTGTGTTAGTTATGCATGGTAGGTGCAGTCCTGCGCTGGGAAGTTTCCGGTTCTTGAATTGCATTCTGGGATTGTAACTGGTGGCCTCGATAGTGGCCATCCATCCATCCATCCATCCATCCAGCCATCATAGCCTCTTATCCATTACACGGTCTTGGAGATCTTTGAGCCTGTCCCTGGAAACTGCGGACACCAAGCAGGGGACACCCTAGATAGAATGTCAGTATGTCACAGTACAGGTTCAACTGACTTTGTGATGTTACTGAAATCCTTGACTCAGCTCTGGCTTCATACACTCCAGTAACCAGTTGGATTAACTAATGAGGCCCATTTGTCTTCGGTGTCTCCAATGCTGTCTCTTATATCAGCCAGACCTGTTTGCACCTCCCTAAGATCGATCACTTCCTAGAATCATTTTTAGGGGTTTTGGGGCTACACAGGAATAAAAGATTGAACATTAACAGAAGCCATCGCCAGACTCTTAGAGCTGAACCTTTGACTGAAATGACTGAAATGAAAAAAAAAGACAAACATTAAGTGCCTACATCAAAGGACGCATTCTTTCAAAACCTGCTCTGCCTTGAGTGCAGCCAGTTTCGATAATGAAGTTTTTTTCTGTATAAAATGAAGACGTATCACCCAGCATGCTTCCCTTCCCCAGCAATAAGAACACAGCGTGGTCGATTAAATGAAACCCAGGGCGCAAACAAGGCTGTCCTCAGCGTGCCGTACAGTCACTTACATCCTCTTCGGAGAGGATGGGAAAGAGGAGGGAGAGGCATGGAGCACGCAGAAGGGGCGACCGTGAGAGATTCTCCCTCGCTGGTGCATGAAGCACTGTTTCACCATAATAAATTAGTCACTGCTTAAGTGCAGCCTGTCGCTCTGACCTCAGCGGTAAGGTGTGGGAAGAGGCTTGGATGCTTCTCGTGTACCGGCTCGTGTACCGGCTGTAACAGGACACAGATCTACAGCCACATTACATTAGGGATAAGGCAACTGTCAGTCCTGCAAGGTTCAGAATGGTGTTTGAATTTGGTGACCGACACAGATTTAGGCCCGAGACCTGAAGCAGGTGAGACGTGTGATGAGTTAATGTAGGAATAATTATGTGCTTCAGTTAAATGAGAAGCTGCTCACTCAGAGAAACCAGGGGGCTTGTGGCACGATATGCAGATGTGGCGCGACATGCAGATGTGCTTTATAATGAGGAAAACACTTCAAATCACAAGGAGAAAACCTTTTAAAATATCTTTTCGAGAAAGTCTCTTTGGAATCTTTCAAAGTATTCATTTGCTAAACAACAAATGGAAGACAAATGGAAACGTCTGTGTGGATTTTCCTCCTGTGTTCATGTAAGTTATTTCTGAATACTGGGTAAGTTATGAAAAATGAGCAATGGAGCATAATTTACCTCTCCTGGAGCCGACACCTTACCGTGGTGGAGGGGTTTGTGTGTTCCAATGATCCCAGGAGCTAAGTTGCCCGG
>JAODKC010000117.1:16442909-16460169 GCA_026777985.1 Mormyrops attenuatus | reverse complement strand
CCCCCCCCCCCCCCCCCCCCCCCCCCCCCCCCCCCCCCCCCCCCCCCCCCCCCCCCCCCCCCCCCCCCCCCGGTCTCGAGCCAATGCCGGAGGCTACGGTCGCAAGGCAGGGAACAACCCAAGATGGGGCGCCAACTTATCAGAGGGCAAGCTCACACAACATTAGCAAAATAACAGTTAAATAAAATATAAATTCAATTAAATGATTAAAGTGGGGAGAGGGGGCAAGATAGACAATAAAAGTTAAATAAAACTATATATGCAAAAGTGATACTTACGGCATTAACTCCCAGTATTGGGCATTTCGGGTCCAGAAACCACAACTCCAGACCAGGATTTTGTTTCTACCAACCAGCTGAGCATAAAGAGTCACAGTCACAGAGAACTCACCTGGTTGGTAGAAACAAAATCTTGATCTGGATTTGTAACTTCTGGATCTGAAATGCGCAACACTAATAAGAGTGCAGACATAATAGTAGCCAAATATACAGTAGATATAAGGATAGCATTAATAGGGAGATGCATGAGGACATGCAGAGTAGTACATGGGGGTTTCCTCCAGGTGCTTCATGTTCTCCAGGAGTCTTTCCTCCAGCTACTTCAGGTTCTCCAGGAGCCTTTCCTCCAGCTACTTCAGGTTCTCCAGGAGTCTTTCCTCCAGCTACTTCACGTTCTCCAGGAGCCTTTCCTCCAGCTACTTCATGTTTTCCTGGAGTCTTTCCTCAAGCTACTTCAGGTTCTCCAGGAGCCTTTTCACCAGCTACTTCAGGTTCTGCAGGAGCCTTTCCTCCAGCTACTTCATGTTCTCCAGGAGCCTTTCCTCCAGGTGCTTCACGTTCTCCAGGAGCCTTTCCACCAGCTACGTCACATTTTGCAGGAGCCTTTCCTCCAGCTACTTCAGGTTCTCCAGGAGCCTTTCCTCCAGCTACTTCATGTTCTCCAGGAGCCTTTTCACCAGCTACTTCAGGTTCTCCAGGAGCCTTTCCTCTAGGTGCTTCATGTTTTCCTGGAGTCTTTCCTCCAGCTACTTCAGGTTCTCCAGGAGCCTTTTCACCAGCTACTTCAGGTTCTCCAGGAGCCTTTCCTCCAGCTACTTCATGTTCTCCAGGAGCCTTTCCTCCAGGTGCTTCACGTTCTTCAGAAGCCTTTCCACCAGCTACGTCACATTTTGCAGGAGCCTTTCCTCCAGCTACTTCACATTTTCCAGGAGCCTTTCCTCCAGCTACTTCACGTTGTCCAGGAGCCTTTCCTCCAGCTTCTTCATGTTCTCCAGGAGCCTTTCCTCCAGCTACGTCACGTTTTCCAGGAGCCTTTTCTCCTGCTACTTCGTGTTCTCCAGGAGCCTTTCCTCCAGGCCATCTTGACATGCATGGAATCAGTGTGGCTGAACTGGCCCAAGGGTGTAAGTAAATACCCCACAAGGGGGGCATCCCATTCAAGGTACCTCCTGCCTTGTCCTGGGAGGCTATGGACTTGCTATAACCCTCTGCTAGGTATGTAGTTAGGGTAAGTGGATGTATGGATGTAATGAATGTCTGCTCCATAATAACATTTCAAATATCATGGGCGATATGCAGCCCCCAGCGACCCAAAGAGCACAGCACAGCCACAGGCCTCATTAGTCAGACCGCGGCCCCCAGTGACCCCCCCGCCATTCTGCTCAGCAGAACTACAGCCATAGCGAATTATTATAATACCATATCATTTTTTTCATATCAGCTGAGCCACATGGCAGAAGATTATGTATTCTGGCTGAGGGGTAAATCGCTTGTGTGCCACACGGGGAAATACTGAGTGCATTCAAAAAAGTATCAGACTTGATAAGGATGTATTTCCATATATTTTCCTACATATACATTATATATAAATAATTTCAGTATGCACAGTATTCATGACATATATCCACCGGCTGTTTTTGTTGTTAGATGAGAATTATATTAAAACATTTGTATCTCTATGCAATAATTTAAATTAATTTACAATATTAGTAGGACCTTTTTCTCAGGAGCTGTGTATGAAAGAATATACAAGAACCACAGCTTTTTTGTTGACATTCATGTATCCCCACTGTGGAGGTAAAGCAGTATGTGAAATACTCGTCAATATTCGGGGGGGGGTCCCCATCTCCCTATTGTTGCACAATACCGATCTTGAGACCCCCTTAAAATTTTGCTTTTGAGGCTTTCGGGGGGTCTCGTGGGTTAATCGGGGGTGTCGGACCCCACCGGACCCCCCCGCATCTTGCACACTGGGGTAAAGGGATATATCAGAACACAGAATACGGATTCCCCCAACACAGCGCCCCAGACGTATGTAATGCCGTAACATACATGGCCTGTGTTGGGGAAGGTCATACATGAGAAATGCATTTCATTACAGCAGGATATAGAACGGTGACTCCTGTTCTGGAGCAGATGTAAGGGGTTTGTGACTCGTGTTTGCCGCAAGTACTATAACCAGTACCAGGGTAACTATTCACACAGCCCACATTTGAGGAGAAGAGCCTCCGTGATCACACACACACAAGCACAAGTACTATGACCAGTACCAGGGTATCTATTCACACAGCCCACATTTGAGGAGAAGAGCCTCCGTGATCACACACACACAAGCACAAGTACACACACGAAGCTTAATTAATTTCGTCTCAGCTACCACATAATGAGCCTAACAGTTACAGTAAGTCCTGCCAACACGACACTCAGAATTAGTACACAGTGGCATCAGCCTGCCTCTTGTGCCGTGCCTGTTTTCCTCTGAATTTACTCGATTATGCTTGGCTGGATTTTTCACTCTAATTCTGGCTTATAGACAGTAACCGGCAGAAACGCTGACACAAAATGCCGAGCGAATGTTGGAAATGTTTATGGGTTTTTTTCCTGTTCTCTTCCCATAACGGAATTTATTACTTGATTCCACCGGTGCTGACGGCCTGCGCACCAAATGTGCTTGGCTCAGTGTCCATAACAGCGAGTGAGCATGAAGATCAGGAGAACCGGCTCCGGAGGCCAACATTCCAGTGCCGGCGATCCTCGGGGCCAAGAACGTGCCTCTTTCGTTTCGCCCATGCAGAATGCGGTCCCATTCATCAGCTTGACATTTTGCTCCATCCACCTTCCTCTGTTTGCTTTGCATCATCATCAACAGCCCGAGAGGATAAAAAAAAAAGAACCTTTGCTGAAAAATGATCTCTGTGCTAATGAGCCTTTTTACTACACAAACATTCTGAGTTTCAGTTTGCCGGTTTTTAATTTGGTTTTTTTCCCCTTTTTGAAACTGAGGTGACTATATTGTTATCACATTTGGCCTTATCAGGCTTATCAATATATTAATGTGTGCTGGTTTCTGCCATTGTCTAAAGTTAATAGTAAGGTTACACCACACGTCTAATCTGACTTAATATTTCATGACTGGCAGACTGAGGTCAGGCCACATGCCAGTAACAATATCCTTGTCCCATGATGAGCAGAGAGACCTGTACGCATTCATCAGTCACACTGCTGCCTGTTTGTAGCTCGGGACGACAAGAGGACCGTTAAAACCCAACTGTATGCGACACAATGCAGGTATGTCCTTGCTAGCAGTTCTAGCTTTGTTCTCTCCGCTCCTGACTGCAAGCCGCTCCTGTGCCTAGTGCCTGTGCTGTGCCGAGTGCCTGTGCTGTGCCTTCCCCGCTCTGTGTGATGTGTGTCACAGCCAGCAGTGTCCACACCTCGGATTTCATCTCTTCCAGCTGTGTTTCTGCAGGCTGCGCACCCACCAGTGGTGCTTCCTGCTCTTCAACGTGCTGCTGTTCCACGCGTTGCTCTTCGGGGCCGACTTTGTGGAGGAGTGCCTCCTCCAGCCCATGCCGAGGACCTACACGGACGTGAAGGTGCTGGAGGTTCGTGAGCGAGCTCGCAAGCTGGACCTGAGCAGCACCAGGGCCAACGACTCGCAGCAGTACGTCATCAGCAGCCCCCGAGCCTGCGCCCGCCGCGACGTCTTCCTGCTCACGCTGGTCTTCAGCTCCCCGGAAAACGGAAGCCGGCGGGAGGATATCCGCAGGACCTGGGCCAACCGTACCCATATCCAGGGGTTCATGATCCAGACGCTGTTCCTCCTAGGGTCCAGCCGGTCTCCCATCACCCAAGCCACCATCAGGATGGAAAACAAACGCTATGGAGATATTATCCAGGCTCGTTTCATTGATTCCTCGAGAAACCAGACCCCAAAGACCGTTCTGGCCATGAGGTGGGTGGTGACGTACTGTCCCATCGCCCGATTCATCCTGCTGACGGACGAGACCGCGTTCGTTAACCTCCAGTCTCTCGGAGAATACCTCCTGACCCTACGTCGCCATCCAGAGGATCTGTACCTGGGCCGCGTGGTGCACCAGGAGATGCCAGACAGAAAGCCCAGCAGCCCACGCTATCTGTCTCTGAGCCAGTACCCCGACAAGTACTTCCCAGACTACTGTGCCGGCTCAGCCTTCGTGCTGTCGCAGGACGTGGCTCGCAAGGTGTACGTGGCTTCCAAGGAGGTGGCATCCCCTGTGCCCTACGACGTCTTTGTGGGCCTCTGCGTGCGCCGGGCTGGGGTGGTTCCCATGCACAGCTCCCGCTTCTCCGGACAGAAGCACGTACGCTACAACAGCTGCTGCTACCAGTTCCTCTTCAGCTCGGCCGACGTGACGGCCGGCGAGCTGTCCTCCATCTGGGAAGACCTGCGAGACACGAGGCCCTGCAGCCTGCTGGAGACATACTCTGGCCTGGTGACCTGCAAGGCCCTCACTTACCTGGATAAATTCTCATTTTTCAACACTGGGACTGTAAAGGAAGTGAATTTGTATGGCTAATCCCAGAGGCAGACTGTCCAGGCAAGAAGCGGTGTGTAAAAAGTTTCCTGCCATTTGCTTTATAGGTACTATTCACATTAAAATAATGATAGTCTTGTTCAGTGGTAATGTAGTAGCACGTTTTTAAGAAAGCACGTACAGCAACAAAGTTTTCCATTTTAAGATCTTTTTACGAACCATAATTAATTTTTTAAAAAGTGCAGTTATCGTATTAAAATTCATTCTGGGAAAAAACATGTGTTACAGACCTTCTTGTTGTAGGATCATTTAAGTTTGGGGGTAAATGAGATTCAGATGTCTGTGGGACCAGATTGGGAAACACTGGCATAGAGAAATAAAACTTTAATCTTGATATCTGGTGGCCATGATGGAAAAAGCGGTGGAGAGATATCAGAAATGCCGTCAACGCAGAACAGGAGGAACTAACCCTAAGCCTAAGCCTAAGCCTAAGCCTAACTACCACGCACAGCTGTTAAATTTAACTGTGTCATTTCTTAAAATTTACAGTGCTCACAGAAAGTCCTGGTACATTTACTTAATTCAGTAAAAATATCTTCAGTTTCAAACTACGAATTTATTGGTTTTATAACAAAAATTATTATTTCATTTGTTTACAAAAAATCTAGATCATATTAGAAACAGCCGGAAGTAAAACATTCATTTCAAGTAGCAATAAACTGAAGCCCAAATTTTGCTTCTAAAAGAGCTGTTCTGAATTTAAAAGTTCAGTGATAAGTGGTCAGCGATAAGCAGTCAGCGATAAGCGGTCAGCGATAAGCAGTCTCATTGGATGCTTTGTAGTTAGTAACACCTTTGGAATAACATAACAACACCAAACATTTGTGTTTAGTGTCCCTTTGGGAGCCTGTGACTACAACTGCAATTAATAGCAAAATGGCAAGAACAGAACTGAATGAGTCAGTCAAAAAAATTATGACACTTAATAAAAAGAAAATGCCTGTGTGGAAGATATGTGCAGATATGTTAAACATTGTTTGTCAATGGACTTTTGTTACGAAACCAGTGAATTTGCAAAATTTTTACAGAATTAGGCAAGACTTTCTGTGAGCACTGTATACAAAATGCATTTCTGTATTTCTAGTTTAGCATGTAGCCAGTGACTTTTAGATTTCCATTATCTAATTCGCGATTTTATACCAGTGATTATGATGAAATAAAAGTCATACGGGTGGACCGTATTCGATCGATGGATTAAATTCAATCATTAAATAAAGTGACATTACTCCCTATAGCACAGTTTGGGACTGCAGAAGCAATCACAAGCCACAATAATAAATATGGATTCCCAGAGGGTAAAGCCGGGGACGGAGAGTGGAAAAACCTAAATTCATGTCCATATGTGTATCTCCTGAGGTGGGACGGGCAGCGCTGTTATGTGGGATACAGGGACAGGAATCTGGAGAGACTATTTCAACGGTGAAAGCCTGGAAAATACCAAAGAAACGTGCCGCTGGGTTTATCTCATTACAGCTGAAGTCCAAACAAAGGGCTCCCCAAGTGCTGCGTGGAGAATTCTGATTGAGGCTCCAACCAGAGTGCAGTCAGCGTTATTCCGCCCCAGAGAGCAGAGCTTTCACCTTCTGACAGACATTTCCCACCCCTCAGCATAAAAAACCGGAATGACTGCGAAGCTTTGGCCAACTGCATTCTCTGTGACCCTGGGACAGAGGGTGACCGGTCAACTTTGCCGCTGGATAGTGTCAGAGGATGGAATGTGTGAACGTTTGCCTGCATCCTGTCGCCTCGGCACTGGTTTGGTCGGTGACCAGAGAACGGCCATCGGTCTGGCCGTGAGGCTTCGTGATTTCGTTTCTGTGCAGGGGAAGCAGCCAGTGAACTGGACACGAAGCACAGGATTAAACATTGATCACTGCCTTTCGCCGTGGAGACCTGAGACAGGCACCACTGGGCACAACTGCTCCGGCCCATTTTCGTGTCGTATCTCTGTGCTTAAGTTCTGAAAATGCAAATCCCTCGTTCCACTATCATTACCCCCACCCACCCATAATGTCTTTTTTCACTGTTGACCTACATTTCAAGATAGAAAACTTTCACAATAGAGTGAATAATAGTCTCATGGGGAAAGTGCAGGTTGTACTGACTGATCAGATGGTATTGTAGGTAGTATTGACTGAACAGATTACTGGGGCATTACTAAATCTACAGTTTTTATATATAAAATACTAGCATGTTATCCAGGGGAAAATACTGAAACTACATTCATTTTTTATAATGAAGTTTATGTAAAACAGTTTAGCTGGAGGAACCTATCGGATGAGACTTACAGCTCTAACGAGGTTTACGTACAACACAGCTCTAGATGAAATAAGCATTGGGCCAGGACAGGTCAGAGCGTCGCAGTGAGCCTCACGGTGCTGCTCACGCAACAGGGCTCCTAGTCATCGCTCCGTATAAATCAGCCTTTGTCATGTCTGACTAAACCCAGGTCTTTGAATATTTTAGCAGAATTTTGCAGAGCCTTTGTCCAAGCTTAAGAAAATTGTCCAGACGAGTGAAGCACATTCCACTACTTGGGTTTTTTCTGTGACAGAGCTGTACATAATTCATTGGTGTGGAATTGGTGCCCCAGGCTCGGCCTGCTGGGAAATATTAAATCTTTGAAGACCTGACTCACCTTAACTTCCTAACGGAAGTCTTTACCCATGCCAACAACCATAAACTACAGTCTTGTTGTACCATTTCAGTAAAATGATATGCTCTTCTCCTCTATATCATACAGGACTCTTTCTTGGACGCTTGCTCTCTGTAGAAGAAAATGTCCTTCAGCTTTTCCCTACTGTTGTGGTTTGAGTTTTGAGCTGAGACCCACAAACTTGGCTTTCAATGTCACTTCCTTATTAAGCAGTAATACCACAGGCTGCCATACCCGCATGGAAGGCTCAACCCAGCAATGAAGACAGAGTTGGAGAGAAGATTGTGTAAATTCTGTGTTCAATGATGCAAAAGTGGTGTCGAAGCCTGAGAGCAAAGGCTGATAAAATTGGTGATGGTCTGCAAAACCAACAGGAAATAAAGTTCAGGCTTGATAAAAAGGCATCATCGGAACATGTTTTGGCCTCAAGTCATAACTTATAAAAACATTTGAATTTAATGAATGCTAATACACCAACTAAGTTCTCTGCCACAGAAATTACCTTATTAAAATTATCCAGTGAGTATTTTGCTAGTTTATAAGTGGTGTGGAAACTGCTGGATGGATGTATTTTTACTAAGAACATTTTCTGTGAAAAAAAAATCTTAAGTAAACAATTTATTACATCAAAGAAAGCTGGAAAGATGCCTGGGGTTTTTTTTTTGCTTCCTTGCAAGTGCACAGCATGATGAAAAGGCTGTTGATCAAGTCCAACTATTTTACAAGCGAACAAAACCTAAAATTGACAATGTGGGTACATGCATTAGAACCAATACCCCATGACCCTACACTAGATAAGCCTGTTCGAAGATTACTCTGAATACAGGGTTGTAACACAGAGTACAAAAGATATACGATAGTCAATAAGAGATATTACGCAGTGAATATAAACAAACCGTACTTTACAATGTACACCGAAACATTTAGGACCATTCATGTGTTCTTTTTAAAATATATGTAAATAAAAACAGTCTAACTAAGTCTTAATCACAATGCAGAATTACATTTTATTGGTTTATTGTACACTGAGTGATTTGGTGGCCTGGAAAATAAGCCATCCAGTCTGGTCACTGCACATTTTTAAGCAAATGTTTATGTGTAGCTTCTGTACCTTAAATGTCTATCGCTGTTAAAATCAACAGCTGATGATGGCACATCCTATGATTTCCTTCCATAATGCAATAATGCGTGTATTGAATGCAAGCCAGAGAACAAAAAGTGATTGGCCGATGTGTAAATATCTCTCGCTACACCTCAGAATCCATGCAACAATTAATATTCCACCCATGTATAAGTACTGAGATCATAATTGTGACAGGACAGGAGAGATGAATCCTAGGCCACCAGAGCCAAGATAACAACCATGCAACAGATTTTCATTTAATTTGCAAATAAGAAATCTGTACAATGACTTAGACGGCAGTGACAGGGATCGGCTGTTTATTCATGCCAGCCGATACTTTGAATCTATAAAAGACAATCCATAGATAGCTCTGAGTAATCTGAAGCTTGGATGGATATTGTAATTAAGGCAGGCTGTGACAGTTCTACATATCTTTGTGGCATTTCAGTTAACAAAGGAAAGATAAGCAAAATAGCGGGATAAGACGAACAATAAGTGAAGCGACATCTAGGACTGTTCTAGAAAACGAAAGCATGTAGCACTTGCTGACTGATGGTAAAGAATTTTACAAACGTATCTTTTTTAAGGTTCCTCAGGGCATCCTGGGTTTCTGCGAATGTAATTGAGATGGGCACAAGATTCTGAACAGATTTCTGAGCTGATGAGGCGTGGAGCTCATAGATGCTTCGACAGACGAGAGGAATTCATGTGTGTTTTTAGAGATGTCAGTTCTGGATTGTTCCTCTGCTGAAACAAAACTCTTTTCGAAGACAAAAAAAGCTGAGGTTCTTGCTCAGTACAATTGCATTAATATTTCAAATCCCAATCCAGTCTCCATTCACCTTAAAGTTCGACATCACTGAGAGTTATGTGATTATGTGTAAAATTCATCTCTCAAGTGACAGTGAAAGGATACTTTCATTCATTGCATTGCTGCAATGAAATTTAAACCATATATAAAACACTAAGGAAGTGATTGAAAGAACAATTACATGTATAACGTACTTTGAAGTTAGCCAGAACGCTAAACATGCTGACATATTAAACTAGAGGCAGAAATATTTCTGAAAAGCAATTCATAACTTTCTTTTATCTGCAATACCAGTGAGCAGCACAGCACGATTTTATGTGGTAGAGGCAACAAGAAAATTGCTTTGTTGGCAAAAGATTTCTCTTTCCCGTCCGGCATGAGTGTTTTACTCCCTCGTCATAGAATATATACAGGAACTCTACATAACATAACATATACTACTACATAACAAAAAATGTTAGGCAGACTCGCTCTTGTGTCCAGACACTAAAGTATATTACCAAATTATGGGATTTTCGAAGCTACTCTACGTGTCGTATGCAAAGAGTGACTTTTTGTCACATAAGATAAATGATTTCACAGGATAATAATTAACAATTGCGTACAAATCCAATGGGAGAACACAGGTTTCCTTTGTACAGTAGCAGAGCACATGGTAATTACAAACTGTAAAATGGTATGTAAAAGATATACTACTTACTTAAAATAGAGATTTAAGGTTAAGGACACCCAATGAACTTGCAGTACTCATGGATAAATCTTTCACATTATTTATTATGAAAACTCTCATTTGTGGTGCTGATCACCTGCCTAAAAGGCTGTTCCTCCTTTGAGTGCGGCGAAAACAGCTTGACACAGCCAAGGCCTTGACCAATGAAGGCCTCTGAATGTGTCCTTTGCTATCTGGCACCAAGTGTAGCTGCCGGACAGTGTTGTGTGATCTGATCTTCATACCCAGGGAATTTGGAAACCAGTGCAATACCTTGAACTCTTTGTCATGTTCCTCTAACATCAATGAGTCTTGGCCACCCAACCTTGTAAGCAGTTCGTGGTCATTCCCTCCTTGGACCACTCTCAGTATGTACTCACCATGACTAACCATGGGCATCCTATAAGCCTTGCCATTTTGGAGAGGCTCAGACCCAGTCCTCAGGATATAACAATTTTGCTTTTATCAGTCACACAGTCCTATTTCTTCTGCATTCAACACATTGACTACAAGTCATTGTTATGAGACAGTCACGGTTATTTGCTTCATGTGGTAGCAGCCATAATGTTTTGGCTACAGCATCTAGCTTTGCTCAATGAGCCAGTGGTGATGATTATCCTGCCGGCCATAAAAATTGAACTTACAATATCCCAGACACAGCAACAATACATGAATAAAGAAAAACAGAGAGAAAGCCAGAGAGTTGACACAGTAAGCTACCTTGGATTACGAACTTGGGTGAAACTGGCACAAGTGCTGATTGTCTTTGTAAATCTGCTGCATTTGCTGCCTTCTGAAACCATAAAGATGAGAAAACATAACCTCAATTACACATCTTCGACATTTGAGATGGCTGCCCGCATGGACACAGCAGCTCTGCTAGCTTCTAGCTCAAACGAAACGGTGCATCTTAACATGTATAAAGCCATAATTTCGACAAGGATGACTATATTTTGCTTTGCAAAAACAGAGGATACCAGAGAGATGTCAAAGCAACGCAAATGTACACAGAGGAAGCATTCCGACCGTAGAAAGCAGGTTCACACAGGATTGTTCCTACTTCCCAGGTAGGGGTGTAACAGGACACATATTCGGCATTTAGTGCAGGTTCTCCCAGGATGATCCCTACTTCCCGGGTAGGGCTGTAATGGGACACGTATTCGCCGTGTAGTGCAGGTTCTCCCAGGACGATCCCTACTTCTCTAGTCAGACTGTAACGGGACACATATGTCTGTTGGCTCCCTTGGCCATTTATGGTGTTTTATGGCAGGAAATTCAGACCAGGCTAAAAAATATAAGTTTTGGTATGTGACCAAATTCAGTTGTATAAAATATGATATTTAGTTCATTATAACTGTTATTATGCAGTTTTAATTTTTATTCATTTTACATGTTTATTTTTACAATGTGCAAATAATCCCTTTGTTTTTCAGACACGTCTACATCAGACACATTGCCTTCAGATGGGGGGAGGGGGAGGGGGGGCACTTATTGTAGTATTTGATGGCTGCTGGGAGAAAAGACCTTAGATAGAGCTCGCTGGAGAAGCACAGCTGTGTGAGTCTGCTGCTTCTCTGCTTGACTAGGATGTGATTTAGGGGGTGTAAGACATTGTCCAGTATGGAGCAAATCTTCTTGAGTGTTCTCTTTTGGATGGTTGTTTCAAAGGAATCCAGGTGGATTCCCAGAACAGAGGCAGCCTTCTTAAAGAGTTTATTGAGTTTGTCTGAGTCCCTTCTTGTAGCGCTGTTGCCTCAACTCACCACAGCATAGAAGACTGCCCCTGCAACCACAAACTGGTAGAACTGCTGCACCAGAGACCCATAGACTCCTCAGGAAGTAGAGGTGGCCCAATCCCTTTTTGCACTGGGGCTCTGTGTTCACTTTCCACTCCAGTGTGTTATCCAGGTCCACCACTTCCACATCCTCTCCATTAACAGTGATTGAAGACAGGGGGCTTTTTGACCTCCTGAAATCAACCGTCTCTTTGGTCTTCCCAGTGCTGAGCTGCACCTGGTTTTCATTGCACCAGTCAGCAAAGTCCTTCACCAGCTTCCTGTATTCCCCCTCCTGCTCTTCCGTAATACAACCAACTATGGCCGTGCCATCAGAAAACGTCTGCACGTGACACGTCATCTTTAAAGTCAGCTGTATAGAGGGTGAACAGGAAGGGAGACGAGACTGTCCCCCTGGAGTCTCACAAACTGCGCTCTGCCCGTCACATAATCCACAGTCCAGGAGACAATGGGTGTGTCCACATGCATGAGACAAATTTTCTCTCTTAACAATGCTGGCTGTATGGTGTTCATCGCGCTTGAGAAATTTAAAAAACGTGCCAGCCGTATCCAGGCGGGAGTGGACTCTGCCCTGCAGGTAGACCACCGCATCATCCGCTCCAATGTGGTCTTATAGGCAAACTGATCCAGGAATGTATTGACCATTGGCTTGAGGTGAGCCAGGACAAGCCTTTCTAAGGTCTTAAGATGTCAGAGCTACAGGTCGATAGTCATTAGGGGCTGAGAGATGCCCCTTCTTGGGGGCAGGAACCAGGCATGTACCTTTACAGCCCTATGTGAGAGAGATATATTTAAAGCCAGATTAGTCTTAAGCTGCTATCTTTTCACTCACTTGTAATTCCTGCTTTCCGGTACCAACCTTAGGCTCTCCATATGTGCATTTCCCAAAATGATTCTACTCTTATCAGAAATTACTATGCAATATAAAATGAGTGACTCAAGAAAAAGTTCAAGTATGCTATTAACCTGCCAATTTCTTAGTACAATAAATGGGTTACTGCCGAAAGAATTCTAGTGTACATTGCATATATGCAGAGTAGTGGCTCCGAGGCTAGGAACCTCACACTGTAGCATTCCATTCAAACTAGTGTGGGACAGAGGTGTCGACTATACATCCCTGAGGTGGCAGGTGTGGTAAAGTCTGTGTGTATATATATATATATCTTAATTCATTTTGTAGCCATTCTTTATTTTGCACTTTTGATATATTCAAGTGTTTTGGTATATTAAATGGCATGTTGTGAGAACTTGCTGTTATTCTGCAGTTGTGACTTTCTGTTTATTTTTAGCTGCACCGTATGACTATCAGTGAGAGCATTATGAGGTGAGGATCTCAGATGTAATCGGCATCTAGAGACTCAACTGTAAACACAAGGAGATGAAAGTGCTTCACAAAATATATCATAGAATAAATAACAGATGATATTAATAAAATACCTTGAGACCATTCACTAGGCGGCAGAAGGATGGATGCCCAGATGCAATAATAGAATACTAAATCACTTCTAATGTAATAATACAAATAATAAAATAATTGAATAAGATAAATAATAGAATACAGATACAGTGCCTGTGGGGGATTTAAAGGTGACTGGACCACTGTGTTAATTTACATAAATTGCCAGAAGGAAACGTTTTTCATAACAATGTTTATAATGATGTTGACTGAGTGACGGGTGAGTGACGGGTGAGTGACGGGTAGATGGGAGTGGCCTCGTCTTTGGTCTCGAGGGTTCCAGCCAATCCCCTCGAGTCACATTCAGAAATGTTTAGCACTTAATGACACATTAAATGAGCAGAACCGCTTCTGATCCACTGTTACAGCTTTTTGTTTCTCATTACCAAGTAGCCGAGAAGAGTTGCAGTAATTCAAAGACGCATTTTACCATGTCCGCTATGGTCTTCATTATACCACTATTGTTACAAACCTTCATTAAAGATAAGTTTTGTCCTTTTTGTGATAAATGCTTTTCCTATAAATTTTTCTGATAACAAATAAAGGCTGCATTCCTGACTGTAACAAGTAACTGACGGTAGCAAATTTTCATATTAGTGAAATGTGTGATACAGGAAAGATTGGTTTACAACCGACACGAAGTAGAGATATATTATTATTCATAATACGCAGCAGAGAACCTGTACAGACCATTTTACAGCGGGAAAATGATTTTCCTTCATCTTCTGTGGAATAAGTGTACAGATATGATCTATCTTTTAATCAATTTACTAACAAGTATACCACAATTAATCTACAGGAAGAATCCACAAAACTGAATTAAAATGAATGCTACAGATATGTGGTGAGCATTAAAATTTTCAGTTAATTTATCACCCTGTAGCAGTTACTACATCTACATCCCAAAGCTGCATATGATTGTGTTGAGAAAGCAGGGTTAAGGCCTTGTGCAAGGGCCCAGTGACGACATCATTCTGCCAATCTTGGGGTGTCAACTGGCAACCCAACCCCCTAAGCCACATACTGCCCATACAGCTCTTTACATTACACACAACACCCGAATTTCATAATTTCCCTTTGGTCGGGGGGGGGCATTCCCCAAAGCAGGATTTCTTCTTTAGCCAGATAGCTTAAGCGAAATGTAAGGATTGTCCAATAGGAATGTCATACGCCTCTGCCTCCCTTTGGACAATTTTCACGTTTGTCTTAAGTTATCCAGCTAACTAAATACTGCTTTGTGCCTTTACGATGACTGTTAAACACAGGAAGAGTCTGAAGGGAGACATGACTGCAGGTGAAAGATGATTTTTATAGAAGTATCACAACATGATGAAGACAAATGATGCCAGTTCTTAAACCTCGGCAGTGACGAGAGTGAGCAAACTTAAGTACTTATCTCAGAAACGGAACCCCATATGAGAAGGAAAAGACTCATCCGCAAACGCGGGGATGCGGTTTCAGAAGCAGGCAGAGTAAGTGATCACAGCTTAACTGATAAGAAAAAAAAACATCTGAAATCAAACTGTCCTTAATAACTAATGAATCCTTGCTTAACACCATTCCCACTGCAGCTAGTGAAAACATTTTAAATGTCCAGTGGTGAGCATTGTCATTTTTGCCAAGCAGGCTAAAACATTTAAAGATGTAAATTTTCCTGTCTCAGAAGATCTTATTTCCTCATTGGGACAAAGAAAATAATAATTAAAATAAGCTTGGTTGGTGTTTTAATATCATGAAGATAATATCAAAGAAATACAAAAAATAGTGCATTTAATGAGCTCAAGTTACAAAAACAGTGTCTTTTCATACATGAGATGGTTGTAACGTCTTCCTTCATATAAAAAGAGGAGTGACTGTCGAGTCCGGCTGGCTTTCAGTCTGCCCCTTCCACTGTGACCGATGACACAGCAGTCACATAGTACGGGCCCTCGCGCATGTACGTCCGCAGACGGAGATAGTTCTGGTTCCCAAAGATCTCGGCCGTGGACGCAGAATTCGCCAGCGCCTTCACCAGCTCAAACTTGGCGTCTTTCATCTCTTTGCTTGGTCCTGTTGAACGGTCGACAATAAACTCCACGAAGCCTGGGGTGGCCATCATCAGCTTCTGACCCCAGGGCTGACCTGCTATAGCCTTCAGTGAACGGAGACAGAACAGAAAAACGAGCGAAATATGCCATCACAAAGCAGACAAACGCAGCTTACGTCCATAAAAAAACCCAAGGGTATCACTTTCGATTTAAAGGGTTTTACATAAAACTTTGCAAAGTCATGTATCATTTATGAAGGCTTGATGCGTTGCTCATGAAACTGTGAAGTGTCCTGTGCAGAGCCCATCACACTGTGCTTCCTAGCAACCAACAGTTATTGATATAGCTACTTAAGCATTTAAGCACTTTATGTAGTGTGACACATGGCTCATGGGACCCTCCTAGCACCATTTCATAAGGACCATTAAATAAAACACGGCCAAAATAGCTTTCTGTAGTACAAGACCACCGTACATTTACATCACTTAGCGACCAAACAGACAGCCCAGTGAAAGGCATCCAACCACAACATATCCATCCAAAGTCATCGAGATCTACTGACTGTGAAGATGCGCAGGGCTCCAATGTGGAGCTCAGGAAAAGGCTGGCTGCTGATGCTCTGGAACATGTGCATGGGCTGGTTGGACAGGGAATCAAACCAGGACTCAGTCAAGCCCAGAAGGTCTTCAGTCTGCTGCTCAGCCTGTGAAGGTGCAGGAGCACACAGCTCGTTAGGAGAGAGAGCTGCAGACCCGGACCAAAACGGAGTCTAGGCAAACGTGTCACCATGCAATCCCAATGGATATCAATCTGCATGGGGCAATTCTTCAGATATTTTACAGTCCAAACATTATTTCTGAACATTGCGGCTTGCTCTGCTTTGATTAGCAATCTGGAGCTGAAACGGGGATCTGGAATGGCAGCAAGCCGTAAGCTGGACAATCCTCAGTGGTCAGAAGACAATAAAGAAGCAGATAACCAGACAGTAAAACAAGGAGGACATAAAATCTCTGATGTTGTTTCTGTCTGCGATGTCAGCAGCCCCGAGTCATGCGCTCATTCCGGCCAAAAATAACTTTGGAGCAGCTTCTGTGCTTCTTTCACAAACTAACTGTGTAATGGTCTAGAAGACGGCGTGTTAAGGCCTTTCAGCTCTGCTGGTTGGGATCGATGCCCAAGCCCTGGTTATAGGTTTGAGCCCCGCAGCCTGCAGAATCATACTGCCATTTGACAGAAGTCCCTTAATCCCAAACTGCTCCGGGATACTGACCGGCCGAGCCTCCGCTCTAATCCCTTGTACAGCCTTGAGTCGACTTACGGCCACATTTGGGAGCAGGACCACCGGACACAAGTCAGTCTGGGTGTATCTGTATACTGTAGCTGTCCCTCTCATAGGCATAACTGCATACATCCTATATCACAACGTAGATTTGGACAGTGGGTCATTATGCGCTAGCACCGTACAACAGGACTACTCTTATAAAGAGTTTATGAATGGCTGACCATTACAAGCCATTGTAAATCATTGACAGGCAATTATAAGTGAGTTATAATAGTGTTTTCTTTAATTAAGGAGTAACTACCAATCATAAGTAACAAAAGGGAGCCTTAATCCGGCATATCTTGGCCTAGAATGTATATATTGTAACACTATACACTCACCTAAAGGATTCTTAGGAACACCATACTAATACGGTGTTTGACCCCCTTTCGCCTTCAGAACTGCCTTAATTCTATGTGGCATTGATTTAACAAGGTGCTGAAAGCATTCTTTAGAAATGTTGGCCCATATTGATAGGATAGCATCTTGCAGTTGATGGAGATTTG
>JAODKC010000117.1:16416450-16436770 GCA_026777985.1 Mormyrops attenuatus | reverse complement strand
GGCTTCTGATGAGCCACACTTGTTCCTGGTATTTACTTGAGTACAGGTGTGACTCATCAGAAGCCAGGCAGGATAGACAAGGCTACTGGACAGTAGCTCTCCGGGACCGGAGTTGGAGACCCCCGTCCTATATCTAGTTGAGAGTGAATATCTGTCCGGTTCGATCTCGGGTGAACTAGATGGTGCCGTTCACGAGATACCCTTTTTCGGGACCCCCATTCGTGTACCGGCGCACTGAAATGCGGATGGGATAAATGTCCAAGGCGAAGACACCTGGACGGAAAATACCCAAGAGGAGACCCGCAACACCGGCTCCCTGGCGCACGGGCGGGTGTCGAAATTGAAGGAAGTCGGCATCACAATTTCCGTCTCTGTATATGGTGGCCTAAGTACTGACAACTCACAAGTAACTACAATTAATCTAAGAACTGAAGCTTTTTCGCTTGTCGCTAAACGGCCACACTGAACTGACTTGACTCAGCAGTATTTCAAGAATCTGTACGCACCTGTCATTGGTGTTTAAAAGGGAGAATATTATTTCAAGTTGCAGGCCAGGCACAGTCTCTTTCAGTGTTTCTAGTGGTGTTGCTAAAACCACTGTTCTTAATTTTTTCAGTTCTTCTATTGGATCTTCGAGACCCGACAACTCCGAGAGCAGGCTCTCCACGGAGGCAGCCATCTTGCTTGAATGGCAAGTCTCGCTAAACCTCGCGAGAACAGCGCGCTCGCGTCAGTCGGTACCTTTTGCCTGCATTTGGTTTGCAGCCAACAGCCGAACGAAATTCATAGAGTTCGTGCAGTTTTTAATTGCATCTGTATATCCCAAAGTCAAACCGATTGCTGTACAAATTTAATTTAAATTTGGAAAAATATAAGTGATGCATTGAGTTTCAGTTTATAAGTAATATACTGATTATGTTTCTCATTTGCGTTTGTTTGTTTATTTCTTTGCTTGTCTCTTTGCTTTGGTGGTTTTAACTATGTAGAGCTGTATGGATTTTTATGGTTTATACGGTTTTCAGACTCTGTAAAGATTTGCCAGGCTATATGTGGTTTTATTAAATGCATCACTAATATAGGCTAGTTGTGATGTGTAAATGATTACCAGAAACAAGTTATTTCAAAATTAAATATAATTATAATAAACTGTAAATGTGGAAAGCAACATAACTAGACTTTTTGACCTGGTTGAAGTTTTAATAGGAACTGTGAATTTTCAGCTTTCTATCACTGGGTGGTGCCGGTAGACCATCACCAGTCTTGGCCGACAGAGGGTGTCTGTCGGCCAATGTCCTGCGGAAAAACCCTCCGAATGGGTTGGCGTGTACGTGTTACTGATTCAATCGCCCCAGCGATGCATTGATTTTGTATCTTGGTTATTGACCACTTCAATTCGCATTTCTTCACTCGTTTTATTTTTATGTTCTTTTCCACAAGTTCTTTGTTCAATTCCCAATTCCCTCTCACCCTGCAAATCGGTCTAACCATGCTGTAGTTAGATTATAAATTAGACAATCAAACACATTTTCCAGTCAGTGTGATTCTAAATTCACATAAATCCATATGTAAGTGAGTAGTAGTTAATATAGAATTTTTGTATTCTTATTGTTACATACTTCATGTATCTTAAATTTCCTCTTATTGTTTTAGAGACTATTTGTCCCTAACAAGCTTTTGATAATGATCAGCCAAGAACTGATAAAAGGAAATATGTATGTATTTATATAATTTAAATAACATCCTTTGGTGATTTGCCCTGCTGTGGTGCCAGTTGTTTGCTACTCCCCTGGTGGCAGGAAGCTGGTAATGCCGTGCTCTCCACAGTAATAATTCAATTCGTTTCAAAGGGGTTTGAATCCCGTATGTTTTATCCTGGCACCAACAATCACCAAAATTTGTTGAATATTTAGTGTCTTGTTTTTATTTGCTGCAGACTTTTGATCTTTTTCCCCTTCTCTTTTTCTTTCCCCTTCCATTGATTTTTACAGGGGAAAGAAGATAGCTCATCCAATAATATAAAACTAAATTAAATTACTCTCTATTAGTAACATCACAGTTCTAATTTGAAGCAGTTCAAACTGGAATTCAGCTCTAGCAAATAACCGGCAAATCTATAAAATATAATACAATACAATGAAAAATACAGTACTCTCCGTTCTAAGGAAAGATATCCGTTTCGTTATATGCAAAGCATACTAATGGAAATGACTCAAAAGTAACTATTGTGTGTAGTGTTAGTCACGTGAAATGCTTTTCTGACTTTGGCTTTAATGTTCACTAAATATATAGAAATATTTGCTACAGACCTTAAAATGCATCACAGGTCCTCCTTAACATTTGTATAACATCATCAGCCAAGTCTGTCTTTCGTTAGGAAATAAAAATTAAAATTAAACATGATTAGCAACAGTTTTATAAGATGTGGGATGTGATCCATTATGAAAAAAAAATTAAGCAATAAAATTAAATGGCATGTGTTACGAAAATGTCAACGTTGTTTAATACGGGATTTTTGTATCCTATGTTAGTGTTTATGGGTTGCAGATATGAATGTAATCCTTTTTTTGTTAGCTTGTTATGTTTGGTAATCTGAAGAAATGCTGCTTTAAGTAATCCCGTTTAGTGCAAACTGCCTTTGTTTGGCCGTGTAACCGATTTTGTTTCTCAGTGCCCTGCATTTGACAGATATTCATGCTCCTCTCTCAGAATGTGCAACACTCCATCCATTAATGGACACCCATTTATTGAAAATGTATGAATATTTGACCTAGCTTCGTAAATGTGGGATTTTTTAATTTTTTTTTATTCCACAGTAACTGGGGAGGACCAGAACAGACATAGTCTCCATTAGTCTCAGCCGTGTACAAAATGCAGTGAATTAAATAAATGCTAAGTGTAAATTTTTGTTTTCATGAACTTTTCTGTGTCATCAGTGACAAAGAGCGGCTCATGAGAGCCAGGAGCCGTTTTGAAAGTCACTGTGTTTCTAGAAGCTTCTATTCTGGCTGATGATTCTCTCTAATTTGTCTCAGCGCAAATTATTGCTCTGATTAGCGGCACGCAACATCCTCTGGGGCCTCGTGTCCTTGCCTCATGTGGGGAGACAGATTTATAATCTGTGTGCGAGGCAGTGGAGTAGATCTTGAGCAGGCTCACCTCAGAGTCCCCGTCAAGAGACGGAACAGTTCCAAAAAAGGGAGCCCGGCAAGGAAATGTCCTCCGCGGGTCTTGTTAGCGATGGCTGGAGAGTCTGTAAACAGCACGTGGGTGGCTCTGCACTCCAAATGAATAACTTCAGTCAAATTGCTGCATCTATGCAGAGGAGACACCAAGGGCTGGGCTTGTGCATGAAAAACACTGGAAACATATTTGGGACTGTTTGCTCTGACAACAAACATCTACTGTAAACCGTACCTTCTGCTGGGTGGCTTCAGCTTGTTTAACTTTGTGCAAATCAATGGTTGAACTGAAAAATTGAGTCAGGTTAGTTTGGTTGTTTAGTTTTGCTGGGTGTATTGTGGTATGAGTGAGTGACGGTGTTTCCAGAGGGAAGCCCACAAGGTTGGACTGCTACCCGTCGAGTTGGAGTAAGGTTTCTTCAGTCATGTGGTGTCCATGCCCGCCCCTACTTTTGTACAATGGTGGATCTCATGACTAGGCCTGGGTGTGCTGTCGAGAGAGTCTGCTAGCAGGAATCACTAAGTGCCGTCAACTTGTCTGCAACGGTTTGATACTTATAGCGATGTAAACCATGAGCCGTCCCAGTTAGACTTGATCTGCTGGGCCTACAAAATGTTCCTTTGCTCATAGTTTACAGCTTAGGCTATATTACTTATGGAGTAATATGAAGTTACTTACATCTTTTAAAGTTTCTTGCAGTGTAACGTTATAGGGAACGTGCTTCTATGCTCTGCATGTACCAGTGAGACTTTTTTGACTTGTCTTTGTGTTTTAATTCCTCTTTTTTAAATTAATGTGGAAAGGAAGCAGTCGTCCCTGTATTTCTGAGGCATCTTTCTGATTGAGATTGAAAGCGGACGCCTGGGGGGAGCGCAGCACCTTAATCCCCACACAGAGCACTGCTTTGAGCTGCTCCCTGGCACAGGGATCTCTCTTTCCAAGCCCACTTCACACAGTATTGAGTTTTCTTTGGCGCTCGACCATAAGAGACTTGGCCGAGGCCAGCAAAGCATCCGTCATGCCAGGTCAGGGTCCTACAGTAGTGAACTTCTGCTGCTGCTATCAGTTCCTTTATTTTTATCCCAGCTGAGGGGAACACCTCCTCAAATATTGACATGAGATGTAATAAAGGGCCTAAGCTTTTTCACTGATGTACAGTATGATGAACACTGTTGGTCTAGCTGGACCTTTAAAAGGTTGCACACTGCCACGACGAGTTTACATCTCATTTGGGATTCACTAGGATCAAACACCTCTGAGTACTTTCGCCATGTCTTTTCCTCCAGGTGATTTTGCAACTTTTCTTGCAACTATTTTACAGTCAAAACATCCAGCAGCGAGCCACAAGATATCAGCAAATGTAATCTGATGCTAGGTCAAACCAGCCACCGTCATTAGAATCGAAAGATCCTATAAGCGAAGAAGAGATTTTCTGCTATGAGATTTTCTTCTCCCATACTGGGGTGAATCATGCACAAAGAGAAGAGTTTTGTTTCAAGTCGAGCCAGTTTGATAAGAGAACGAAAGGAAGAGTTTGACAGATTTGTGATGTGGTGCGCATTACTCCCAAGGACACACAGTGGGCTGCACTGAGCGGCCGAGCCGGCCGTGCGATTGCGGCCTGCTGGCTAATCAGCTATGCTGGCAGGGGCAGTACCGGGCCTTTCTGTCCTGGCACAGTCACAATGAGACCATTATCCCCCGCTTCACCTCCGAGAGAAACAGCGGTATGAATGGCGAGCACCTCTACGCGCTGCCTCTACACGCTGCCTCTATGCTCTGCTTGTATGCTCTGCGCCGCCATTCATTCCTGCTCATTATATCTGCTGTAATTTGACCCCCATTGTTTTCCTGTCACACTGGATGTAAAGCGTCGGCCAAATTAATGAAGTTAGAAACTGTGCTTTACTCACTGTGTGCCCACGTAAAGGTACATTGGAAGGATGCTTTTCGCAAATACCATCCTGCTCTCATTTGATACACACACACATACATACATACATATACACACACACATACATGCATATACACACGTATATAATAATAATAATTGATACTTTATTAATCCCTGTAGGGAAATTGTCTTTATGCCTCCCTCAACTTGCTCTTCTCAGAGTAAGTTATCCGCGAAGGGCAGCCACCTGTAGCGGCGCCCCGGGAACTGGGGGGGGGGTTAAGGGCCAAGGGCCTTGCTCAAGGACCCGCAGACGTGCTGAGGCTGGGTTAGAACCGGCGACCTTGTGATTACAAGCACACAGGCTTAGCCCACTGAGCCACACACTGCCCCCTAAACATATATACACACGCATACATACATACACACATATACATACATACATATACGCACATACACACACATACATACATACCTACAGCTGAGAGCAAAGTTTGGGGTCCAGGCACAGGCCATCTATCCAGCGTCCCCCTGGGGCATTTCAGGTGGGGGTTAAGGACCGTGCTCAAGGGCCCAATGGGTGTTACTACTGTGCCAGGGCTGGAATATTCAATCATGGGCACTGAGGCCTGACCTGCCGACCCCCCCTCTGAGTAATGAGTACGGCGGGTAGCAGCTTTGTGACAACAAGGCTTTTGGAACTTGTAACATTTTGGTTAAATGTTCCTGCTGCCCTGACAGCTTTGATGTTTGCCTTATTTTTAACATACTTTACTTGTGTTTGTTTACCGGATACCTGCTCAGACATCAATACGTTGCATTTAAATGCAGAATTTTAGAAGCATTTGTTGGCATCAATCCCAACAAATGTGCTGTTAGGAACCAGTCATTCAACACTCTGAACAAACTGAAGAAATGATTTATATATATGAAATACGACTGAAAACTGACTGAAAATGAGCCAGAATGATCCAAAATGACCTTAACACACCTGCCACCTGACAATAGTCTGTTGGTGACATGTGATCTCGGTGGCATGTGAGCATCCTAAGAATGAGGCGTCACCCTCATACTTGTACGTCAAATGCATCTGCATTACTGTTCTTATAGCGAAGACAGAGTATCAGGGCTCTTCAATATACTTCGCAGTATTTCCATTGGTTGGACCTGGTCTGACTCACACACAGATGAAATGGAAAACGCACGTTCTAGTGAAACTGAACGGCACAGTCTTCATATCTGTTGGAAGTTAAAAAAATAATTTGATTAGAAATGAGTTCAGCTATATTCCTGGAGCCCGTCCTTGCTTAATGTAGGCCATCCAAATCTGGAGATCTGTAGGGATCTCCGCCGTTAGATGCCAGTGCACTGACTGCGGTGCTTTCTGAGGGCAGCCGCTACAAGACTACTCTGAGAAGCCTGGAGCTCAGGTGCAATGATTCGGAACAGATTACTGTGCCCAGACCTCCGTTAATACCCTTCATCTGCGTCTGAGCTCAATAACTACCCTGTTCTCCAACAATAGATCACCTTTTTTACAACCGCAGCCACAAAATGTGAGCACTTATTTTAGGAATTAATATGTCCACATAAGTGGCCAGGGTTAATTTCCAGCAAATGGAGTGTTACCTGTGTATCAGCAAATGGGTTTTATCGCTCAGCGTTATGAATTTCAAGGACTGTTAGCTGAAGTTGGATTGTAGGTAAGTTCACTGTTAAACTGGCAAATTACTTCATAAAAAATGGAACAACACACAGTTATAAAAGAAACAGCAACATTTCAGTTATCCATCTTAAATGTTAAAATTAATGAATATTTGTAAAATTACTACATATCTTCCAGTTTTTATCTAGTATCAGGTAGCGGGGTCATACTGTATGTGTGAACAGCAGAGTACCAAGACACACTCATGTACATGAAATTCAGATGTAAAAATACAAATAAAAGAAAATGGACAAATAAAAATAAGCTTAAACTATAGGAACTCTACATTTATTTAATTTTCATTTGAAAATTATATAATAATTATCTCACCCATTTTTTAAAATCTGAATACTTAAAATCTGAGGCTGCAAGTGCCTTTCGTTTTGTTGACAGTTGCAAAGCATGTTTCCGTCCAAAGCACCTAAATCATATCCTTAACGGTAGAGAGGAAAATGTGTTTCACAAAATATATAACGAGGATCACCAAGTCTGCCCTAGAATATGTATTAGTTCTTCCACCCCTTCTGACATAATCAGTCAGACATGCAATAACGTACTGTGCAAAAGGACAGGCAAAAATAATGATTTAGCATTATTAATAGTGCTAACGCCAGCCCTGACCCTTATGACCAAACACCTTCAGGTTCTCCATGACAACCCTGTTGTTGCTACTTGGATTTACACTTCCAGGAACCTGTCAAATAGGCCAGATGGGAGCGTGGTACCTTCGCTGTCCTCCTGTGTGGCCCCTCAGTATTCTGGCAGCTGTCGTATGTCCTTCGTCATAGCACCAGGCACGATCTAAAACAAGTTTGAGTAAAACATACACAGGGCGTTACAGAAACCGCAGCCCTTTAATCATGCTACTGGGTGGGGGGAGACACCCCAACGGCCCCCGTTTCATTGGCCTGTGCTGCTGATTTGAGGCGTAATTACAAAGCACAAACGACTGCATCAGAGCAGCTTTTCTCCGAGGATACGAGGGGCCACTTTCGGGCAAAGAAGAGCAGCCGCAAACAAACAGCTTTGCATTTTTCAGATCACTGTCCCTCAGCCCCCATTGAAGTGGGTCTTGAATTTTCCAAGACCTGCTCAGCGCCAGCAAGAAACAATTTTGAAACTTGTCTTCTCTAAATGAAACAGTGGTGACAGCCATATTGCTTCTGGTTAGTGAACAGAGGGATTTTTCTAAATTACCTCTCAGAGTGATTCAATATATACAAAATGTGGTGCTCGAATAGCTCCCAAATATTTTAGCACTTTATTTGCCCTAGAGCAGTCTGCAGTCACTTTTATTTTATTTTTTAATATTCAACATTTTCAGGTCTGCAACCCTAGTACAGCAGAATCAAAACTCTGGGATCCATTTATCAAAATTTAGTTATGTGTTATATCCTTACACTCGACAACCCAGTTCTGGTTAAGTGGCTGGAAGATGAATGTCTTTCCGTGAAACGGTAATGTGCATGGCTCAGATTCTCAGTGCAAGGTGTACAAGGCCGTGTAACAGAGTAGCAAGTGTGGAGAAAACAATTTCTACGTTTTGCGTTTATGTCACGGATTTCACTTTGATATCCTGAAACCTTTCTGATCAAAGCTTTTCACTGTAGTTTTTGCTCCTTCAATCCAAGCGCTTCTTTCACCAGGCAGATGAAGCAGGTGCACTTATATTAGAGAAAACATCACCCAATCCTTCACTATCCATCTGGATTTAACTTGTGTCAGGGTATAATGTATTTCACAAAATATCTGATTCAATTGACCTTATTATTGCTATAATAAAACATGTCCAGTTTTTGTTTTTTCAAAGATACACATCATGGTTTATACATCCTGCTTGTGAGCATTGCTCTGATCACTTTCTTCTGTTTGGAAAGTCTTCTAAATATACTTTACATCCTGATTCCCCATTAATTTAATTTAAGAACCATAAAGATGTACAAGTTAATTGTATATAGTAACTATGCTTTGGTTCCATATATATTTATCCATCCACCCACCCGATATTATATTTATTTCTCTTTTGCTCTATGATCGAAATTTTCTGTGACGTAAAAGTCAGAACTGTAATGGAATCACTAAGGGTAAACGGGGATGCTTACGCCTCTGTGGTCTATGAAGTAGTTCCTCAGCTTTCAATAATGCTTTTATATATTAATATTTATAATTAAGATGATATTTTTAAAGTCAGAGAAAAAGTAAGATTTCAAAAATTGTCCAGGTTGAACAATATCCACCATATATATAAAAATTGCAACTTGGTTGATCCTTTTCACAAGGATAACCCTCTAATCATCTCATCCTTCTCTTCATTGTCACTAAGCACCATTGCTTCAGTTTTGGTGTGATTTGCCTCAGCTTTTAAATGGGTTCAGCTCTCCACCAGTACACTGTGCCTGCAAAGTTTGCAAAATATCTGTCAAATACTTTTTTTGTTATCACCCAAAAGTGATCAAATATGTGAAACTACCCTTTCTTTGTCTGTGCAGCACTGCTAAAGTTTTGGCACGATCTGTCTTAGATTTCTTCCAGATTGCCATTCCTACAATATGTCTGCAAGATTTGATAGAGATCCATACTATACTTTTAGAGTTATTGTTTTCACAAGACCACGTATATTCTACAGCTGCTATTTCCTTCCATTGCTGCCGCACAGTACTGCTACTTTTTTGGAACAGTTTGAAAATTAAACCAGGTGCAGATCTTCATCCATTTAATGTTTTTGTGTAGCAGTAATAAGGTCCATCAAATGCTTTTTGCTTTATCACATTCACAAGGTGACATGTTGTCTGCTTTCAACGTTCCCTTTGCTGCTACTAAGCGGTGTCACCTCAATTTTGGTGCAATCCGTCTCAAAATATAAACAGTGCCTTTCCACCCGCCACAATGTCTGGAAAAGATCCATCAAACACGCATTGAGTTATCATCTTAACAATATCAAGTGTCAAACGTGACATTTTTCTGGTGCTGCTGTTTCAGTTTTGGGGCACTCTGTCACAAAATGTATTCCATTTTAGTTTCTCACCCACACTGTGGTGGCACAAAGTTCTGTCATAAAGATCTGTCAAATGGTTTCTGACTTACTGGCTTGCATACCGAAGTGTCTGCGGAGACGACACTGGGCTGGTGCTAAAACTGCAGGTATTATCCACCAGGTCAGGTAATACAATTAATACATTTATGATAACCATGAATGCCTGTTTACTGGGACTTTCAGTAAATAGCCTACACCAGTTTAAATATTTGGAAGTAGGACAACCTCCAGTGGAACTCGGTAAGGATAAGCAAATTACCCCTACCCAGGATCTCTCACAGACTGAGCACAAATCATTATTTTGCTGGTGGTAAACTTTTATTAAATGAGTAATTATGTTAGGAAGGGCTGTATAAAATGACTGCAGCATAATGGGGTAGACATTAGACTCCAGGCAATGGTTTATTGTCATAAAGGCTGACACATTTACAAATAATAATGGGGGAGAGGAAGCCTCTTTTAGGGGCGTCCATGCAATGTCAACAGGGGCGGAGTTTGGCGGAGGGCGGAGAGGTGACCAACCCTGGGCCCCACACTCTAGGGGGAACTGTGCTGATTACTACTACATTTTTTTGTAACCAGAGGTGGATAGTTCAGGTACAGAAAGTAAAAATCCAGGCCAATATTTTATTTCAACCAACCAGCTGAATACCCAGTGACTGAGAATATTTATGTTCGACTGGTTGGTTGAAACAAAATCTTGGACTGGATTTTTACTCTCTGGATCTCTGAAGAAAACACATAGATGAAACGTCCACTCCACACCATTTATATAACAAATTTGGTTAAAATATTACAATCTATAATGAAATAATATTTCTTAAATTTGGCTGATCAATCTGCAGGCGTGGACCCCCCTCCTCCTGTTCGGCGAATTTCGCGTCCCCACTCTGGTCGTTAAGTTGTATCACTGGCACCCCGCACTCTGATTCGCATATTATAGGTGTTCCATCGTTTTTAATTCCCTATATTTTCTCTTCCAAAATTGCTGCAATGGGCCAATTAAGCCCCTCCCCCCCACCCACCATGTCAGCCTAGGGCCCTCAGAGAAGTTCATCTGCCCTTAAATATCAGTCACCATTTGTTTTAACTGTACCTACATGGGATATGCTCTTGATTCCCACTGAGTTAAACTATATGGTGATTACCAATATCGAGTAATCCTGTCCACTGTGGGGCCAATGCACCGAATCGCCGGTATGCATCACACGGATGGATAGCGCCGTGATTGGATAATCAGTAGCTGTATTGTTGCTGGTTCATCGACTGAAGCTGCAGCTTGTTTTTCAATAAGTCACAACTGTATGGTTCAGAGGGGTTGAAATGGCACATAAAGAACATGATAGAGGAGTTTAGAAAGGCAGAAATTCATTATGGGACCAATCCTGGAGTACTGTGCTCGGAAGGTGGTGTTACGGAGACGATGATAGATCTGTATCCACAACAGAGTGGCTGTCCCTGGCTAACGTTAGGCAGCTATTGCAGTTTCTTGGATTATCTTCCTGTATCTCCTGATTCGTGTCCAGGTTCTCTGCTGTATCCCCCGTTTTGGGAAAGGATGCTGTCTGCCTGGGGCCCAAACACAGGTTTGGCCTTCTTCCACCAAGCTGAGGTCCACTTCTCACTTCACGCTGAGACAATGAGAAGAGTCCCTTCACTGTTCACACCGGCCATGAAATGTTTCTTCCTACTTGGAAGTAGATTCTCCCAAGAATGGACACAGGCAGCCTAATGCTGACTCGTCTTGCATTAATGCATTATTGCATTATCTCATTATTAAGTCAAAAAGTAATAGTAGTGACCTGTAGACTTAACATATGGTACATCCCTCTTAAAGTAACAAAAGACTGACCTTTATTTGAATACATGTATTGGGTAGAAGAGAGACATTTTCTTCCATGGAGAAGGTGGTAAGGTTCATCGTTAGTGTATGAAGCTTGTATTCACCATAGTCGAGTCTCCTGACCAAGCATGAAAAATTTAGAAGAGCATGGATGGAAACAGCAATCTGTGAAGTCTGTTGGTAACCGCTAGTCCCAATGGCCTACGAGAGCCAATATTTGAGCTGCAACATTATTTGCCAGAAGTAGGCCACTGCAGAGTCACAAAAATACTCCACTCACTGTGCCAAGCATTCTGTTGAAGCCAATGTAAGCTGTATGGCGAGGACCATTGCCGTCAGTGCAGTGGCCATGTAGCCAGAACGGGACCTCAAGACCAACTTCATGCCCCATTACTGCAATAGTATGTTAAGGCTCCCATGGCGCAGATGGGTGTGGATGTCCTGGGCACCTTAGTCTCATCCATGCAGCTTTGTGTGGCTGAGTGTATGTCGTGCCAGATTGGAAGCCTGGGACAGTTTGGAGAAAGTTCCTTCATGGATCAAGGCAGAAATATACATTTTGAATCTGAAATTGTTACTATAAAATAATCTATGATCATTTTACATAATTCAAACTGAGACATCTCTCAAATTATTATTATATAATTTATATATATAATTTGAATAATTATATAGGTTGAGATGAATTATATGAAGGTTGAGATGTATAACCTTCATTTCCAAAACATTAGGGACAGTGTGAAAAATGCAGTGATTGGTAATAAGTAACAGAACACGTCAGAGATATATGTAAAGTCTGAACTAATCAACTTCATTCATATCTGTAAATATACCCATCCTGAATGTGATATCTGCAGATGCGGTTGTGAAAAAAATACAAATGCTGGAATATTTTTTCGGATGATGTGCAAAAGTTTGGCAATCTACAGATGACGGGCAGTCCCACTGAAATGACGGGCTGGCCTTGGACAGAGATCTGTGAGTGCAATGTTTAACTAATTGTTTTCTGAGTGGCTTGTCACACTGCAGTCCAATTCAATTAGCTATGCCCTGACTTTCTTAATGTGAGAGACAGGATTTTGGACACCCCTGAGGTGAGGAACCGTAATGGGCCCACAGAGCCTGAGTGTCCCAGGCATACACAAAACTGACTAGAGGTTGCTCGTAATTATACTTTTTGACAGCCATGTTGGAAGCTCTACAAAAATAGCACTTTTACATGTATGTGGAGTTTGGGCTGTTGGAGGAGGCAGCGAAGGTCCATTTTCAGGTTCAAAAACGTTTAGGTCAATATGCGCTGTGGCTGACTTATCAGAAAGGGTTCGCATATTTCAAAAGTTGTAAAGAGAATTACATTTTCTGCATATTTCAGTGACGTAAAATTTTATATGCTTTACTTGGTATATGAATACAGGATTAACAGGATTTCTGATGATTCAAATTAATTTTGTCATTCCATTCCAAAGGATTCTTATTTTTTAAAATACCCACGAAAGCAGGTTTTTTTTGAGTAATTAATATACCGACCCAAAAAAAATGGATGTATACTGGAAAGCTTTAATTGTAAAATGAGACACAACAGCTCTAATAAAGCCAAATAAATATGAAAGTCATATTATATAATGTTCATTTTCGTTAATGTTAGGTGTTAATGTTAGGTGTTAATGTTAGGTGTTAATGTTAGGTGTTAATGTTAGGTGAGGGTGGGTCTGGTGCAGCGTAGCCTCACAGATCTGATTACCGCCGGAGAAGCAGCACAGCGGCGGCACGGTTTCTGCCAGTTTGGTTCACAGAACAGTTTGGTACACAGAAGGCGGAAGTGGCATTGTTTACTGACGCCGGACAAAGCTGCTAATTGGCCAATTCAATTCATATTTATCTGATAATGTGTCAGACTTTTACATGGATAATTGCCTATTAATCCACATAAAAGTACAAAGAGCGAATATCAATTCAAATGATAAAAAATAAGAAAGGCATTGAACAAATAATGTACTTCTGAAACCCTTTGATTTTGTGGAGAACCTTAGGAATATTTTGAATGTGTCATTGATGGAAATTTAACCTGACCACTCCTAGCTCTCTCTCTCACTAAATGTATTACAGACTTGCACATATATCTTATAATTAATGAGGCATCGTGTCATTCAGAATGCATCTGTCTCATATAGCCAATGAATTCTGAATACATTCTGCCTACAGGGACACCTTGAGGAAAATTGCTGAAATGCAGCACGACGGCTTTGACCGCCATTGGAAGCCAGCTTGCGCTTATATTACACAATTTTGTCCCCGAAATTCTTGCAAATTTCACTTTCAATTTCCACACTTTCTGCATGTGTGAATTTAGGTTCTTTACAGAGTGGGCCTGCACTTTCATGAAGTAGGTGCAGAGTAGTGAATGTGGCAGAGGTGGAAATTTCAGGTCCAACCAACCAGCTGAATACTCTGAGAATGTGACTCTTTATACTCAGCTGGTTGGCTGAAACAAAATCTTGGTATGGATTTGTACTTTCTGGACCTGAACTTTCTACCTCTGCTATGTGGCGTGTTCATAGTGTGGAAGGACAGTGAGCCACCTGGCATGAATAGTACTGGAGACCTCAGTCCCTGCCTTCCTCACATCCAGGAGTGAGGTGGCATTGCCAAGTGTATCTCAGCCTAATCAGTATCAAGCCAGTCTGATTAAAGATTTGGAAATGGATGCAGGTTTTTTTAACGCATTTTGGGGATAATAAAATCCTGATGGAAGATAAGACCAAAAAAGAACAAAATAAGATAATCCTATGAAATACCAAAGCTGTGCCTGACCATGCATGTCAGCTTTAACCTTATTCATTTTCATCCAGGGAAATTAGAACTGGCTCCATAATGAATCCTGCACTGCGCTACCTAAAAAGGCCACGTCAGACACGTCAGAGGTTAAAAGGATCATCGCCGCCTAATGCTTGTTTTATGCTGAAAATGGATATACATTTTGAGAAGAAGAATCGGTTTCTTGAGAACATTGTTTCTTTCTCAGAGGAGCAAACAAGGCGAGCTTTTATGGACCAAGGTATCCGAGTCAGAAGCAAGACATTCACTCTTCTCTGTTACTCCTGGGCTCAGATCAGTGATCCCATTGTCTTTCCCAAAATGTGATCTTAATCTGAGCTGAATGGAGTTCTGTTGCAGGGCTCTTTCAACTGGTCCGCCTGAAATAGGCCCGGTAGAAACCTCCCTCCGTCTTCCAGGCATTTATGGAGGATGTTTGACAGCTATGCAGCTTCTGCTCGGGTCAGGTGAGAGCTTTTCAAAGGAAACAAAAAGCCTCCTTTCAAAGTGCAAAGTTAGAAGTTAAACTACGCCGGTGTGCACATGTACTGAGGCAAAAAAATAAAACACAACATAACATCTACATCCAGGCCACAAAACCTTCCGTCCTTTTCTGTAAAGCTCTTTCCTATTTAAATTTTTGTCAATTCTGTAATTCACCTGACCCCAAAGTATCCAAATTTTCATCAAAAAGGTTCCTGGAACTGCCGAGGATCTTGACTCCCCATAGCGCAATGCGATATACTCGTAAACTCACATTATTCAGTACCATAGCTGTAATTAAGATAAAATTAGAGCCATCTTGAAAAACAGACTTTAGTGTTCAAAAATCAACCTCTGAACGGTGACTTTTATCATTGCCCACTATGACATGCTAAATTTTATGCCATTTTCTTTGTTAGACTGCTGGCAGTGCTGACATTCCTGCCCTTTCATTTGTCCGGGGTAATTCCGTTCAGCCGTCACAGATGGAAAGCATGGAAAATTGTTATTGTAAATTTGGGGTCGTTTGATGTCATGCCAATCATTGCTGTTAACTGGCTAGAATGTACTGGGTATGCCTAACCAATCAAGACATTAATTAATAACACACTACTTGATATAAGATGTGTTTTTTTCTTTTTCTCGATTGTAGGTATTCATTTGTCATTTACATTACATCCATCCATCCATCCATCCATTTTCCTAACCGCTTATCCCCCTGGGGAGAATTTACATTACAGCTGAATCAAAATGAATCAGAATAAATAAAGTTATATCTCTTTGCACAGTGAGCTTTGCAGTCCCCTTAAACTTAGCTTCATTCTTGAAATAATGGTTTATGTATGACATCATAGGTGTTAACTGAACATCTATTCTGAGCTACGTCCTTGGCCTTGGAACCTGGAAGCACGTTGTACAAAGCTATAAACGGACACGGCACCATCTCTGTACAGGCCATGTTCGTAATGCCTGTGTTAAAGACAACATCTGGCAGCCATTTGCTCTCGTTGACGCGCCCCGCAGCATGAAGCGTGCAGCGTTATTTGGGGAGCGTCTGTAAATGCCCAGTGTCAGTCGAGGTGACGCCAAGTCAAAACGGTTTGGCGAAGACAGTCAGGCTGCATGTCGCTAGAGTGGAAGGTCAGAATGCAGGAAATGTCCTGGGGCATTGGCCTCAAATTTACACCCCACCAGTCTTTGGGACCCCTATTCCATCCCATCCCAGCCCAGCCCATGTGCCAGCCTCATGACGACAACGAGGGTGGCGGAAAATATTCACAAAGTCAGGCACCGATGCGCCAATCCTT
Organism: Mormyrops attenuatus; assembly: GCA_026777985.1. NCBI lineage: Eukaryota > Metazoa > Chordata > Actinopteri > Osteoglossiformes > Mormyridae > Mormyrops > Mormyrops attenuatus. The sequence goes on along the minus strand of JAODKC010000117.1, from coordinate 16,420,510 downwards.
GCTGGACAGAATGGGCATCTTCTTCGCTCCTTCTCTCCTAGGGGCAGAATTCCTCCTGTTCCACAGTGTTTGGTTTCATGGAGAGGCTCCTCACAGGGGTCAGCAGGAATGCGGAGAATGTGAGGTGTCAGTGTGGAGTGGTGAGGCGACCCTCGCATGTCTGTGGCCACAGGCCTGTCCTGCTGGTGTCCTACCTCTCCCCATACCTCACCTGCTTTCTACAGCAGCCACAAACATCCATCACTGGGAATCCCTGGGCCATCCTAATGTGGTTATTTTAAGGGATTGCGTTTCAGCGAATTGTAAATCACAACTTGGCTGTTTACAAGTCATGTACTGAATAATTGTGGTGTCTGTGGTGGTCACAATTAAATGCCACATGATTTCCCAGCGTATGACGGAAATAAATCAGTGTGTTATTTCCTCAACTAAATTACGTTTAGGCTTCTCTGACTGTACTGTTATATCTGGAAAGACTCACCGTTTTAAATAAATGGTAATACTTTACTTAAGGGGGCACAAATAATGTAGTAGTACACTTTTACTTAATGCATTAATTAACAAGAAACTAAATGCTGGTAACATTCTGATCCCATGCTCATTCATCGTTAATCAATCATAGTAGTTTATGTATTTCATGCAGTTGCTATATATGTTCATGATTTGTACTTCAGTAGTAACTGAGTAACTAAGTTACTTTGGCTCCTTTAAGTAAAATGATACAAAGTAACAAACTGACTGGTTATAACAGACCATTAAAAAAATACCAGTAATTCCATTACTGTGAAGAGACCTTCCTTACGGAGGCAGTGGGCCTTTTCAAACTGCACCTCACGTTGTGGCCCAATGGCTGAGACCACCTTCTTAGCCAGTCGTTCTCCTTGCATGTAACTCTGCAAGGTCAGGTGAGTCGGCTTAACTACACAACGAATTCACTCTGAAGGAGCTTCTGCAGAAAGACAGTGGAGTCTGCTGAAGTTCTGCCTGTCTTCAGGGCAGCGCTGACATGTGCATTTTTAATTATCCGAAGTGTTCACAGATTCACATAGTTTATATTTAATCTTTAATGCCTGCACTTGCATTTCCCTGAACATAATGTAACCGGACAGACGTTTATGCAATTCTCCCCGCTTAGAAAGTGTAAGTGATTAAACCAGGGAATTGGAAACTAGCCACATAACTTTATTAGCAAAATGATATATTTTATTTAGCCACATGAGTGTGACCTGGATAAGAGGTTAGAGTATGAATGACAGGCTGATGGATGGATTTTAATTGTTTGGGAGTCAAAAATGTATTTAAGTAGGAGTTGCTTGAGTAAGTAATTTGCTTGGAGACCTCATTTTGAGCCCGACCACTCAGACTATTTCCATTAATTTTAAATTCTCATTGTTTTTTCAGTCCAGAGTCCCTTGCAGAGTTCATGCCATCTACAATGACATGAAAATCACATTTTGGTTATTGCTCAGATGCACAGAAATATATTTTATGACAATGATCTGCTTATTAGTGTACTGATGTCTCCATTTTCTTTGATGCGAAGCTTCATCATCAGTAACATGCAATAATAAAACGCAAGGCGTGACTCATTTTAACAGAGAAGACATTTTTGCTGCATAACTGAAAATATAAATGCTAAATTATGAAAAGAGATTTAGGTATTAAATACATTACCAGTCAAAAGTTTGGACACATCCACCCATATACAGTAAATGTTTATTTCGGCTATTCTCTACATTTTAGAATAAAAGCATCAAAATTCTAAAATAACTTGGAATTATTCACTGACCAAAAATATTTGGACAATAAAACGGAAACACCTGCTTTTAGACCTCAATAATTTATTAGTATGGTGTAGGGCCTACTTTTTGCGGCCAATACAGCATCAACTCATCTTGCGGATGAGAAATAAGTCCTGCACAGTGACCAGAGGGATTTTGAGCCATTTCTCTTGCAGAACAGTGGCCAGGTCACTAAGTGATGCTGGTGGAGGAAAACGTTTCCTGACTCGCTCCTCCAAAACACCCCAAAGTGGCTCAATGATATTCAGATCTGGTGACTATGCAGGCCATGGGAGATGTTCAAACCACACCATCACCAGTCTTGCTTTGTGTGTTGGCAGATCATCATTCTGACAGATGGCACCAGCTTCAGGGTACAGTGTTTGAACCATTAGTTGAACAAGGTCGTCCAGAATGGTTTGGAAATCCATCACAGTAACGCACCCCTCCTGAACAGGTAGTGGGCCTAGGGAATGCCGTGATACTGCAGCCCAAACCATCACTGATCCACCCCCATGCTGCACTCTGGGTATGCAACGGTCTGGGTAACTGGGAAAGTGGACATCAGAGAACAATGACAACGTGAAACATGTCACAGCCCAAGATTTGTGCCGCTGGTACCACTGAAAGCGACGTTTGGCCCGAGTGGCCAAAGGTTTGGCTATAGCAGCCTGAATATTGACCCTGTGAATACTGACCCTCTGAAGCTCCTGCCAAACATTTTTGGTGGAAACAGGAGAATCAAGGTGTGCATTTAATTCTGCAGTGAGCTGGGCAGCTGCGGTTTTGTCCTTTTTGGATACAATCCGGGTCAGTACCCAGACATCCCTGTCAGACAGCTTCCTCTTGCTTCCACAGTTCCTGTTGGATGTGATCCATCCTTTGTGGTGGTATGCCGACATTACCCTGGATACTGTGACTCTCAATACACCACAAAGCTCTGTGGGTTGGGACTCAGAAGGTTGTTGGTTTGAATTCTGTGGTTGGCAGATTGATCCCACCATTGGACCCCTGACCAAGCCCCTTAAGCCCAATTGTTCCAGGGACTGGCTCACCCTACTGTCTTCTCTACACCAGTTTCATGGGGTGGCCTCCTGTCCAGAAGGTCCCACATCTATGCTGAGCTCTCATTGGCCACTTTTCCTTCACACCCTGGTCAAACTCCGGCAAAATCATTCCTACTATGCTGTCGTCAGGTGACCAGGTCATGTGATGCAGCACTACAATTCTCCTTTGTGTGTGGCTTGGCGTGTCCAGAATTTTGGCCGGTACTGTACATCTAACCTAAATTACATATTACCACCCCCCCCCCCCCCGTCCTTAGGGATGGGCAGCACTAGCTCAGTATCGCTGTCCCAGCTGAACCTGGAAAACCCATAACAGACCAAGCCAGATACTTCAGTGTCTGCGAAGCTGCAGGTTTACAGTAACTAGCTTAGCATGACCCAGAGTATCCAAATAGCTAGGCTAAAAAAATGCTAGTATGTCCCAAGGTCTTGAGGTTCGGCACTTGCAGATCCACAACAAACTATCTATTGTAGGTGTCCCACAATGGAATTTGGCACCTTGTGGCATCGGATGAGTACATTCTGTGTATTTATATATAATCGAGGGCAGTGTGCGAAATGCTTGTCAGTATTCGGGGGGTCCCCATCTCCCTATTGTTGCGCAATACCAATCTAGATTTTCTCTTTTGAGGCTTTCAGGGGGTCTCATGGGTTAATCAGGGGTGTCGAACCCCCCCGTATTTCGCAAACTGATCAAGGGTAACAGAACCTGGGCTCCTTACAGGGGGAAATCGCTGTTTTTTGGATGGGAAGCATGTGGAAAACAGTTTCTTCCTAACTTAATGGCAACCCCCAACCTAGGAGGGGGCGTGACATCCTGGTCCTACATAATGCTGCATCACTCAGTCTCATTTTACGAGATAAAAAGGTATGATCTCCAACACAAGCCCGTTTTGTCCTCTTATACTCTGATGCAAAATTTGCTGGGCAAAATTTTAAGCATGTTTATTCAAAAGTTTGTAAAGTTGTTGAATAAATATAGAATTTTACAACTGATCTGGGAAGGGCTTGGAAGAAACGGTAACACCAGACCAATGACACGGGATTATACGATGTAAAACATAAGAACATAAGAAATTTACAAACGAGAGGAGGCCATTCGGCCCATCAAGCTCGTTTGGGGGGAACTTAACTAATAGCTCAGTTGTTAAAATCTTATCTAGCTCAGATTTAAAGGAACCCAGGGTTTTAGCTTGCGCTACACTAGCAGGA
>JAODKC010000117.1:16348858-16369548 GCA_026777985.1 Mormyrops attenuatus | reverse complement strand
CCGCCGCCCCCCCGCCGCCGCGCCCGCCCGGCCGCCCGCCGGCGGCCGGGCCGCCGCCCGCCCGCCCCCGCCCGCCCCGCCCCCCCCCCCGCACCCACCCTGGCAGCGGGCGGCCGGGGGAGGGTCCTCTTCGTTACAATTAAGGCTGAAGGGGATGCAAACAGACGGGCTGGACATAATCACAAATGAACCGAGTCACCCGAAAGGGAACCAAACGGCGTCCACTAACGATTGGGATTTACCCAGCACCGTGTTGACGTTAGCTCGAAGCCTACGGCTCATGTCAGCATGGAGTTATACTTGTGGTGATGGCAGTGTGGGTTTCAGGCTAAGCTTGCAGGCTTCTCTCTCCGACGGTCCCGGTGCTGAGAGGTGAGGGTAGGGTTTGTCACCAGAGACTGACAAGCAGGAGATATAAATCTGAGAAAGACCCAGTGAGGGTCCACTGCCAGAAAAAACAGTAACAGATTAGCTTCTATTTCTGTCTGTTTTCTTTGTTAACAATCCAGTTTCAGAGCTACAAAATGTACAATATACGACTGTATTAAGTTCTACGTAATCTCCCATTTGGAACAACACGGCACACGATTTATGGTAAAGTGCTGTTTGTTAATTGGAGAAAATAAAAATTATTCATCTTATTTTTCACCATTTTATTCTGAATTTTTTCCATTTTTGTTTATGGTTAAGTAGGCGTTGACACTTCAGTAATGATGCAGTTTGTAACCCAAAGAGTTTGTAGACGCCAGGAAGCCCAGGAGGCAGTCAGAAAATGCACCATTGCGTGCAAATCAATCCACGAGTATAATTGGGTTAAATCGGTCGCTTCCCCACAACACCAGCCCTGCCGTTGGAGAGCAGTCTGGCTGTGAGATAAGGCACAATTTCTCATGAGGCCTGTATCATCACTGTCCAACGAAAATCTTGTATCTTTCAAATGGCATTATTTCTGGAGTGTGAAAAAAAACGCATTTTCTCCGAAAGAGCTTTACAAAACAAACCTAGAACAACATAATGAGACACCCTTAGCATCACAAATAGAAACCTGTCTTTATACAGCCATCAGTGAATGGTTTCATGTTTTAGATGGACTTACTGTCAGCGAGGCAAATATACCAGCGTCAACAAGATGCAAACTAATCTTGCTTTATATTCATTGCCAATGATGTTATTTAGCTAGCTTAGCTATCTAGCTACCAGTGTTAAAAACTTAAAAAAAACTTAAAACTTTTTCTCATTAGTCATTTAGATGTCAAACGCTATCAGTAGACACAGGAGGACGGGTGCATGCCATCAATAGTAAAAAGTCACAAGCGTCTAATTGTGGATGCACGGCTTTCAGCGGACAGTGACAGTATGAAGCATCTTCATAAAGTCTTCCATTTAACAGCGGACGGTAAGAGACTGTCCCAGTGTGAAATGATGGGTTTGAGCTGGGTGCTGATGTGTTAGATTGTTGTTAACCTGAACCGCCAACTGGAAGCAGGAAATACTGTAGCAGCTGGGACCATGACATGCTGTCTCGTCACCTGGCCTGAGGGAACCGTGAGGGAGTAACAGGCGGACTGGGCCCCATCCTACAAGGCTGCCAAATTCGCTCAGCTGGCCGGAGTGAGATTTACAATTTGAGACAACGTCTGCACACACATGCACACGCATTTACATGTTATGTAACAGTTTTATTATCTTGTAAATAGTCTGTAGGGTTTGCAAACGTCCCCAGTGCTTTTCATGTAGCTAATTTTAGGTTTATGATGGAATATCATAGCTTCGCCGTAAGATTTCGTGCTTGAGTATGAAAGTCTGACAGGCCTGGTCTCCGCTCTGTCTGCCTGCCCTCATCTTAAGGTTAATGAGTCCCATCTCATGAGTTTCCTGTTCTGTCCGCTGACCTTCCTGTTCCATGTGCACCACCGCAATCTGCCGTCTCCACAGCAACATTTGGGGTGTCTTGTGAGGATCTGCAGCTGTTAGCTTGTGTACACCGGGGTCGGTGTCTACCCACAGTTCAGTGCCCCCCCCCAGCCCAGTCATACACACACCCCCTCCCCCTTAAAGTCAGGTCAGAGTGGTTGCTAAACTCTTCTGCCTTGAAGGGCTTCTCCTCCATAAACTGCAGCCTTGTTTTGTACTGCAGTTTAAATTGATTTGTGACTTACAGTTGATGTTGCTGTATGGGGGGGTGGGGTGGTGAAGTATTTTCTCACAGACGTTTCTCTTTCTCCGCCCCTAATCAGGGAGCTCCAGGACCACCTGGGAAGACGGGGCCGCCAGGGAAGCGGGGACCTCGGGTGAGTTTCTCCAGCATCTGGTGACTCGCTCACTGCCCGGACCCTGACGATTCCTTCTAGAAATGCACACTCCAGAGCCTTTTTTGTCCCCTTATTTTTATCAGCTCCCTCCTCCGGGGAATGGCATAGCTAACCCAGACCCAAAAACAGCCCAGTCCTTCCAAGAATGACACGCAGAAATAGCAGCTTTGATAGAACTTAGATAGGATATCTTTTGTCAGCATTTTGATAATGTAGAGGGAAGAGGGTCCCTGAGATGTGAAGGAGCTGGATCCCTGTACTTGTTTTCTGTTGCCATTGTTAAAACCTGTTCATTGTTAGATTATGCCTGTTTACTACATGCAGATCAATCACACAAGATATAACAAAGTGTCTCGTGTAAAACACAAAGTTATTCAAGTGTAAGGCCCAAAATGTTCACGTAAGAAAGATTGAGGAAAAATTTAATTCTCATAATTTACGATGAATACACAACTGAACAATGAACATAGATTCGATATTGATGTTTCTTCTGGTTTGTAACATTCTTGCTGTAATCAGGATTATTTTGAATTTCAGTGTTTTTTTTACTATTCATTGGAGTAAGGCTTTCTTAATGCCAAAATGGCATATGCACGTTTAACGTGGCTGTAAAAGTGTAAATGGATGATTTTACTTTTCCAGTATGTAAACAAAGCCTGGCTTGTTTATTATTTTGGCCTCAGGGTTATTAGCGCCCCTGCGGCACCAGACGGCCGGGGTGGTACGGCTGTTTCCTGAAGCCTTTTCATAGCCAACAAGCGCTGCTAACTCTCCCTTCGTTGTTCCTTTAGCTTTGCCCCATGGCTTTATGTAGATAAGCTAATGCTTCTTTATAACGGTGTAACTTGAGTGCATGGGGACGTTAAGGAGCCATCCTCCATGAAGCTGTCACATCTACTGGAACGTCACATCTACTGAGATCGGCAGTGGCTGGTTTTGTTGTTTTCCCCCAGAGTGAAATCAGCCCACGTCTCACAGATTCCCCTGCGCATACGGGCGGGGGGTCACTCGTTAAGAAGTAATTGAAAGATGATTAATGTATTACGTGTCTGATATGAAAATAATTATTTTCTGATTAATCACCTGATATCAATTTGCCCACAAACAGTTAACAATTGCATGGTCAGGTTATGCAAGGTATGTGTAATTAATGTGTAATTACCAACCTGGATGACTTAATATGTAATAAACAGTGGACTTTAGTTAAATAAACGGCGTTCTGGAACCAAATAATAGATACGAGTACAAGAATGCAAATAGTGTGTGTGGGCAGCTCAGTGAGTAGTTCTGTTGCTTGCCCCACACCTCCAGTGTTGGGGGTTAGAATACTGCCCCCTGTCTGTGTGTGTGGGCAGCTCAGTGAGTAGTTCTGTTGGTTGCCCCACACCTCCAGTGTTGGGGTTTAGAATACTGCCCCCTTTCTGTGTGTGTGGGCAGCTCAGTGAGTAGTTCTGTTGGTTGCCTCACACCTCCAGTGTTGGGGGTTAGAATACTGCCCCCTGTCTGTGTGTGTGGCTTTTGCATGGTCTGTGTTGCATCTGTTTCCTTCAGGCTTCCTGGATTCCACCCACAGTCCAAAGGCTCTTAGCCTAGTGTTTCTCAAACCTGGTCTTCAGGGACCCCCTCCCAGACCGTCCATGTGTCTTGCTCCATCCCAGCCAGAGCTGAATAGGTCGGGTACAGAAAGTAAAAATCCAGTCCAAGATTTTGTTCCAACCAACCAGTTAAGTACTCTGTGACTGTGACTCTTTATACGCAATTGGTTGGTTGAAACAAAATCTTGGTCTGGATCTATTCTTTCTGAACTTTCCGTCTCTGCTCCCAGCTCCCCGTTAGATGTACGCCAGCTGAATAGTTTCAAATCAGGCTGATTTTCTTAGGTTTTCATTGTGACATGCATTCGTAAAAACTGGTAATTAAGCATAGAAGATTCATCCATGTCATTAGAATGAGAAAGAATGTAACTGTGTGACACCCACTAGGAATGAAAAACAGGAGTAATATTAGGGCTGATTTAAAATATAACATATTCCCACAGAGAGACCAAAAACGTGGACTGACTGTGGGCTCCCAAGGAGTGGGTCTTAGACTGTGATAGTCCTTAGTCCTGTGATAGTCTGGCCTCTTGTCCAGTGTGTCCCCTGCCCTGTGTCTGCTGGCAGGGGCTTCAGGTTCCCTCCAGGTCCCTGCACTGGATAAGGGAAAGAAGCCCATTTATGGCCATCAAAATGAATCCATGTTTCCATAACAGACTAATAATATTGTCACGACCTGTCATACAATCTGAGATTTTGGGTCTGGGGAATTTTAGGAACATTTTATGGTTTTTTTAATTGGTTTGATGACTGTGTAATGAATTCCAGTTAGTGTGAAGTAACTGTGAAGGAATGTTGGCAATTCTCAGGTGTTTTGGATTGAAATCACATTTAAAAATGTTCTGCCTGGATAACAATATATAAATCCGCAATGAATATGGCGACCGCATGAACATGAGTTCTTATCTTATCAGCGCACAAATTTTATGATACCATACAATACAGTATAAATCCTTGAAGCCAGCTGGATGATTTCAAATCAGGCTGATTTTCTTAACATCTCACACATTGCTGAAAATTGATAGTTAAGCATGAAAGATTCATACGTGTCATTAAGTGTAGAATGAGAAAGAATGTAACACCAACAATGTGACACCTACTAGGAATGAAAAACAAGATCTGATTTAAAATGATATCATGTGTTTCCTGGGTTTCCTGAAGGTGCTTCTGGACCATGTCACAGCCCAATGATGTGCAATTTCTCTGTATTGTCCATGGTGTGTGTGTGTGTGTGGGGGGGGGGGGGTCGATGTGATGTGCTGTCGTCTCATCCAGGAGTTTTACTAATAGGCATTCTGGGAAATCTGTGAGGTAATAGATGTATTTTTGTGAGCCTGCTAAACTTTCGCACTGAGTGTGTGAACCTATTGTATGTGTGCTTGTGTTTTTCCAAATCCATCTGGTAAACCAGGCTTTTTTGCAAACCCCTGGTGAGCATGACTAAGGGAAAATGCCTTTAACTTGAGAATAAAATCTTTCTACATGTATTATTAGGGGCCATTTAAAGCCATTAATCCTGCTTTCAGAGCCCTCAAACCTTGAACACCGGCATGTATATGCAGCTCCCTGTGGCCCCACAGATGATGTCTCCTTTCAGAAGTGGTTGATGAACTAAAAAAAAGTACTAGATGTTTCCCCAAGCACTGGCTCCGACCTGCAGAGGATTTGAGACCAACTAGCCAAACATTAAGTTGGACGCTGCTTTTAGGGATGTGAGCATCCGGAAGGCACCAATAAAATTGGAGGGGGTGAGAGGCCAAGCCAACGCCGACATGATTTAAGGCCATCTGAGCATGTGCCCAACCCACTGGTGGGCATTTTAAAAACCCTAAATAAAACAGAGACTTCCACAAGATCACTCAGGACATACCTCCCGAAACAGGCCAGACTCCCCACAGTAATCTTTCCAGCATGCTGGGTCAGACAACAGTAGGGGAAGTTAAAAGAGGCATCCGTTAGGCGACTATAGGGGACCTTAACGGCGCGAGGCGTGATACCGGCCCCGTGACTTGCTTCTTAAAACAGCTGCATAGCTAAAATGTTTTATTGTTGAATGAACATTTATTCAGAAGCCAGATGGAGGAAAAAGGATCTCATGGCCTATTTTGGGAGTGGCGGCACAGGGGTGCAGTGGTTAGCACTGTTACCTTACACTTCTGGGACCAGGGTTCGAGTGTCGAGTGGCTCAATGTGTGTGGAGTTTGCATGTTCTCCCCGTGTTGTCGTGGGGTTTCCTCTGAGTGCTCCGGTTTCCCCCCAAAAACATGCTAAGGCTGATTGGAGTTACCAAATTGCCCATAGGTGTGTGTGTGTGTGTGTGTGTGTGTGTGTGTGTGTGAGAGAGAGTGAGTGAGTGAGTGTATGGTGTGTGAGTGTGTCCTGCGATGTTGGCGATCCATCCTTGGTTGTTTCTTGCCTTGTGCCCATAGGCTCCGGACCCCCCGCAACCCTGCATTGGACAAGTGGGTGCGAAAAATGGATGGGTGTTTTAGGAATGGAGCGACACAGTGTCAGACAGGCTGGTTTTGTGGCGTTTCTAGCAGCTCGACAAGACGGCTGTTTCAGCGCCCCCCCCGTACACCCATCTACCTCTTTGTCTGGCCGGTAGCTGGGGGTCCCGACAGCGGGGCCTTGAATATCCGCACCAGGTGAAAAGGCGGATTTCCATTTAGAAGTGCAGCTGCTTTGATCAGAAACAAATCATGCAGATCGAAAACTCCTGGATTAAGAATTTCAAGTCAGCTTAACGTCGGCATTGACTGCATCAAATATGACAGATGTTACAGCACTACACTCTCCAAAAATAGTTACACTATTTATGATCGTTGCTATGAATGTTCAACCAAGTTAATCATAGAAAACAATGTTGTCCAACCAAAGGAAACCTTGATCTTTCTGCTGGAAATGGACCTCAAACCCTTGTGGCTAGGAGTTCTATTGTAGCAGAGACATACCCCTCTTGATGTAGAAAGCCACTTTGTCTGAATGTTTGGTTTATTAACATCACTTTAGGAGTGTTTTTTTATTAGTTATGGAAATGTTTGCTGTAAAGGTTTTTACAGCAAAAGGGGGATTTCCCGAAAAGAGGGGTTTTGGCACGGGGGTGATTTTTCCCCCCCATGCCTCAGGATTGTGAAACTCGTTTCCCAAAATGTTCATCCGCAAACCAGACATGACCCTTGACCTCCGTGAGCCGCTGCACATGGGTGTAAGATTAGTTTAGCAACTGTTGTCAACACATAGAGAAGACCAGGTGACACCAGATGCCTTAAACCCGCCCGACACCCCCCCCATTTAGGGAAACACGCCACACACAGTAGCCAATACACCTCACAAGCGAGCGGATGCCTTGAGTGTCAGCGAGGTGCCGGGGCAGGTCAAACACGGCTGTGCTTCCCGTCTGCCTGCTCAACCCCGTCTCCTCCAGTGTCAGGTCACTGGGGGGACTCCCAGGGGCCGCTGTCCGATGCCTGCTTCAAAGGAGGCTTTGTCTCCCTTGGGAAGAGAGCCCCCTCGCCACTGGGCAGGCACACGGACCCTTGCTTCATTCTGGCCATTAGCTGTATAAAGTCTGGCAGAGATGTTCTTCTCACAAAATTAAAAGCGATGTGTCAAATGTGCAAAATAACACTAGAACAAAACTCCATTGTTTTCTCCAACTACTTAAATGTTTATGAATATGCATTAAATTAAACCAGTATCAGCTTACAGTGACTCTTGTATTCTTATCTTGGTCAGGCTCTGATTAATGACCGGTAGCCTCTGGGCCCACGTTCGTATCATTTTTATAGAAGGGCCTGTCTGTTGGTGGCAAGCACGGAAGTCTGACACTGCTCTTTTAAGTCTTTGTCTGTTTACTAGAATAAAGCAAGTAATGAGTATGTAGCTTTTTAATTTTCCCTGTCAGTGGGTGTGCGTCCCTTTGCCTTCCTGGGCCTCAGAAGTGTAATTAGCAGGCGTGCTAGAGGAAAACGTGAAAACAGTGTGACGCAGGAGCGTTTGTCTCTGCGCGAGACGGATGGTTAGGCTGGGATCCCCGCCGGGCGGCTGAGGGTCTTTCGGGCAGCCGGTTGCTCTGTTCGAGGTGAACCATCCAGCTGCTCACGGAAAAGACCAGTCGCTCATGCTATGAAATCTTTTCCTAGTCTTAAAGACCGTAATGGAAAAAAGATAATCCCTTGGGTCTGGCGTGCCCTTTAATTTCAGAGAGTTGTGAATTCTCAGACGAGCGCTAGCTCTGAACATCCCGCCCCAGAAGAGGAAGCTGTAGTGAGCGAAGCTGGCATCGATTCACTGAAAGCAACATTTACAGCCGGTTTTTACGTGCAGCATGTAAGCCAAAGGCGGGAAGACGAAATCAACATCTCGCCTTAACCATCGCCTTTTTTGGTGGATGGGGGGGGTGGCATGGAGATATTACTGTTTGAAGCAACTTCATAATAAGCCAATTGTGTTTTCTATAATCCATTTATATAAGGTTTATAAATCTAAATGTCGAACACACTCTGCCAAAGCGTGGTCAGAGTGGTACCTGTGTAGGGCATCTGGAATGTTCTGTGACCTTCGGCGGTTACCGCCATGGCCAGCGCCTCAAAGACTGTGGGTTTTAAGCTGGGGCGTCTTCACAGCCACCCTCCCGTCCCTGCTAATGTTGGCCCCCTCCCTGTGGAACGGGAGATGATGTCCCGTTGCCGTTCACTGTCACCTACACCATCCAGCTAATGTCTCTCTAAACGGCTCATAAAGCCTCTCATTTTCTGCTGGCTTCGCCTGCTCAGGTCATCCATTTACATGTATATCACAAAAGTCTGAATCCTTTTAGTAGTACAAAAACATTTGGTGCAGGTGGTGGCATGAAATATATTATAATTAAAAATAGAATCAAGACAGAAGCACAAAAATTACAAATACAATAAAGTTAATATAAAGATAAAAATTAAGGTGTACAATGATAAAGAAATGCACAAGTGAGTGGATCCCTATAAATAAAGGACACCAAGCCTGCACCATACTTTGTAAAATATGGCAAGTATGGGACTTAAGTACTGATGGAAAGGAGTTTTTTGATGAGCGGAGAGGTACGTTTTGGTAGGGCCATATCTGTTCCGTCTTAATCTTCGACCATGCTACGCCAGGCTACAGAAAAAAAACCTTTTTCAGAAGCTCCCACTTTGAATTGGCGGTAGCGTGTCGCTGTGACTTACGACATAGGTCGTAAGAACACATTGGGACTATCCACGGTGTTGCTCGTAGCCGCTGAGAAAGGGATGAAGAAAATCACATGCACATGCTGTAACTCAAACAAAGTTTCCACACAGCAGACGGAAAGACACGGAAAGTCGTAACAGGCCGGGTGTCAGAGGGCCGTGGGAGCTGATGTTCTGCAGACCCCCCCTATGAGCTGCGAGGCAGAGTGTCTTTGCCAGTGCTGATGGGCAAATGTGTCGGCCCATCTCCGGGATACGGACTCACTCCGGTGATGTCATTGTAATCAAGCTGTGAATATTTCAGTCTGGCTCTGTTCTTCACTGAAGTGATGTTTATGCATGCTGGAGGGAAACTGTGTATGACATCAGAGTCTTCTGGAAACTTCATTTTTTTCAGGGTTACAGTGGTAGAACACATTAAAGGTAATACCTTACAGCAATGTTTCTCAGCTGGCTTAACCTCAGGCCGCACATGCTGTCTTGGTCAGTAAGACACAACCAAAATTCATGGTCAAAGTTCTCACCCAGAAGGGTTGTCTGCAAGATTTTTTTATTTTTTTTTATTTTTTTGGAGCACTCAATTCTGTAATCCACCGAAAATGGTCTCATATCCCATTAGTTGAGAAGCTCTGCCTTGGGGTTTGGTTGACCATCTCGACGGTGTTTTTCTGCCGGCTTCCAAGCCCTTTTCCTGTTTTCCAGTCCAGCAGAGCTCACTTGGCAGAGACATTTCAGGGTTGCAAGAAAATAGTTTTTAATCGCACTTGATTCAATTTTCTGATGTATACCAGATAATATTATATACTTTTGTTTACAAGCCAGTGTTCCTGAGTATGGACTTTCTGTCTTTTTCCATTGCAGGGTCTTTCAGGACCACATGGGAATCCAGGGCCTCCAGGTCCACCAGGGCTAAAGGTACACACCGATGCAGCGTGTTCACGGATGCAGCGTGTTCACCGATGTAGCGTGTTCACCGATGCAGCGTGTTCACCGATGCAGCATGTTCACCGATGCAGCGTGTTCACGGATGCAGCGTGTTCACCGATGTAGCGTGTTCACAGATGCACACAGATGCTTTGGGTGTAAATGCAGAATAGCGCATGTTAAGCTAAGCTTGGCTTCCAGGACTGTATATTTACATACCAGGACCAGAAAATAAATAGCAGTGTTTCCAGAATGCCTCTCTGTAGCACTGTGAATAGTGAGACAGCTGAGATTTTTCTGGAAATATGTACCTAGAGTGTTCAGAGGATAGGGAAGAGCAAGGATAAAGAAGAACAGAGAAGAATGGCCCCAACCTCTTAGATAATCAACACTAGTGAGTGTTGCAGTTTATGAGGTTCTCAAAGGACTACCCTGATTGCTGTAGTGGCCCAATAACAGATACAGTTGGCAAACTTAAATGCTCAGGGTCAGAAATTCCAAAGTATCTTCCACGATTCCTTACAGCCAGGCTTATATAGCTAAAACAGATGTTTGCTTGTAATCTCCTATGAATTTCAAATGGGATGACTGATTTTGGCAATTATTTTGTGCTCATGAAGGATTACATAAGAGATAACATATTCGAATTATTAATAAAGTAGAAGGCATTTTGGAAATGTTGCAGTTTTTAAGTGCAGGAAACAAAGTATATTGCTGTCAGTCTCAGATTGTGTACCAAAAGAGATAGTTTTCATTGCAAAGGAGGAAAGTAGGATGTAGTGATGTATTCAATGAAAACTCTTAATGTCTAAAATCCACCAAAACATCATGACACTTTATCTTATGAAACAATTATGAAAATAAAAGACCAATAAGAAGAATTCTTGGTGGCACTTTCTGTGAACATGTTCATATCACATTATAATGCATTTATAAAGCATTATAAACATGGCTATACAAAAGGCAAAAACACATTATAGCCATGTTTATTATGCATTATGACTGCCTTATGAAGCTCTCATCTATAATGCACTATAGACACCTTTATAATGCAGTACACTGCACCCTTAATGATTATACCCACCATTATAATGCATTATAAAGGTATCTGTAGTGCATTATAGATACAAGCTTCATTGGAGCTTATGAAGTATTATAATGAACATTATAATGCATTATGACTGTCAATAGAAGATGCTGTAATGCTTTAGTAATTCTTATACCAACCATTATAATGCATTATGAAAGTATCTACATTGCATTATAGATGACAGCTTTAAGTAATTTAATGTTACTGAATTCTGCTTTGTAGACTACATCATAGATGTACTGTAGGCTGAAGAAACTAGGTAGCAGCATATCTTGTGAAGGAGAAGCTGAAGATTCCTTTTCCACTTTCAAGAAACACCAGAAAACCCATCTCTCCCTGGAATCCCCTGACCAGCCTCCACCCCTCCATGTTCGCTCAATGTTCCACTTTCTGCCGACTTGAATAGTAATGTTAGGTTCTTTGTAAGGATGGTGTTGTGTAGTTCCTTCTCCAAAACTGCTTTCACTTGTACCTGGTTGCTCATCGGAAGCTAAGCCTGTCTGCACTCATCTCTAGTTGATTCTTTGACAGCCGTGTGTCTGCAACGCGCTGTTTTCCGTGTGTTTGTAAATCGTAGTGTCGTACGTAGCTTTGCAGAAAAGCATCTGCTAAATAAAGCAAATGTCGTGTAAATGCAGGGAAAGGCTTCATCTGCCAGTTTGGTGGCTGGTACTTAGCCCCACTGCTTCTGTCTCTGTGTTGTCTTTGAAAAAAGCAAACATCGCATAAGAGTGATGAAAAGGTTTTCAGCACGCTCTTTTGGTTCCTCTTATTAAATCTTCCTTTCGTGTCGGAGCCGGCTTTACCCCTGCCTCTGTGACACTTGCCCTACATCCCACAGGGAGTATGGGAGGTAGCTGGCGGTGGGCTAGAGTATCCCCTTCATAAAGAGACCCTATTACCCCACCCGCACTGGGTACTTCTGGTTGCAGAGAAGTACTCTAAGTACTGTATTCGAAGAAGACCTTGAAAGTGAAAGAAAAGAGTACTCTAAGAAGAGTACTCTATGCTAGGATGAAGTTGAAAGTCAATGAAAAGTGTACTATACTCTAAGAAGAGTATTCTATGCTAGGAAGAAGGTGAATGTGAATGAAAAGAATACTCTAAGAAGAATTTGAGGAATGAAGAGGCAGGACTGTCATTAGTTTAAAGTTATGAATGGTAGTACAGTGCGGTGATTCTTATAAGACATAGCTTTCTGTTCTTTCTTCTTGGGATTTACAGTACTTGGAACGAAGCCTGAGTCGACTTCAATTTGTACCTTGAAGTCTACATATGAAGGTTATGACCCCACCACACCCCATATAAACCTGCAGGAAATATCTGCCATCTTGGTTCCTACAAGGTACCGCTATGTCTTTCCATGCACCGAATTCATGGCTAGGCGTAGTTCCAGTGATGTTGAGTTTTGCCCAGATAGGAAAGGATCCTTTTCATGTAATGCTTTGTGCAGACAGACGGCGGAAGACTGCGAAACTGGAAAAACACCTGCCTGCGAGCAGGCCGCTTTCCATCCAGAAACGTGTAATGAATCAGTCGGCGGAACGGAGTCGGTAATAAAACTCTGAGTGGGAAACAGAAGAGGATGTATGGATCAGGACTGTACTCGCATTGTAAACAGCAGAATGTCAGAGCCACCTTCTGTCACCTAGGCCCTAAAACGGCACTGTGATGTCATCCCATTCATTGGACTGTAGAAGACATTCATTGGCGATTTATTAGTGTTCAGTGGAACATATGAGGCAGAAATGTTTCCATGCCTGTTGGAGCCCAGAAACCATGTAGTCATTACTTTACGATGACGGCTTGTGTACATTAGGTGGTATCGACACCGACGCCTTTGAAAGGACTGTAGCAGACGTACCCGAGTGTTTAGAGAAACACCACAAATGGGTAAAAATGACTCCAGCTGCAGCCAGTAAGACTGTCCTTCACCACGCGTGTTGTACTTTGTTGGGTCACTGCAAGGTTTCATTGAGGCCCTCATTCTACATCAACATAACTTTGCAGCGATCTCTCCACGCCAGATAAGAGCACACTCTGTAAAGCCCTGCATTTTATAAGCCCAATTATGCAATGGACCCCTGATTAAGTTGCAGATTGGCCTTCCCTGTGTGGCGAGACCTCCCAGTGGGGCCGAAGCCGGCTTTTCACACCTCATGTGTGAGATTGGCGGATAGGACGTCCCAGTGAACGGGCCCCTTGTGTTTCCCCCGCAGCCGGACGGCCACGTGGCTGAGGTGCATTTTTGTGAGCTCCGTGAAAATGGCAGCTGGAAAAACAGAATCAGGTTCCCCCCCAAACCCCCCCGCCCCACCCCGACAGAGCTGTGGCGTCGCTCTCGAGTCCCTCCACGAGTGCCGAGGGCTTTGCCTTCTTCAGCACTTCACACCTTTTCTGCGCTCCAGTCATCATCATGAAAATCTGATTAGTTAAAGTATCAGATTAGTATTTAAGGGGCCCTTCTCCATACTGAGGGAAAGACAGAATATGACAGAAAAGTGAGAGAAAACACATTGTGCTGGTAATTCATTTCCTGGTTGAAAAGGTTCACACCAGTTAGGAAACAAAGTCTACATCTCCCAAAACATGAAGTATTTCTAGGGTTTAAAATTTCATGCTGTACAATTTGTATATCCACCTGCAATGGGCCTTATATGCAGTAACTCTTCTTAATTGGACAGGATCCAGATATAACCAGTTTATAAGCTGCTTAAGTGGAGGCTGAATGCTATTTACAGTAACATCGATCCATTGACAGACTGTACAGGCAGAATTAATATTCTGATTTGACAGGAAAAGGAAAAAGATGTACTATAGAATACTTTCATTTTAGTAGATGTTAATAATGTTTATTTTCTGTGGTATTTAATATAAGCTTCAAATCCACATATTTAGAAATAAGTAGTAATTGCTACCCTAAAGGGTGTACAATACCAAACTAAATACTGTCTTGTTTCTGTGAAAGCAGTTTTTGCTGATCATTTAAAAGACCAAAGAACAATTGTATTGAACCGGAGAATTACATCACTAAATTCCTTCCAGATTTATTCCAGCAGTTAATTTATAACATGTTCATTTCTTTTTCCTGTGTTTTTATATGGAGGGCTTTTCTTCTGGCAGATTATGTGTTAAGAATTTGTCACAGGCCAGGGTTTTACAACAGTTTACCCAAATGTTTGATGTTGTGTCCTACGTTGTAATTTTATTTTTTCATCCGGGAGTTTCTACACCACAGGAGTGCTTGCGAGAAAAAAAAAAAAGAGTGACTCTCAGATTAATTTCCCACAGATTGCTTTGATGTGTAACACGCGTCATTATTTTACACACCTAGCAGGATGTCACATGTCATTACATGTCATTTGCCTGACATGCTTTTTCCCACTACAAAGTCCTACAGAGACTTTTCATGAGTGTCATTTATGATATACATGACTCATGAGAGAGAGCACACCTCTGTCCTTAACATAAATCCCAGGGGGGTTTACCCCCGTCACTGGGTGACCACTAAGGACAGATGTTGTTTGCTATTTGCAGAGAAGCTCACCGTACATATTATGAACTCAGATATATGTGAATTCTAAATTATGTTTCATAAACAAAGCAGTTGTCAGGAATAAAACAGTAGGACAGTATGGTTCCCTTAGAAAAGAGAAAATAACATTGTTTATTTTGGTACTATAAATTCATAACAGATTTTGTAATGACGGGACAATGAGGCCCTTGGGTTCAAACTGTAATGCTGTATATTTTCTATTGCTAGAAGGCGGGTGGAGTCTTCAAAAATACCACATAAATAAGGCCAAATAACAAGTGTAATAAAGTCACTGATCACATGAAATATTGCTCTGTTTCAGGGGAAAAAAGGAGACCCAGGACTCTCACCTGGAACTGCACCCAGTGGAGACAAGGTGAGTACTGTTATCTTTTTGCTTCCAGAACACTCCGTGGAATGTTGGTTCTCATGTCTGTAGCAGCACTTTTACGCATGTGCCCAGTTTCCAAATGCACACCCGGTACCTGCATGCTACCACTCAGATGATGCAACACGCATCTAGATATGATACAAAAAGATATGGCTAACAATTTCATACACGTTGGTTCAACATTGATTCAATATGATCTGATTCTCCTATGATTAGATGCTCTTGAGACCAGTTTAACAGTTATTGAAATGTCCCACTTTTGAAATAAAAACATATTCAAAATGACACTGTTTTTATTCTGCACCACAAAACCAAGTGAGACACTTTGGAACCGAACCCGATCGTCTTGACTTGAAAAAAATATTACCATAATAGCAACATTAATCATTTTGGAATAGCTTTTTGATATTTTCCTTCTAATGTTGAGCCAGATCAAAGGTATTGAACAAACACAGCCATGTCACAGTTACTTGATTTCTAATTCAGGTCTTTGTTGAAATGTGGAAGGAAAGCCATGGGGCACAGGAGGGAACATACAAACTAATTAAACCAAAGTAAACAGAACCTTGATGTGTAGTTCATTCCGCACAGGGAACTAGGTATTCTCAGGAAGAACTACTCTCCTTTCACCAGCCAATCAGGTACTTCCCCCCCATCCACCAACCAATTAAAGCCTCCTCTATTGGTCAGTGACACTCTAGAGACTTTATTGCAGCTTGACCGCCAAACCAAATCTCATTTCTGCATCCCTCTTTCTTGCCGAGAAGATGCCCGCAACCCTACATTTAAGCCATTGTCTCACTAGGTTACAAGAACTGAATTTTTCAAAGGAAGTGTATGTCTGTGGGCATGGACTCTGGTTGTTGACATATTCCCTCATCTTGTCAGCATTTGTCAGCAGAAAACTCAGGTCACCATCTGTGACAAAGAGGAAACGATGTTTGGGAAGGTCTAATAAACAGATAATTCACATACTTCCTGACCCTAACAGCTGGGAAATTTTACCGTAGCACGCAATGGTAATGTCACAACAGTTAATAAATAAACATAAATACTCCATAATTATAAAGTATCCTATGATTCATAATCCGTCCTGCTTTGACATTGTTTTTGTTCTAGACATATTTTATTCACTTTGAATGCATATAGATTTACAGACTTATACATACACATCTTGGGTTAGCACTGTACTGTAGCTACCATCTTAACTTCAGGCCACTGTGTTTCTTTGCATGTATAAATAGTTCTCTTCAACGCGTTTTGCAATTCAACTGAAAACATTTTCAATTTGTTTGTTTGTTTTTATATAATTGCATTTTATGCATCATTCTACCAGAAAGCTGGTAAATAAACGCTCACAGATAATGAGAACAAACTGAGTGGGATCAGAGTAGAACGTGACCAAAATAGTTTTATTTTAAGCTCGATGAGTCTCTTACAGTACTTGCATTGTGTCAAGGTGACTTTAAAAAGTGTTTGTTGTTCCAGGGCGACTCAGGCATGATGGGTCCGCTTGGATTACCTGGCCAATCAGGTCGAAAGGTAGGAATTGACTTCTTTTTCCAAACCGGCACTGTGTATGCCTGTCCAATTAGGATGACGCTCACAGCAAAAGGTCTGAGAATAAGAGCAGTTGCTTGGCATTCGTTACTGCTGAGCGTGTAGTTTGGTGACGACAGGAGCATTCAGACAGAATGAGGAGCTTTTCCCAAATCAGTATTGATTGAAGACTCCCACTGGATACAAATATATTTGAGAATAAAGCTTATAGAGAGCTTTGTGCTGGGAGGCAGCATTTAACATGATTAAGATTCGTCCTATACGGCACCGTGACCGGAGAATTTCCTGTTTTTATACAGCGACACAAAAAACTGTAGAAGTAGCTTGTGCAAAGTGACAGGGCTGCAGCCGGATGAATGAGTCAAGTTTTCTCGGTTCATGACACTCGTCATATTCTCCCTACAAATAGTTAAACAAACTGTGAAGGATGCTAGGCTTTCCCTGGCAGATCCGCCTCTTATGCTTCAGTTTGCTTTCCTGGGGCGGAATCCTACTTCCCCCGACAGGGATAAAGTCTGGTTAGTTGTGTCAGCAGGGACAGACGCGGCCAAAAATTGGGAGGGACTGCTGCTTTTCATTTAGTACGGTGAGACCTGCTTTGGTCTCGGTTCTGTAACCTGATCTGCAGTGTCCCAGATCTTTGAGGGGGTTTCCTGTCACGCTGTGAGAAGCAGGAACCCGTCATGACTCCTCAAAAACTCTTCAGTCTGGGGGAATCATCAGTGTCAATCAGAGTCCTGAAAAATAACACTAAGAGTTAAGAGTGCTGCCAAAATCGGGTTTTCTGTTATGTAAGTGACTGGTATAACGCAACATATTTTTTTCCCCTCATGAAAACTTTGGCCCAAACTGTGCTATAGTGTGCCCAGACAAAATGTATGTACCGCACGTGTTTAAATTTTTAAAGTAAAGTTAATCTATGTTAATTTCTGTTTTCTATTGTGCAAACCTCCCGTAAAACAGAAGTTACCTGGCAACACTACACGTTTTTTTTCAGTGTCTTGAGTGCAGAACAAAATAACTGATGGAAAATAATGGAAAAACCATTTCTGGAAAAATGATTCCTGGCAGTGGATGATGATGTTATTCCATATGTGATTTTTGTGCAAGCGAGAAAATGAATGTAAGTGTGAAATCCACGGCAATGGAAAACTGATTGCGATGCTGGCGGTAGTCATCTGAGGCCGGTCCTGCTGACATTTTGCGCTTAGCTGTGTGTAGAAACATTTCCTGGTCTGTGTTGCTGTGGAGAAACAGACCACAGAAGCAAGTGACCCACTACAAATGTTCCGCATGTAAAGGGCTCGGGTATACTCGGGACAGCAATGTTCTCCCAACCTCGTTCTAGTGCCGTTACTCTACTTTACTGCTTTATGTTTCAGTGTGTTCAGCATGGAGGTCTGGTGTTCTGACAATTTGTGCTATCATGTGAAGCTTGTTTTGACAGATATATATATCAATCGGTGCTACCCTATCGAAAAATGCATGTCATTTTAATGTGCTGAAACTGAAAGCAGATAGTCCTAAAAATGATAAGTAAATAACTAATTAAAAAAAAACTAATGTAATATAAGTAGCCATTGTGACAGTCTGAAATACCTTATTGGATTGTATTACCAGGGTTAAAACTACAGGTAGCACATCTCGATAGACTGAAATGCTTTAACAGAGCACCCTACCTTCATAAAATACATGGGTAGCCAATTTCAATAGACTAAATTACTTTATAAGGATGTGCTGTGATAAATATGTGAGTGATTCTGATACATATAGCCTACGGAACTCATGCAGGTAATTCAATATACAAGATACAAAATATTGTTAGTAAATCAGCGTGATACTGATAGTAAAAGTGTGATGAATGTATTTAATGAAATATTAAAAGTGTACGGACGTTGAAAAACCCACAAATAAGATTAATAACGCAAGAATGGCTGTAACTCCAGCGCAAGGCAGGATAGATCGATGGGCGGGTCTTCAAGTACGAGAAAAGGGGCCTGATTTCATCGCGGTACCCAATGGTAGGACGTTTCGTAGGTGGGATTAAATGTTACAACTGATATTTTCAGATAACGATCTGAGATGAACATTTCAGATTCTTTAACTTCTTTCGTAGTACCAGAGATGTCAAGGGTTTTGTCTTCCTTTGTCGCTGTCAGCGTAAGTGGCCACAGTCTGTTTACCAGCTGACATTCCGCAGTGTCTAACCTCACCTCCGCCGCACGACTCGACGGCGAGAGAGACATGTGAGGATGCTCCCCTTATCCCAGGCTGGAGAAGCTGGCCAGGACAAGCACAGGCATTTGGCTCTTTGGGGCACTACAACAATGCAGGAGCGTGAGGTCCACAACCACAGCCCGTCCCTCATTGGCTGCTGGCTCGCTGTCACACCCCGCTTCCCGCCGTTATTGGAGGAGACATGTGGCAGTACTGCCTGCAGTGTGTTTACAGCACTTTTGGCTCATTCTCGCATGTGCAAAGCCTCACACTCTGCCTTGGTGGGAACGGGAATCGACCTGGGCTTCACTTACAGGAATCCTGCCCCCTGCCCCCGACAGTAAAGCTACACATGATCATTTGACACACACCCCACCCCTTTTTTCCCTCCGCCTAGGCAACAGGCTGCGGTGGCACTGGTCAGGATAAATGGCCCTGACCTGAAACATCCCACAAATGGGGCAAGCAAATGTGCACACAATGTAGTAAAACGAGGTCATCCTCTAGTCAGCGGCGGAGTGAAGTGGGACCTTTAACCGGCGTGAGCTTTTATTGTGTTAGTGGCTCAGGAAATTCCCGCTGTTCCGCTGTCAGAAGTGCCGCAGGGTGGGGTCTCTGGGGACCCTCTGGCCATGTGGCTCTCGCTGTTTGAATGCCTTTAAAAGGAGAGTAAGCAGAGTGTGCGCGTGCAGCGACTTCTACTGGGACTCGGATCAGCTGTTTCCTCGTGTATTCTCGTGGTCGGCAGGTTTATAGCACGTTTTAAAGCAGAACTTTCCATCCTTCATTGGACACCCAACACCTGTGTTAATCTTTGCTGTCAGGTATCATTACAACTGGCATCCTGAGATTGCAGATGTTAATACTATATCAATATTAAACCTTATTCTTACATTTATTGCAAGCAACGAAGGTTCCTGTGGGCTATTATTAGCTGGAAGGTTATATTTATTTTCATGAGCTTTATTTGGGCATAATGATGACCTCTAAGATGGACGCAGTGCCGGAAATGTCCAGCTGGAATCAGCTCTGCGGGTATACCCTGCTTTACCAGAGAAGATCGTTCCTGTGAAACCTCTTATAAGCCCAAATGGCCTGAAGCGGAGAAGCAATTACCCTTAATTTATATGGGAAAAATGTTTGAGTGTCCCCAGACCCCAAGAAACCAGATCATACCAAATAACACACAAACCCTAAAATAAGACTCGCATATAGTAAAAGCTGGAATGACAGGATAAATACTCAGGATATATGAAATAGAAATAATGTATCAGTGCAGTTTCACTTAGCAGAATCGATACATTCATGCGTCGCTTTAGGACAGGGACTCGTTCTGAGAAATGCCTCGTCAGACAATTTTGTTGTTGTGAGAACATCATAGCATGTACTTACACAAACCTAGATGGTATAGCTTACTACACACCTAGGCTATGTTATAGCCTAAATAACAATAAAAAGAACAGTATAGTAAATACATAAACCGGTAATATAATTGTCTATTATCAGTATCACCTGGTACTGAATAACAAGGGGAGTATCTGCACCTGGTACTTAATAACAAGAGTAGTACTGGCACCTGGTACTGAATAACAAGGGGAGCACCGGCACCTGGTACTGAATAACTAGAGGAGTATCTGCACCTGGTACTGAGTAACGAGGGGAGTACCGGCACATGGTGCTGAATACCAAAGGGAGTACTGGCACCCGGTACTGAATAACAAGGGGAGTACTGGCACCCGGTGCTGAATACCAAGGGGAGTACTGGCACCCGGTACTTAATACCAAGGGGAGTACTGGCACCCGGTACTGAATAACAAGGGGAGTACTGGCACCCGGTACTGAATAACAAGGGGAGTACT
>JAODKC010000117.1:16321939-16335998 GCA_026777985.1 Mormyrops attenuatus | reverse complement strand
GCCCCGCCCCCCTACCCCCCAGCCCACCCCTCATAATGCCCTGATAGCCAATAATCTCATGCCATCTTCCCGCTGTTTTTTCCAGGGCTTCATAGGTGTCCCTGGGCTTTTCGGCCTACCCGGCTCTGATGGTGAAAGAGTGAGTTTCTCCTGATCTACCCATCCTTCTAGATGAAGATCCATGCAGATAGCACCTCTGACACTTGCCTTGGCAAACCCGCTGAGGCGGGGGAGACTGGCGGGTCTGGGAATGCGTACTTGTGTCCAAACTTCACACATACCTGACACGTCTGAAGCAAGCTGCTCAGTCCACTTAAGAAAAAAACAGGAGCACGTCCTGCGCGCGGCTTTTAGTCGCGGTCCCATGAGTTTCCAGGACGTTACTCAGCAATAGTGATTCCCAGCCCTTAGTCATAAAGAGGCTTGGAAACAGCTCAGACTGACTGAGCTGAATCTGAGTCAGTGCTTTATCAGGATGCTCATCCTCGGCAGAATTCATTTTAATATTGATGGTGTCTAAACATTCAGTGATTTCTCTTTTTCTTTTCATTTTTTTGATTTCCTTCTTTTCCGTTCTTCCCTTTCTAGGGTGCTCCTGGAGTTCCAGGGAAGAGGGGGAAGATGGGTAGGCCGGTAAAGTTTTCTCTCAACATACTTTATAGATAACAGTCATATAAGATATTTACAACACCGCCATGTTTGTGTGTTAATTAAAGGATGATGTCCCCCTTAAGGGAGAAGGACAGAATAAGAGCCTGTGTTTCAGTAAGAAGCAGTACATCTTATTAGGAGGGATTTCTTCTAACTCCTGGGAGATGTTTATTTGTCTTTTCACATCCCGGTCTCCACTAATGGGGATTTCTATGATTTATGCTTTGTATCATAAAGCTGTGGTGTTTGGTGTTGGAACTGAAGACAGATCAGCTGTAAATAACTGTGTTCCTGTCGTTCATTTCCCTTGTGAGTCACGGAGGTGCTTCACAGTGATGCCTCTGTTTCCCTGCTGCCACTAGCAGCTATCTGCTTACTTCTGAAGGTCCTCGTGGATGGAAAAGCTGTAGATGTATAAGCTGGTGGTGATATGGGTGGGTGGTGTATGGCTTGGCATGTTAGGATGCTGTACCTGTGATCAGTAGGTTGTGGGTCTAAATCCCAGGGCTTGGTAGAGTGCTTTCACTGTTGGGCCCTTGAGCAATGGCCTTAACTCCCAAAAGGCCCAGGGACTGGCTGACCTGACCTGAGTTCTGAGTCACTTTGGATAAAAGCAGCTGCTGAATACGGCTTTGAATGCTGTTCAGAGTTTCCCCTGCTGACTAGGAAATTGACTGTCTTTACTGAATATTTTGACGTAATCTGTCCACAAGAAAATTAGTCATAACCAGATTTTTTTTTAACATTCATGTTGTGGGGAGGTTTGAAAATAATGCTGTAGACAGGCAAGCTAACAGGCATGTTAACAGGCTTGCTAACAGGCTGCTAACAGGTTTGCTAACAGGCTTGCTAACAGGCTTGCTAAGAGGCTTGCTATCAGGCTTGCTAACAGGTTGCTAACAGGTTTGAAAATCCACGTCAGTCTCCCTTCTTGCAGGGAATGAACGAGTCTTTACAAAGTTAAAATTCCTTGATGTACAAAAGGTCTTTGTTAGAAACACAGTGAACTTGTGTGGTACTGTAGCATCACATCATTCTTAAATCTGCTTATTTTTCATTTTTCACACTGGAGCTGTAACTTGTGCCAAATTGTGCTGGCATTCGGATTGCGAACGTCAGTGTTTCTCCACATATGCCAGGTCTCCACTGACGATTATTGGTGATTATTAAGCCAGCCGCACATCAGCATAACGTCAATCCGCAAATGCTCTCCTGGCTCCGAATCTGCCCAGCTTTTTAAGCCACATCACCTCCATGCCATTTACCTTCCTCGATGCCAGCTTAATAATCAGCTGTCCAACACAGGTAACTGTGGTGAGGTCTTTGAATGTCCCGGCTGGAAACAGGCCCATGGGTCTGAAAAAGATGAGTATCTGTGGAAAAAAGGGGCCTTAATTACTTCACCCATCATATAGTCACAACGTCTAATATGGGCCTCTTTCTCAAAGTCACCCTGAGCTGATTTGGCAGTCGGTTTGTTTCACTTACCGGGCCATTATTTTTTTTCTGCTTCTCGCTCTTTGACGGACGCTCATTTTAATTTAGAAGAGGAGGACGGAGTAACGGTGAGGGCCAGTAGACAAAAAAATTATTTCTGGATGAGACAGGATCCGGCAGATGGGATACAGCCGTACTCATAGGCCTCGCAGGCCGGCACTATCACTAAAGCTGGTAACAGTACAGAACAAAGATGGCTGCCTATAAGCCACTGCATGGCAGAATGCTGGAAGTTTCTCAGCCCAGACCCCAGGGACCCCCAGACAGTCCACATTTCTGCTCCCCCTAGTTCCCACACCTGTACCTGGTATTCAAAGTTCTTAATTGCTTGGTGGCTTGGTTCAGATTTGCTGAGAGCTGAGAGGGATCAAAAATGCTGACTGTCTGGGGCTTCTTTGGAACTGAGTTCAGGAACACTGCTGTAATTGGACTGAAAGAGTGTGGCAGGGTTTTTTTTCTTGGAACTTAACTGATTTTTGTAGTTTCTGTTCATGCTTCAATTATCAGGCACATTTAGTGGGGAGGTTCTGCCCAGAATGATACGGCTGGTGTATTTATATAAGGTGGTGGCTTGACTAGGGACCTAAATGCAACAAAGGTCATTTAACTGTTAAATCTGTAATTTAAATGACTTGTAATTTCAACAGATTTCTCACTGATTTGTTAAATCTGCAATGTACGTAGTTTTGAGTTATGAGGGAATTACAGTTGTACCGTACAAGCGAACTATTTGTGATCCAGTTTCCATACTGCTATTTTGTAATGGATATAGTTTGATGATTATTCTAACAAGTGCTTCAAGATGTTATCATGTTGGTCCGCTGTACTGAATATAGCCAAGCCATGTTTCAAACTCATACTGAATAACACGTCTGTTGTTTAAGAAAATGAGGCATTTCCACAAGCCTCACCTACAATCAACTCACCACATTAACATAAAAAGTTGTAAGAAATGGATTCCAACTTTTCCTACGGTAAATTTGCAAACAATTTCTTGCAAAATGCATCTTGCTTTTTAAATAACTGTAAAACACCGCTTTCGCTATGCCAGCGTACTTTACAAGGGTATTTTTTATGAGCTGAATTAACATAATCAGTCGATAACGCTAGAGACGTAATTAAAGATTAGCTATTAACCTCAATAGCTTAGCAATTCTAAGCACATGATATTTTTGTATATAGCTATTTTTCAGTCATTGGGTTTTGTTTAATTTTATACATCTTTCTTAGTTGTTCCAAGGAAATCTTCTGGAAAATGTGAATTTGATGTGATACACTAAACTAAAAGTGTTCTTGATGAATTTGCCATGAAGTAACTAATTATTGTCGGTAGTCAGTTTTACAAGCACATTGTGTGTGAAGTCACCATCTTAATTAGCGTAATTTTAGTTTTTTCCTCTGCAGAAGCTAAGTTAGATAACAAATGAATGTAGTTTATTATTATTATTAAAAATGAGAACAATACATTATATATAAGAGAGCATAATTTATTAAAAATAAAATGAACTGGATAATAAAGACCTGATGCCAAGTATTGACTCCATCCATTACTGTAATGGTGTTTGATTGCAGCAGATTGCCCCTGATGATAGTAGTACCTATCGGCTGTTACCAGAGGTGTGTGGACTCTGGGCTGAGTTATCTGGGTACAGTGTCAAAACGAGCGTTTGCATTTTCCAGCTCACAGCATTGTTAGAGTGAGCTGCTTTGTCTCAGCCTTACTCGTTCATGCTGGTGCCAAGGTGCTGCATCGTCAGATGTGAAGCATCATGGTTGTCGGCTGCTTTTAATTATGAAGTCGTCCCTGTGGTGACGAGCTGCTGCGCAGACTGAGGCTCCTTGCTATGATGTAGAGCATGCCACTGTGAATCATCGGGGGGGGCAGGCAGACGCGCACTGTGATTGTCAGATAAACACAAAAGGAAGACAGATGCTTTCTTGCTAAAGTGGAGTTTATTCTTCCGAAGAAGCTGGATAACTCTCTGCAGATTAACCCTAAACTCACTTAGCCTCTCTCCGATGCCATATATGGGAAAATTAAGACAACATACTTGTTAAATTTTTTTCCTAACTTGTCTTATTCCAAAACCAATTTCATCATCAGGAAGACAGAACTTATCACTCTCGGAAGGGAGTTTATTTCTCTCTTAACTTAACGCCGCATGTGGCCCACTGTGATTTACAGGGATTGCAGGGAGTGTTTCTGGGGTCTCGCGTTGAGAACATCTCACAAAGCCCCATGATGGTTCCCAGGAACTACTGGCAGAACAAAGACCTTAAGATGAAAACTCACCCGCCTCATCCGTCTGACACTGTTCTCTGAGTGGCTTATCTTCTCTGACATTAGCCTGATTCTCATCTTCCTTTTTTGCACTTGTATCGGGGTCGAGTATTTAACGTGAAGTCTAATATATTGTAAACAAATGTAGGAAGATGGACGCCATGCTTTTATTACTGAGTTTTACTGGGTCTCCTTGGACATTCTCACTTGCACCCTCTTCCTCTCACTTCTTCACTTTACCACTTCAGAAATGGTAAAAATTTGTACCTTTGCTTGTCATTGGGGCTGTACCCTCAAGGGTCAGCCAATTCTACCCTATAGCTGTAGGTAATTGTACCTTTTAAGGTACAGAAATGAACTCTGAGGAACATTTCTGTACCATTGATGGTACATTAATGCTGTTTGCACCTTGGGATGTTCCTCATAGTCCAATTCTGTACCTTAAAAGGTACAATTACAAGGGTACAGCCCCAGTGACAAGCAAAGGTACAAAT
This sequence comes from Mormyrops attenuatus, assembly GCA_026777985.1. Taxonomy (NCBI): domain Eukaryota; kingdom Metazoa; phylum Chordata; class Actinopteri; order Osteoglossiformes; family Mormyridae; genus Mormyrops; species Mormyrops attenuatus. The sequence continues at coordinate 16,331,075 of JAODKC010000117.1, read as the reverse complement.
TTTTACCCTTTTTTCTGAGAGTGTTTGCCGTGAGAATCACATGTATGCTGCTCTCTGCTACTTTCTATTGTGCTCCCAAACACAGGGATTTTCTCCTCTATCCAGACTCCGCCTGCTTGTCTGTCTTAGAGGAGCAGTGGCTGATTCTGGGACCCCCTTACCACTCTGGACTGTAGAAGATAGCAGGGGAAAAAAACAAGAGTTAATTCTGGAAATCCTCGAGACACAGAGCCAGCTTTCTTTCTTGTAGGCCTTGATATTCTTTCTCATAATAAGGCCTTGAGTGTCGAGGAAGGGGGTGTGGAAATCACTGAGCGAAAACCCTTGAATCAGGGCACAAAACCTTAGACTCTGGGGAGCCTAATTGGTGTTCTTCTGCAGATTTTTTCTGCTTATCCATAAATGGAGTTTTTTTTGTCCAGTTGATTAATAGAAAGTCTTCTGAAAAATCAGCTGTTCAGCAAGTTTGTCAAACTGAGAATGTAAAGCTTTGTAGTTTGTGGCAGAGTTTGGAAAAGAAAATATCACTGCTGTTAGGGAACATAAAAAAATGGCTAGACTCATTCATTCTCGTTTTGGGTGCTAAAATGAAAGGGGTTAATATTAGAAACAGAACCCTACTATATTTATGTTATCTTTAATGCCACAAGCTGTGTAGAGTATTCAGTGAAGTAAACGGATGTTGAGTTTTTAATGATGACCTTGCTAACGTGCTGTTTTCCATTGTTTTGTCAGCTTAATGAGACGGGTGTAAGACCCTGAGCACCACCCAGGCTCCGATGCCATGTGGTGTGTGGCCTCCATCTGAAGCCAGTCAGTATGAATGTGGCTGGTGTTTGCCAGTGAATCCTGGACTGGAATCGCATGCCGGGCTGTCTGCAGAGCTGTGCTGGGTGGCTTGGTGGACAAACGGGATGGATGAGGGAAACACATTCATCTCATTCCATCAGTCACAGCTTTGCTGTCAGTCAGCATAAATACGAGAGTTAGAACAAAGTCATTGTACATTGTATGTTCGCAAAAAAACACAGCTATGGATGGGCACCATACAGTGTTACACTGGTAGAGTCTGCGATGAATTGAGTACTTCTGCACACCCACTGAGTTGAAAGATAGAGACTGACCATAAATGCATGAGTCACTATCTGCAGATCAGTCTTCGGAGCAAAATGCTTACAGACCTTTAATTCTACACCTACGCAGCTCCATCAGCTTGTGGCTGAATGTCCCAAAGCAGCAAGCTTCAAATGATGCATGGATCCAGCTGGTCTCTCACTTCACAACTGCTCTTTGCAAAGCCTGCCCAAGGGTATTCCTGGCTTTGAAATCCCATTATGTATAGACAAACAGAGATACTTGTACCATGGTAACATAGACTTCTTGAGGAAATAGATTGCTGCACTGTGTACAAACCAACTGTAGGCCTGAGATCATTCCATTGATTCTCCTCTGCTGGAGGTAGAGGCTGCAAAGAGGCGTGCGTATTACATCCCACCCCCCTGAATGTTCTCCGCCCCCCAGAGGATCTGGGTTTGTTGTTGTTCACAAGGTCATCAGACGCCGCGGCAGCGCGGATGTTCACACTCTTGCACGTGGCAATTCTAACTTCAGCGTTTTTTTCATTTGCCCATGAATTGTATCACTTGGACAAAGAATTGAGAACTGAAAGCAGTCAAACAAATATGATAAAACGTATGTGCAGCTACAACAAAAGTATGTTTGTTTTTCTTTTAATGAGTCGCAGAAATTAAATGTCCCTGCATATTACCGTCAATGATATTCTGGATCCATCTCATGATTATGTACCTCAGTCGCATATGAAACGAGTGCCCTAAGAAATGCTAGCAAGGAATAATCATTACAGTCAAAATTATCCTTCGTCTGTTAACTTTAGTCTGATTTTCTCTGGGGTTTCTTAACCATCTAAATGTGCTTTCCTGTGTCATTTAGGGGTGTGTTGGATGCATGAGCGTTTACATGAAGAACGGCAGAGAATGTTGACTTTGGCTCTAGGGCTCGCATGCACATGGAGACATTTACACATGTGGAGCTGTGCACTTTTATTATAAAATCCTTTACTCCTGGCACCACTGTGGGGTGTCTTAAACTTGGAAAGCTTTTCAGGAGTGCCATTAGTCGTACACGATAAGGTAGGAATCCTGGCATCCTGGCCAGAAAAAACCAAAGCCGTAATCTTGTCCTGAAATAGTGAAACACTAAGGAAACTTTGTAGTGGGGATTGTATTCTATATAATGTAACCATAAACCTAGAGAAAAAGGACTCAGTCAGCAAATCCCTGCCACTGGTTAGGGCCTCTGCCAAATTGCTAGGAAAGACTCGGCCATGGAATTTCCTGCTGGTCTGACAGGAATGAAGGTCTCACTTGTTTTCGGGATGACTCTCTTGCTCGTTTTCTACAAATTTCTGTAAAGACCCATGCTTGCGTGCCGGGTTGCTGCCGGACACTTGCAGGTACACTAGCACCATGTGCATCCATCCACCCGAGACGGTGATGCTCACTTACATTTGTGGAAATAAATTTTGAGCATATGACAGGGGTGATATACACCATCTGTTCTGAACTGCCCGGGAGACGGCAGGTAGCCGACACTGCGGTATTTGGTGGGAAGGGACACCCGCCGTCACACCTTGATTCAGTAGAAGGGACACCAGCTTTCGGCTTAGCTAAGATAACGCCTACTAAAGCTCAAAATCTAGCTATTGGCTGCCTCCAGAATGTTGAAGGCAAGAAAATATGAGAATGAATGTGTGTAGTGCTCAGCCACAGTGTTAACAAACTACTCACTACTGACCCCACTTGTTTGTTTGACACGTGCACTCACATGAGTGAAATAAGTCAGTGGTTAGGTTAATTGTTTTTTATTGTACTTATAAGCATTATGTTTATAGGCATTAATTTGAAGTTAGAAAAACTGTTATTGTTGCACATTTTGGCAACAGAATTACTTCCAGCTCCAGAATGTTTCTGACATGTTGCTTTTAGTTGCTCTAACGCGTTAATCTGCTTACCAGCCTAACAATGCAGGAAGCCGTCACTCAGAACGTCTCTTTGTACCGATTTATAAAGTCGTAGACCGACAGAACAGTCGTTAAAGCTGATACTCCAAGAGATGCAAATGTTTGGGTCGCCTAAATCTCATGTGGCTGCTATTCGCTTCACCATTTATTTCACTAGATCATTCGTTTATGAATGCATGAAAATCAGAGTCATTCATAGGAGAAGCGGGAAGTTGGACTGAGTATGTTTCTCCTGTGTTTTACTCTGTCCCGGCCAAGAATAAGGCTTGAGTTGGCAGCCGGCTCTAGCCTACCATCGGAAAGATGAGTGCTGCTGAAAAGATATTTCTCTTCAAGCTAAATGGGCAGCCGGCAGCTTTCCGGTCATTCAGAGATCAGGGCTCTTTCATCACTGAGGCTTTATCTGTCAGGTCAAACCTGGTTTTGGCAGACAAGTTCTCTCAGAAAGCTGAGGTTAGAGGGCTTCTATAGCATATTTCTGGGTTCTTTACCAGCTACCCCAGTTGTCTGTATCTGTCTGGGTTGATCTAGCAGTGTGGCTTTCAGTCCTTGTAAATGCTGGTAAGCTGCAAGGAACGAATTTGACATTAGCGGAAAATCTCACCAGCGCAATGGCCCAGTGAAGCCTGTGATGGGAGGCAAGCAGGGTGAGGGCAATTCTGTAATAATTAAGTTATGTCCCCCCAATATCAAACTCTTTCCTAGGGCCTTGCAAGAGCTACAGGGAGAATTCCATTTATCGAGATGTTCTGCATTGTACAAACAGAGCAAAATAGGATTTAAATGGATTAGCATTAGATAAAAATTTAACAGCATAAAATTATTAGACTTATTCATTAACCAGGTCTGCTTTGCTGGTACAGTGTAATTCCACCACCTGTACATCTATCAATACTCTGTTTATTTTGTAGGCAAGGAAAGCCTCAGATGGGACTTTCATTGTGGAATATTATTAGCTGTTGGAGGTTTAGTACCATCTGATTTAGTTTAAATAAATCTTTGTTTGCTTAGCTATGTTCAGAAAAATATACACAGCTAAAGTCCTCCCCAGTGCTGTCCAGAAAGTAAACCGTAGAATTTATAAACTATCCAGATAATACCAGGCATCTTATTTATATTTTCATCAATGCAAACTATAACTGTTTTTCTCAGAACTTGTCTGTTGAGGGTCCTATTTACAATAAAACTTTTAAAAAGATGGCCTGCTTTTTTGTGCATTTGCAGTAGGAATTCTGTGCACTGGGACTTTACAGCCCCTCTTTCTCATTCCCAGGGGTTTCCGGGGGATTTCGGAGAGCGAGGGCCACCAGGGAATGACGGGGAGCCGGTAAGTGAACAAGCGGTGGGGCCACCCCCCCCCCCCACTCTGGCTGGGCACGCATTATCACTGGGGTCTCACGCCTGCTGTGTGTGGGCACTGTGACCCGTCATTGTAAGCACTAGATTTCTCTATAGTTCAATCCTGTAACTTGTCTGTAACATTACACAGTCTTATCTTCCTTACAATTCACCATATTGATTGTAAAATTATAAAGTTATATATAGTGCAAATAGGCAGTACTGTTTTACCTCAAATGAGTATTGCAGTGGTGTGGAGATTTTTGTATGTATTCCCTAATGCTTTATATGAAATTACCAAATTTTCCCTCAATTTTTTTCTACATATCAGTCATATTTTTGCAAAGCTAACCTTCCCTTGCCAGAATTCTGTATTTAAATATGAATTAATGTACATTTTCTTTCACTTCTTTTAAACAAATTACGGTATGACACCAAAAACCTCCAAATAAAAAGTAAATTCATTAATCCCTAATCTGTTCCCTATTAGGCCACACAGGGCAAATTCAGCCGTTTAATTGGTCTGGTGCAGGCCTTATATCTCATGGAACTTCATCACGTTGTAGGTTGTCCCAGTTGACTGTTGCAACCCAAAAACACTCAACACAGCCTCTGCAAAGTAGATATAAGACGCAAGACTGACATTGTATTTCTTTGATTCTTTATATTTTCTATGGTAAATTGGAACTATAATCCAGCCAATCAGAGGCTGAAAGTTTGGGCACCTCAAGGATAAATCCGATCTCATTGTCATTAGCTGTCAAAACAAAGAATCTCTAAAAATGCATATGTGTGTAGCGGGGAAACAGCCTTAACCTGTACATTCTTATCAAGCTGCTTTCAGCTCGTCTGAAGATGTGTGGATGAAAACAGCAGCCTTGTGTTATCGCCCCCCCCCCCGTCAGTGCAGATCACGGTCTATTTGCAGTCTTTTACCTACAGTACTGTATGTGCTTCTGTTTTTCTTACTCTGGCTTTAAAATGCGCCTTTCCATGTTTTCTCTGAATATCACTGAAGAGATACATTCGAGAACCAGCTAGTTGCTGCTGCCCTGTAATTCGAAAGCATTAAGCAGACCTACTGTATGTCAGTTGTGGAAATGCACAACTCTGTGTCTGGGTGTGTCTGCATCATGCAGCGATGTTATGGGCTGGACAGGGCAGCGCGGTTTGCCTTCACAGAGGACGATGTACAGCAGCCCCGTTGGCCTCCCTTTCTATTTCCAGGACTACACGGAGGGGGAGGTGGAAGTGTGTCCGCTAGCTGCTATCTTTTCTGCCTTTAAGGGGAAAAAAAAAGCACTTTCTTTTCATCCTGACCGCCAGCGCGGGAGGAAGTTGCTGTGGCGCGTAGCAGCAGGCCGGCTCAGCAGAACAACAAGAGTCTCTCTGTCTCCTAAACCAGGCGCCATTCATTAGGCTGGCCAAGGAGATGCGAGCTCCAGATCACACGAGCTATCAAGGGACAGAGGCTGGGGTCTTCCCTCCCACCCCCCCCCACAGCCGCGCCATACACTGGGCCTCTCTTCAAACTCTGTTTGTTTAAAATACAGCCCCTAACCTTAGAAACCTGCTCTTTCTCCTAGGGAGGGCTGGGTGCCCCTGGTCCTAGTGGAGTTCCTGGACTCATTGTGAGTATAAGCGTGGCATTGGATCCGTCGCCCCCTTCCCGCCGTGTGCCAGACGCTGCGCGGTCTCTGCATGCTCTCTGCACGCTCACCTTCACTTACAAACACCTGGCAGTGAAGTTTTTCTCTCCACTTCGCAGCTGGATACAAACACTTTAGGCAAATAAGTGTTCCAACTTCACTTATTCCCCCTTAAGATGAAAACTAGGATGGTGTCATTTGAAGGATGAATTAACATTTACATCACCTCTCTTGTGAGTCTTACCAATAGTGGGTTTCAGTTTAAATTTGTTTTTAAAACTTGTTGTTGGCTTTTAACGGTTCAACGGATGCCCCTAAAAAATCGCTTGCCTCTTTGTTTTTATATACAGAGTTTTAAATTGGTTGGTTGGTGTTTGTAGTGGGTCAGAATGACAGTAGGTTTCAATTTTTTCTCCAGCTTTGAACACAATAAAATGGAAGCACCGGAGGTGAATCGTTTAGATTAGTGTTTCCCAATCTGGTCCTCAGGGACCCGCAGACAGTCCACGTTTTTAGCGGTAGCTGCGAGGGATCAAAAATGTGGAATGTCTGACAGGGAGTTCAGAGGGAGCAAAAACATGGACCGACTGTGGGTCCCCGAGGACCAGGGTGGGAAACAGTGATTTAGATGCATGCAACTAGATTGAAGCGTTAAATGCAGAGAGGCGATATGCTCCCCGGCTAATGAGGGAGCCAGAGCATTTTAAATCCTTAAAATAAGCTTTCGAAGAGCTTGGAGAATTTACGAACCAGCACCAAGCCACATAATACATGTAGATTATATACTCCCCAAGTCTGCATTCCGTCCTACACTATTCTAAGATGAGTTAATGCCAGTAATTGTGATGTTAGAGACCATCTGATTACAGCTGTTAAAAATGCCGCTCTCCTCCGCTGCGGAATCTGCATCTAATTGGAGGCAGAAAGAGTAAACGTTTTTTTTTTGTGCAGGAAGAAGGAGGCTTACATTCATACGTTATAAATATCCAGGAGAGGGATGCAGTGTTTGCTCTTTGGGAATGCTCTGAAATTTGAAGAGTGTTTCTCCATTCAATGATATTCGTTCTTCTACCGGTGGAAGTACATTAGTGATTCATGTGAAAATAGACCCCTTTGTGTGTCTGAGACCATTTAAATTATAATAGTAAGGAAGTCGGCTCTCTCAGGTTTCATAATATCCATGTACATCGTATTTTGTGCTGAATCACGCTGGATTTTTGCATAGGGTATTTGCTGCTTTTATGTCTTACATTGAGGATGTTCAAATATATTTGTTTAACTTCTGCAATTAAAATCATAAAGGCATAATAATAAAGTGTGTTATCTGTCATGGAGTGTGGGTGAGTGTCTGCTGTATGACGCGCTGGCACCCTGTCAGGGTCTCCCTGCTTCAGACGGCACGGTGGCTCGGTTGCCCATAATGTGTGACTGAGTGTGAGCTTGTGCTGTATGACGCGCTGACACCCTGTCAGGGTCTCCCTGCTTCAGACAGCATGGTGGCTCGGTTGCCCATAATGTGTGACTGAGTGTGAGCTTGTGCTGTATCACGTGCTGGCACCCTGTCAGGGTCTCTCTGCTTCAGACGGCCCGGTGGCTCGGTTGCCCATAATGTGTGACTGAGTGTGAGCTTGTGCTGTATCACGCGCTGGCACCCTGTCAGGGTCTCCCTGCCTCAGTCCGCAGCTCATCATGACCCTGCTTTGTAGAGGTGCAACAATTAGTCAACTTAGTTGACTAAACTCAACTACCAAATTAGTTGCCAGCTAATTTAATAGTTCATTAGTTGGTGTCATCATCACATGTGTTTCTCGCCAGCAATTTAACTAAAGTGAGATGGTAGCTTCAAAAACAAAAAACCCCGAAGTGAGGGAGCATTTCACACCAAACTCCAAAAAAAAGGTTGCCAGTTGCAGAGTTTGTAAAGCTGACCTTAGCTGACATGGGAACACATCCTCTGTGCTCGAGCATCGGAAGAGGAAGTATGTCGGCTCCCTTGATCATGAGGACTCATCTGGGAAACTCGCTTACGCTAGCTAGTTAGCTAATGTCAATAGGCGTTCTACTTCATTTTATGAGCTGTAACATTTTCTGTTTCGAAATGCATATTCTCCTCAGTTGTTTATGGAGTTAGATAATGCCGGCATTACACATAATGACTTTTCAAGTGATTTCACTGTCGCAGAAAAATTTCCATTGTTGGACAAAATCATGAGAGTTTTGCTGGAGTTGTAGCGCACTCCTGTCATGTCGATCGTTAGGTGTAAGGTGTTCAAAATGGCCGTTTTACGTCAGTCAGTCTAGCATCTTGATGTTCCGATAAAATCAAACATGTTTAGTATTATCATGAGTAACATGTCACTAACATGGATATTGTAAACAAGACATCCTACCTCTCCTGGAAGTTCCATATGCATAAACATTGATATAAGCTCCCCAGTGCATTTTATGAATGACTGAATCCACCTGCTAATGGGCCTTTTAATTTCTGTTAGGTTGAAGGTTACCGGTGTGTGTTCATTTGAAATCGATGACACTATAGGGTTAAACAGAGTATAGGAAAGTATAATTCTACACTTAACTTAAAAATGACCCTGTGGGCAGACAGTAAAGGATCAGAATATAACTGCTGATTGTTAAGAGACATCCAGGGAGGCTTGGAAATATCCAGTAGGACACAGATAAAATACGGAACTTGATGTTATGGAATGAGAAGCTGCAGCAAAAGCAATAAGGTCAATACAAATGAGGAACGCAGGACACACTGCTGTCCAGCCAGGCAGCACAGGAATGCTTTCAACCTGAAGGCTCCTCTCACTCGGACGTGCCAAGGGCACTCGTTATCTCGGCATGTTTGCCCAAGAGCCGTGGCCTGCCCTTTCAGCTCACCGCTGGCAGACTGAGAAAGAGAGAGAGAGAGAGGAGAGAGGGGTGAGAGGAGAAGGGGAGAGGGAGAGAGGAGAGGGGTGAAGGGAGAGGGGTGAGAGGAGAGGGGTGAAGGGAGAGGGGTGAGGGGTGAAGGGAGAGCGGAGGGGCGTCGTGTGTGGGCGGAGGGGGGAGGTGGGTGGGCGCGGGGGGGGGGTGGGGGGGGGGGGGGGGGGGGGGGGGGGGG
>JAODKC010000117.1:16306533-16317881 GCA_026777985.1 Mormyrops attenuatus | reverse complement strand
CTAGCTTTATGTATTACACCCGGGTTTAGAAGCGTGCCCCTAACAGCTAGCTTTATGTATTACACCCGGGTTTAGAAACGTGCCCCTAACAGCTAGCTTTATGTATTACACCCGGGTTTAGAAACGTGCCCCTAACAGATAGCTTTATGTATTACACCCAGGTTTAGAAACGTGCCCCTAACAGCCAGCTTTATGTCATTCACTGAGCGAATGTAACACACAATGATCTATCAGTGATGAAGTGACAGTATAGCCATATAATCCTCCGCCTGAGTTGTCCTGCACAACCAGTCCAAATCCTTATCTGTGTTTTAATGAAATATCCCACTGATAGAGAATAACCTTTATGAAACAAGACCTTCACCCAAGAGCAGCTTCTACTGCAGACACACCATGTTGATATGTAGGTAATAGGAGTCAGTAATGATATGATGAAGGATTGAGCTTCTAACCTGAAGGTTGCTGGGTCGAGTCCCAGGTGGGTCTTTGCTATAACACCCATGAGCAAAGTACTTAGCCATAGTCATGTCAACAGAATTGTCACTGTACTCATGGACGACAGTGCAAGGAATGAAATGCTGTATACAGTCCATCTGAGAACACCTGGGACAACCAAGTCCTGTTAATCTCTAGGGGGGATAGAAAGTGCTGCTTCTGTTGTTATGGGCTTGTAACCTCTATGATTAACGGCAGGGTCCCCTTGGTAAATGTTCATGTAGTGATCTAGTGATCCTCAGCTATAACAGTCTGTATGTGTATGATTTGGACTGACATATGAGCTAAGCAATGCAATAATAATAATAAAATAATGGCACATGCATCTAGAAAAGGTAAGTCTGGTGCTGTGTGTAGGCAGAGCGTTTCTTTTTCACAAGTTTAAGCAAAAATTGCTGAGCAGTATTCCATTGCTAGCATTTTGCCCCTTTCAGTGACCTTAAAATGCAGAGTACGTGAACTGCCTATCAGCTCCAGGCATGCAATGCTTGATAATTACGCCCCCTAATGGTGGGCAGATGGCAGCTCAGTGTCCTACCACTCAGCTCTCTGCTTTATCTACAGTTAGAGGAGAAAGAGCCGTTTCCCACCTCAGCAGCATGGGCTGTGTTTCTTGTCTCTAAAAAATCTTACATGAAGACGTATTTCGGAGATTGATCGTTTGAGCAAAGCCTTCCGTTGTCGTCGTCATCGTCACCCTCTCTGTCTTTAATTGCCTTTGCAGTCACTCTAGTGTCATGGCTGCCTTTTTGTGCTATATGGAAAACCACAAAACCATTGGAATTTCATGCAGATAATGACTGAAATTCCTCCAATGTTTTTACAGGGTTTTCCAGGGGACATCGGACCACCGGGACAGAATGGTCTGGAAGGACCAAAGGTCAGTTAAGCACAATTATATACCTGAGGGCCAAATGAGTGCTGCTTTTGATTTCCCTGCCCCGGTTTAGCAGGGTTATTATCCTGACTACTGTACTCATTATTATGCAAGTGAGGCTTGTGATTTTGTAATACCCTGAGCATATGGCAAATCCGCCTCTGTCCTTGATGGTACCTGCAGAACAATGGATGGTTATTAAATGTGTGCTGTGGTACACCAGGGAAAACCAGGCGCGAGAGGCTTGCCAGGTCCGAGAGGGGTATCTGGATTAGAGGTGAGACAGGTTTACTCATCTGTCGGCCGTTTTTTATGGAGTGAATCAGCGTATCGTGTTGCCGCGCGGATACTGACATGGTTACCGTTTCCAGGGAGATGAAGGGCCAATCGGACCTCCTGGAGCTCCTGGGCTGGAGGTGAGTTTCCGTGAGTTAAACAAGGGAATGTTAATGCCACATCTGATCAGGAGATCTTTATTTGTCATTGCACACTTGTGTGTTGCTCATGTCAGCCTGGCTTGCTGTTGGCGTGAGGTTTGGGTCAGTCCAGTGCTCATGTGGGGAAACCCTGTGGTCCGGCATGCAGCATTAACTGCGGTCGTGTTCACGCTATACTCAGCTTATCATGTTTTCCGCTAGCGTTTCTCCGTTCTTCCCCGGTGCATGGCAAACGAGTTATTTTATCAGCAAATCCGCCGAGTAAAGCTACGGGATTTCCCACCCCCCCTCGAGTTCCAGCCGAAACTCGTTCTAATGTCTTATGCCTTATGGCAGCGGTCTCAAACCTTTTTTCATTGAGAGCCACTTTTACAAAGAAATTAATCTGGGAAGCTACCCATTGCAATGTTTTTTTTTTGCTGATCGGGGTGGGGGAGAATTGACTATGAATATATTCATGATCGATTGATTACAAAATCTGAATCTTTTATATATGTGTACAAGCTGCAGGTATTTGGATTGATTAATAATGTCTGATTCATACTGCTCATCTGTTGGTTTTGCCGCTTCATAGACCAGTGAGGGGGCTCCCCAGGTTCCGCTGCCCAGTATTAGTGGGTAGCTCAGCTGATGCGCGGGACCCGTGCGGAGTTTGCTTTATTAATGCTGGGTGGCTTGATTGCTCCTGTGTACGGCCGATGGTCCCGACCTTATGTGTTATGCTTTCTGGGTAAAGGTTCAGGGTCACGGCGACCTTGCACTGGATACGGTCACTGGAAATGGCTGGATGAATGGTCCGTTCTGGAAAATGTAATGTTGGGAATTGAGGCTTAGATTTCAAAGAGCGGACGCTGTGGTCCTGACATGCATGGTTGCATTGTTTTAGGGGGTCATCAAATTCCTGAGAATCCCCCCCCCCTGCTTCTTTAAAGAAACTGTCCTTCCTGATTGTGGGAAAGTCAGTAGGTTTCTGCACAAATTACACGCCCGCTAAAATGCCGATTATCTGAGTAGCCGGGAAATCCGTTCTATCACTGAATAAACATCTGTTTTCTGTAGTGGACTGCTCATCTGGACCTGGCTCAATATCCACCAGAGTCTAAAAATAGAGCATCGCCTGGGCTGGTTTCACTGTGATCTGATCCACTGTGCACCCCTGAACTTGTTCAATACAACAAGATGAAGTCACTTTGTTCCAGGAACGAGCAACAATTGCTCATTGTGAACAACAAAGACAGATGCCTTTTGAAAGCAGAATAGTCGTCTCTGCAAAGCTCTGTAGTAATTAAATGTACAAACAGTATTCAGAAAGTCTCTAGGGCTATTAAGCATTTTTAGAGAGGATGAATTTATAAAAGCAGCCGCCAACGTAAATGCTGCAGCGGGCCAATAAATACACTCCCGTCGAGGTGGCACGCGTGCAGATCTTTCCATGTGCTGTTTGGCTTAACTCATTTAAGTTGCCGTTGATTCATATTTCCTAGAGTTCATTATCAGCAGCGACTCAATGTGAACATACTGTCCACAGGTCTGGGCAAAGGCAGATGTATACTTGTTGTTTGTTATCAACGGCTTTTTGTGCTTTTTTGTTCAGGGTAGACCTGGAAGGAAAGGTTTCCCTGGGAGTCTTGGCCCTGATGGCGTAAAGGTGAGCCTCATTTTCTGGAGACATCATTCATCTTACAGGTCCAGTATTCCATCTGTCATTTAACACTAATTATAAATGGCTGTTAATTTGTTATGAGTTTTCACAGTCATACAAAATGCTCTCTACCCAGCATGGCCTATTGTATTGGAATTAAAGCAGAGGCCAGTTTAATTCCACTTTCTTGCAGTCCATAACTCTGTGTACATTCTGGTCGCTGTGTGTCAGGGAAGCGGGGAAGCATTGTTAATCATACCGAGCTTTGTCATTTAGGGTGAGCCAGGAATAACTGGGAAGGCTGGGATCGTTGGAGAAAGGGTAAGACCCGCCAGTGGGAGACACTTCATGCACCAGTCAGGCAGGACTTACTGTGAGCTGTGACCAACACCGCGGCTCTGTGCCTTTGCAGGGTCTCCCCGGTTTCATCGGACCTGTCGGAGAGCCCGGGATTGCAGGAGAGAAGGTATGAGAGTCTGCAGATCCACCTCGTTAGAACACTGCACAGGATGGCGTTTAGTCATCTGCCTCGTTTCGCTAAACTAGGAGGAGACGAATAGCTCTCTCACAGTGCCCGGATCGCCGTGCCCCTGTGGTTCCGGAACGGGGTCTGCACTGCCCGGCTCGTGTGAACAACGGCGCTTTTGGTAGTCGCCGTGCCAAATGCACTGACTGAGGGGTCTGTGTGTTTTCAGGGTGACCGGGGGGAGATGGGCCTCCCAGGGCCCCCAGGCGAAAAGGGAGCAATGGTAAGGAGACGGGGCGCAGCTGTGCTGGGGGGGGTCACAGAGCTCGGCTGAGCTGAAGGGAAGTGGGGGCACTTCCTGTTTACCTTTGGCTCACACGGAACGGCGTCTTGGGGGCAGTCTCAGGTCAGAGGTTCAGGGACGTGGGCAAAGTTTACCAGCTACAGTTAAAACTTATGTATTAAATACTTTTATTTGTGTCTAATTAGGAAACATGGAAATATATATTTAATAACCCCAGGATACTTCTCACTAGCTTTGATCCGCTGATGCAGACTCGCGGGCAGAGTGGCGACTGGGAAGCTCAGGGCAGGCCCTGGGAAGTGTCCTTCCATGCAGCACCATTCTGGTGGAATTCTCTGTCCAGTTTAAAACCCTCCCTCTACAAATCGAACAATCTGGGCTTCATTACAGCTTTGAGTGCTGGCATGATGAAAGATCAGCAGCTTCTGCACAGTGCCCACTAATTCAGCTCAGTGTTGCCAGGTTTGCGCCCTTATATGAAGGCCCCTTTCCTGTAACGTTACATAGCATGGATCCCCCCAATGACACGGCACCTTAGTCAAAGATCTCCGCTCTGAAACCTATTAGAAGTTCTCACAAAGCAGATCTCCATCCAGTGATCTTGCTCAACTTAAAAATGTCTTTAAAAAGAGCCAATGGCTTGAATAATGCTTCTTTCTTTGAGAATTAAACAAGAAGCTGTCTCTCGCAGGACTAGATGCTCCACTGTCCTCCTGCTCTGAATTTCATTTAAATTCACTGCAGCAGTTGCTCTGCTCCAGGACCCAGAATCCAGTGTAATAACCATGAAATGATAATGAGAATAAGAATAATGCAGCTTCGCACTGCTTGCTGAAGAGGCATTTCAGAGGCGAAACCTGTTTTTCTGAAAGTGTGGCTAATGGATCGAAGATAATGTTGTGGACAAGCAAATATATGTGTTTGACTGACTTTTAGTAATAATGTTGAATCATATTTCACAAACACAATGTGATTTATGTAAGATCACACATGTAATGATGCTGAGCTGTAAATATAATTCTGGTCTTCATTATCAAACATGACCTCTTTTCTAGCTGAAACTTGTTGACTGAAGTCTCTTTAAACTTCTCAGAACCACCAAGAAGGCATTCACTCGGGAAGCTGTTGATGATTACACCCGGGTAACACGCAGAGAGGATCAAAACCAAAACGTCAGAAATGCAGCCGGCAGATGTATAATACGAGTATTCTGTGCACCTGGGAATCTAGGCACAAATTTTATATGTCAAAAAAGATTCATAGTATCAGTTCTTTCTGTCATGCATTCCAGAACTAGACTTGAGTAAAGGTCATTACGGTATATTGTTTGAGTATCATGTGTGTGAATGGCATGTGTGTGCACTGTGAGGGTTGGTGCCCCATCCTGGGTTATTCCATGCCTTGTGCCCGTGGCCTCCGGGATAGGCTCCAGAGCCCCCCCAACCATGCATGGGACAAGGGGGTACAGAAAATGGATGGATGGATGGATGGATGGATGGATGGATGGATTACATTCTGTAGCACTTTACATTGACTGCACCTTCACAATGCATTCACAGAACATTCATTCATAATCAGCATGTAAGTATACCTTAAAAACCTAATATACCTTAACAGCTTTAACATACAGTACAATAATAACAAAAATTATATAAATATAGGATTATGACATTTCTTATTATCATATAGTGTTTGTTATTATTGTACTATATGTTAAAGCTGCTAAGGTGTTAGGGTGTTATGGTTCCCTTACATGTTGCTTATGAATGTTCTATGAAAGCATTATAAAGGCATTTCATTGTACTGCGTACAATGACAATAAAGAATCTGAATCTGAATTATGGGGCTGCAGTTCATGTAAAGTGTAACCTTACACTACAATAAACCTTCATTGACTGGTTAATGTGCTTTAATCAGTTATGGACTATTGTCTAAGAAGGGCTGGTATATTCAAGGGACTGGACTTTTAAGTAGACCTTACTATTTCAGACAGTATGATGGAAACGGTGCCTTCATGCATTGTAATTTTAAACCCAGGCATCTTCCAGCTGCTTATCCCGATCAGAGTGACAGGGGCCTGGATCCGATCCCAGGCATCACAGAACGCAAGGCTGGATAAATGCCATTTCATCACAGGGCACATACGCGCACACACGCGATCATACAGTCCCGGCAAACTCGACTGACAGAGGGGGAGCATGCAATCTCTACTCACACTTTGAACAGAGGTGAGATTTGCAGCCCTGCCTGCAGTGATACCGGCTGAGCCAGCGTGCCTCCCAGTATTAAGGTTTTTATGATAATGTTGTATATAGCAATTCTATATGATTGCTTTGAGTACCCAGGCAGCAGCTTTGGACTCAGAAATCACTGAAGCACTCATGAAATAGATAAGTTTTTTATATATCATGAAAACCACATTTCAGTTTGTTTATTTATATTTTAAATGGATACAATCCTGTTAAATAATCTTACTGGGATCTGACTAACCTAATCTTCCTTCAGTTTCATTGTATTGTTCTATATATTACATCCAAAACTTTTGGAATTTTAGATACTTTTAGCTCTACTAATGTCATTAACTGGAATAGTTGGAAGATGGTAATATCGCATTTTATTTAGCGTGTTTAAATCATATCCATATACTCCGTGTCCATGAACGCCTAGGGAGTCTTCTGTTAAAAGCTCTTCTTTCACTGTCAGTTTAGAAATGGGTGGCATTCTGACAAAACGGGATTAATCATAAACATGTACTGAAAGTGCAAATGAGATTATAAGCGATTATCTCCCTTGTATAACACAGATAATGACATTTATGTCTTTGGCTAATACGGCTTTGGTGACTTTCCAGTGTGCAAAATAATTCAGCAGATGTTCAAACCACACACCAGAACTGGGCATCCATGTTACAGTTCACTGAATTTACACGACCAGTCGTAGTTGGGGTTACCACGGCAATTTGTTTTCTTTTATTGCTGAATGCTTTGGGGGGGTCTTATTGCTTTTACTGGCAAAAAAAAGGGAAATGGAATCGTGGGCGATCTCATTTTCTGTTGTTGATGTGTCTCTTGTTCTGTCTTAGGGACACCCAGGACCCCCAGGTGAAAGCGGCCCCTCAGGGCCTCCAGGAAAACCAGTAAGCTGATCTCTTAATAATGTGTTTATAATGGTTTTGTATAATGTCTCGAATACAAATGTTTGTTTTTTTGGCTTATTTTGACTTGAATTGAGCCAACACTGGTGTGACCCTACTTTAGATTCCTCTGAACGTGTCTCATAGGACTCCTTAAGAAAGTTTTTATCATGGTCTCGTTAAACTAAAAGAGGCAAAATTGCAACCACATAGCCATGTTTGTCCAGTGGGGTTTAATGTCCTAACACTCAAATGGCACCATTGAATGTAAATTCAGTTTCGTTCATTGCACTCCTGAACTTTATCGTCAGATAATATTCCCAGACTCAAATCTTCCTCTGTGTATGGAACCACAGCGTTCACACCATAGATAATTGCCAGCAGTTTCAAACTGGGGGGGGAGTTCCTCTCTTTCCATTAGAAACTGAGGTGGAATCTCCACTTAAGACAGAAGTTCCTTTTTTGTCTGTTTATTATCGCCGTGGGTTGATGGAATCCGACAGTCACCAGCAGTAGTCCGGTTATTTTTCTGCCAGTTTGAGCTTCAGCACCTCCGACTAATTAGCCCCCCACTGCGCTCTGCGTGCTCCATGCCTGTCTCTCCATTTTCACTTCAACCACGCGGTAAGCTGACATTGCAGTTGTGACAGGAAATGCCTCTTTGTGCGGCTTGAGTGAGCTCCAGCAGAGGCTGTAGGCGAGCCGCTGACAGCGGGCGTAAACACTGCACCGTAACGAGTGGCCCTTCAGCTGCAGGGTCTTAATTGTGATGAGCAAAGACTTCATCATAAGCCTGCTCTCCGGGAGCCGAACGTCTCCGTCAGAAAAAGGCTCCTTCTGCTGAGACACAGGCCTCATAACATTTTTTTTTGTTCCTTTGTTTTGCAGGGGCCACCTGGGTCTCGGGGGCCAGTTGGCACTAGGGGGCCCAAAGGCAGACGGGTAAGATCAACTAAAGCAGTTTGTTGTTTTGTTGTATCTCGTTCCCCAGTGAACAGAATTGTCACTAAGCTGCCTGTCAGCAGCACCCAGGTCTCAGTGAGGCTGAAAGAGGGACAGAAAGCGAGTCAGGAGGCACTGATGTAAGCCGGTGTGACTCTGTCTCGTTGTGGTTTTGCCCGCCACTAGAGGCCGCCAGTAGAGGCATAAGGCGATTGGTGTTAAAGAATGGGAGACATTAAAGGAGCAAATCTAGCCGGGTCCTGCTGCACATACCGTCCCATACATCACTGGGATGGAGACCCCGCACTGGTGCAGTGCAGAGATTACTGCTAAGGAACACATCAGCAGAGCAGGTATTAGTGACACTTCATCTGCACAAAGGACATATTCATAACAGTAGTGTTACCAATTTAATATAGATTTTTAATATATAATCAGGTGTTTTAATAGAGTCTCTTGTAGAATAGATCACCATTTTATTTTCTGAACTTCACACTGATTTTAGCATGTCTCTGCTGAAGGAAAATATTGAACAGCATTGGGCAAAGCCAGCCATTATTGGGCTCCCCGTTATGTGAATGAAGTCATTGTGTGTGAACTGGAAACAAATACTTGTAAATCATGTTACCAGCACCTTTTATGAAGAATGGAACCTTTTTCCACCGAGGAATGTCAAGCCACATTATAATTCTGGAAGAGATTCAGGCACATTAAACAGAGTTTTTTCCTGTCAGAAGTGCATTAATGAAAACATTAATGTTTCGCATAAGGTTTAAGATGGCCGCTCTTCTTGACTGGCCAGCGTGCTTTTATACAGCCCCTGATGATACTCGCGGGCAAATGTCGCCTTTTTTTTCGTGTTGAACTGGCAATTGGCGTTACTATATGTATATTTCTGATTTTGGTAGTGCTGAGAAGTGAAACAGTGATGTTTATATGGAACAAGACAGGCTTTTTGTCAAGGGCCTGGCCGGCCTCCACCAGCCTGACTACTGCAGAAGCAGAGAGGACTGAGAGGGCGGCTCGCTAGCTCGCCCAGCCTGTGGTGCGGTGCCGGAGATGTTCTGAGCCGCTCTCTCCTTGGCCCTGGGACAGTTTTCCTTTGTTTGCTTCGTTTCGATGCCGCGGATGTCTGGCGTGTGCCCCTGAGAGTGACAGTCACTGAATGTGTGGAATTTCAAATGACGCTGCGGGGAGCTGGGACTTAGGCCGTCCTGCCAATCTGTTGACCCCGCAAGCCCATCGCAGTCTGGCGCGGTGAGTTTACGGCACAGCGGTTTGCCGTATCAATCAAGAGGGAAAGCCGCGTGACAGAACTCTGGTGATTAATTGCTCAACGGATATTAGCGGTTACACGGAAGACGGTGTGAGGGCTTCTTGTCTTCTTATGGTCGATTGATTCACAGATTTTTCCATCTGCCAGGGATGAAGTAATACGAGGCTTAAGAAGGAAGAAATCAGACACCATGTTATTTTCACAGGACAGAAATGTAAAATCACTACATTTCCAATTATTTATAATTGAAGGCGCTTCCTCACACAATAAATCTGACTGGCCACCTTAAGTGCAGCATTCTAGCCACACACATGCAGACAGATGCAAAGAGGCCATCTGAGTTTAGGGGAAATGTCTTTGCAAGGTCGTAAAGCTCCGTCTCTGGTCAGATGGGTAGCCGGCGTTGCGGTTTCCCCCCATGAGGCAAAGCGGAGGCTGGTGCGGTGTGTGCTGTTAGCGCGCTCGTCTCCTCTCCATCCAAAAACAACAGGCATAATTCCCGCTCATTTCCCACGAGCATCGTCGCGTTCCAGCTGTGGCCTTCTTCATCTCCCCACTCCTCCATTCTGCTGAGGCCCGCACCTCCCGTCCACAGGGGTGTAGCGGATGCACTCAAGGTGCGATTTCCATTGGTTACCACCGAATCCTATCAAGATTTGAAACGCTGTGCTCAGATGGGACTTGTTTGGCTCTTGAAACACTGTCGCGCTGCATGACCTGAAGTCTTTATGTAAGTGTAATGGGGAGATTTTCATGGAGTTTCATCATGGAAACATGTACTGAACACGAAATCGTGAGTTCCAGAAAGACCGGGAAGGGGGGGCAAACCGCCGCTGTAATAAACCACGATAGTGACCACCACAGCACGTCCAAACAATGATCAGTAACTAAGGAACTTACGTGCTTACGACTTACCACAAACTTAAAGCCAATTAATTCCACATTTGCTTCCATCATATCCAGTACCCTTTGGTTTATACCCGTCTGTGTGAGTTTTGGTGATTTGGGAAATCTTACTAAACTCTCAATGCTTATGTGTGGGGTTGTGTGCGAGGGGGGAGAGCGACACAGGACCCCCAAAAAATGTGTCAAGGAATTGCTCAGCGAAAAGCAACAGAAACACAAGCACGAGGCTGGTCGAACCCACTGACAGAGCTCTTTGGAAGACTACAAGCTGTTTGTCAGAAAGAATAAACAATTAGCTTACATGATTGGGAAGTTATTTTCTTGTTGGGGCCTGACAACGGAAATAGTCTGATATTTTGCTGCTCTAGCATTCATGATTTTTTAATAGTAATGTATGATTGTTTCAACAATACAAGTCGCCCTCACACACAATGTAATAACAGACACATCGTTACTTTTTCTGCCCAAAGTTCAAGTTTTCTCCCTTGTAAAATTCAGGAGGATATCGCTGGGTTATCTGTGGGAAGACTGGGATGTGACCTTCGGGAGGTTACTGGGATATATGGAAGGCTATTGGGAGGTTACTGCGATATATGGAAGGCTGTTGGGAGGTTACTGGGATATATGGAAGGCTGTTGGGAGATTACTGGGATATATGGAAGGCTGTTGGGAGGTTACTGGGATATATGGAAGGCTGTTGGGAGGTTGTTGGGAGGTTACTGGGATATATGGAAGGCTGTTGGGAGGTTACTGGGATATATGGAAGGCTGTTGGGAGGTTACTGGGATATATGGAAGGCTGTTGGGAGGTTACTGGGATATATGGAAGGCTGTTGGGAGGTTACTGGGATATATGGAAGGCTGTTGGGAG
>JAODKC010000117.1:16280950-16298684 GCA_026777985.1 Mormyrops attenuatus | reverse complement strand
CAGAATGGAGCGCTGACCCATTGCAGGGCACAAGGCAGGGAACAGCCCAGAATGGAGCGCTGACCCATTGCAGGGCACAAGGCAGGGAACAGCCCAGAATGGAGCGCTGACCCATTGCAGGGCATGCTTAAACACACCTACAGGCAATTTGGTAACTCTAATTAACCTTAGCATGTTTTTGGACTGTGGGGAGAAACCAGAGAACCCAGAGGAAACCCCACAGTGACACGGGGAGAACATGCAAACTCCATACACATGGAGCTATGGCAGAGACTCGAACCCTGGTTCCAGAGATGTAGAGGCAACAGCATTAAGCACCGGGTCACTGTGCCACCTGCAGGGCTATGTGGCATAGCGTTATGGAAAATCAAGCATTTTTTTACATCACTGCGCAGACAGGAACATGCAGAGAGCAAATAATGTCCTGGAGATCCTAAATGGTGATGTTGAAAATGCAGTAATGTCTGGCATCCAACTGAACCATAAAGTCATTGAGAAAGTATCAAGTGACTTGGCTGTCACCGATGCAGTATCCAGCTCACTGGCGCGTGGCCGCAGTTCCATACACAGATATAAAAAATAACAGATGGCCACATAATACTCTACTTTGTATTTTCAGTGCAGTACAGCTGATCTGTTTTTTGGCGTCAAATCTGATGCAACATATATTCCATTTCCGGGGGTTAAAATGGCAGCTGGAGTAAACTAGTTGTGTTACTGTTCAGGCAGATTCTGTAAGGGCTTTGCAGCTGCCGCCCGCTTCCTACATGCTCTACCTGCAGTAGTGACGTTTTACTTTTGGTTGGGCCTTCAACACCAACAGTGACCTGGACGGCGGAGCTGAATTCCATAGCCAGGAAACAGTGAGGCAGAGGACAGGATAAAAACTGATATCGGGCAGTCCGGGGTCTTGTTATGTGGAAGAGGAGGGACCTGTAAGTCTTAAAGTCAGAGCCAAGCAAGTTAAGCAGGAGATAAATCAGGCTAGAGACAACTGAAGATCAGGCAGAGAACAGCGAGCGAGGAAACTGGCACGTATAAGGAACCACGGGATCTCACTGGAGACAACAGCACTTTGACTTGAACTTGAAGAGAGGAGGAGCTTCAGGGGTCTCTAATGGCAAACGTCTGGTCTTCCTCATAATCTTTGCTGACAGTGGCCTGGTGTGTGTGATTTGGGTTCCCCTTTTGTAGCGAAGTGAACCCTCAACAGATTCTGTCCCTACAACTCACCTTTTAAAATGTATTTCATTTATTCTGTAACATATATCTACCATTTATAATAAAGTACAGACAGAACATCAGACAGCTCGTAATTATGAACACAGTGCCATAAAACCTATTATATTAAAAATCCAGGTTAAATACAGTGGTTCCTAATAACAAATGCAAACACTACTTTGTGATGCTTGTGAAAACATCTTTAGCAGCTCGTCGACTCAAGGTACAGTACAGTACCATATGTAGTTATAATTGTTATTGTTATTATGATGTACTTTTCCAGCATAGCTACAAATTCAGTTTAAAGACAGACTTAGGAATGTGATCTCGTTCATAACCTGGGAAAGGCCTGTAATCACTGTCTTTGCTTTTAGGGCCCAGAAGGGAAACCTGGCAGAATTGGGGAGAGAGGCTTACCAGGACGGAAGGTATAGCGGGCCAAAAGTCAGCACTTTCATCAGCTGATTTCATTTCACATTGTTAAATATATTATATGGACTATTATTTGTGCTGCAGACGCCGCTGTAGCAACATTGCATTGCATCTGTTGGTTTCGACTTTGTGCTTTCCAGGGTGCCAAAGGTCATCAGGGTCACCTGGGAGAGACGGGGCCTGTCGGAGAGCTGGGGCCGGCAGGCTTCGTGGGCCCGAAGGGGTCCAGAGGAACGATTGGCCCAGCGGTAATGTGGAAAAATATAAATCGATAAAAGCATATTTATGTTCAGCTGGGAACAAGTTGAGAAAGCTTATTTTGTTGAGATTTCTTCATGTAAATATTCGACTCCATGTTTTGTACGCAATCTTTGTTAATATAAAAATAAGACAATTTTATGATGATTATTGAGTATGAACACTGCAAAATGCGAGTGCTCAGAAAATAAAACGATCCTTAATCTCATTGAATTTTTTAGCGTTGTCATTAATTTTGGAGTTAATCGACGGTGATCTTCCAACAGGGACCTCCCGGCCGCATGGGCCAGCAAGGGGAACCAGGCTTAGCAGGATATGATGTAAGAGCGGCGCCCTTCATGGGTATCCCTTACGGCATTGTTTTCTTAATCTTTAATCTGTCACACTACACAGAAGAAAATTTACTTGCAATATGAAACGCATCAGAGGACAAACATGAGCCCAGTATTAGGAGCAGCGGTTAGCACTGTTGCCTCACACCTCTGGGACCTTGGCTCGAATCTCTGTATTGGTACTGTGTGTGTGTGGAGTTTGCATGTTCTCCCTGTGGGGTTCCCTCTGGGTTCTCCAGTTTCCCCCTGCAGTCCAAAAACATGCTGAAGTTAATTGGAGTTACCAAATTCCCCGTGTGTGTGCCCTGCGATGGGTCGGTGCCCCCTCCTGGGTTGTTACCTGTCCTGCGCCTGTAGGTTTGTAGGCTCCCGGCGACCCAAGCGGGTACAGAAAATGGATGGAATCTACCACGGTGTCGAAAAGAATTGAAAATGACTCAAATGTCTGACCATTAGTGATTAATAGCTGATATTTTAGGTGTTTATTTTGGTTTGCTGTGTCACCGTGTGCTGGCATGTGAACTCTCTATTCTTTGTGTTCCTTCTCTCTCCAGGGCCACCAAGGACCCCAGGGCCCAATGGGACCTCCTGGACCTAAAGGTGAAAAGGTATACTTCCTGCACTCTTTCAATAAGCATGACTTTAGTTTGACGTACTCATGGTGATCGAGAATGGAAGGAGGTGCTTATCTGTCACAGGGTGCTTTTCTACCGCACCAAATACCATTTTTTTGGTACTTCAGAAAAGTATGAAAAGTTGGGTACTTCAAGGTGTTGGTTTTCCACGAGCAGAAAAACTGGTACCGGCGCTGAATGACATTACAGCGCAAGGCAGGTATTTTGTACTGAATTCTAAAAATGGCTGTAGTATATTATAAGGCTGGGAAGTGTGTGATATTAATACCAACATCACATGTTATCCACATGCAATTCTCACATCAAAAAGACCACATCAGGCAGCTGGGTTGACATCAGGCTTTTTCATACCTTCATACTGCATCTAAATTATAGTGCAATGGGTTTCACTAAAAAGCATTTTTACTTTGTCATAGGAAACAAAACTTTGCAAGCACTGCCGTTTAAATTACTTCCTTTTCAAGAATATCTAGTATATGTTTTAAAAATCAGTCTACAGTTTACCGCCGCTGTTTCTGCATAAGCGCTGCACGTATTCTCCAAGCCAATCATAATCACTTTCATCTTTGCTGTTTAAATCACTCTTAGACTGGTTTGTGAGAAATTTATTCTGAATTCTTTTTTTGCTTTTTAAATATCCCAGTATTTATTACAGCAAAATCACATCACAGTATTTGATTTTTTTATATATATTATGCAGCTGTAGTATATTTTATCAAATTTATCAAATACATCCAGATTTTCTGGTTCTTCTGACCAGATCATGATTAAAGCTTGGGTCTCTTCATTTGTCCATGCAAACAATGTTATTACCTTTTGTTAATTTTATTTGTTTTCTGAGTTTGTAACTCAGATTGCATTATGCTTCAGAGGCAGGCTATTTGCATGACCAGTCGACAAAAAAAAAAGAGTTTGCAAGTCCCATCCCTAAGCACCAGTAAAGTACCCCAGCTGATTTGGCACTTCAGGAACTGGAATGTTTGATACTGGTACTCAACTGGAAGTCAATGGATAAGGGAGAGTACCGAAAGTACCGTACCAAAAGTGCAGTACTTGGTGCGGTGGAAAGTGCCCGTAGACTTGAACCTTGTCCTACTTCTAGCACTTAAACTAAAGATCTGTGGCCTTCAGAGATTTATAAATGCATGGAGGCTGGAAGGTGAATTTGAACATTCCCTTTGTGAAGGACTCATGCATTTTCCTATAGATATTAATAAATGATGATCTGACCAAAGTCAGTTCAATATTCTTGGAACAGATACACAAATAAAAATAAATAAAGCTGCAAAGTCCTTATTAAAATTTGGTTTGAGTTCCTCTTTTCATTTAGTCCTACTGAAGAACCAACCAAGTAAGTTTAGACCAAGGGGTATGAGATAGCTCAGTAAAAAGAAATATATCCATCCATCCATCCATCCATCGTCCAAACTGCTTATCCCACTGGGTTGCGGGGTGCTCCGGAGCCTATCCCGGAAGCTATGGGCACGAGGCGGGGAACAGCCCAGGGTGGGGGGCAGAATTGCAGAAGAAATATATCAACCAACCAAATTATATTAATGATTTTGCAGTTTCTAATGAATTATTCTTGGTACTTGACTTTTTGAAACAGAAAAATAAAATTCAAATAGAAAACAACTGTTATTTAACCCAGTATTATGTCTGAATTGAAATGCACAGATTAATTTAATAATATTTAGTGATGCAGCTGCTTTGTATAAAACAGATGTATCTGTAGTCTCTCAGCTGTACAGCAGCAAGTTCCTTTTCACTTTACTTTTGTTTATAATAACTGTTTAAATTAAGACAAAAATATGCTCATTTTCATTTGAGCAGGTCATTCCAGGACAGCGCTCTTGATCTGAAATCCAGAGAAGGCACTTTTTATCAGATGGCCTACTCTTCTAATGCATGCATTGTGATAGCCCCGCCCCCTTCTCCGCTTTTTAACGTATGGCCTTTGAAAGCGATCCCAAGCAGTCATCATTTTGCCAGGAAATTACAGAACAGATGGCCAACAGAACAGTTTTGCCAAATCCTATGTCAAATAAAAGGTCTCCCTGCGATTCTTTAAAATTACTGTTTATATGCTCTACTGTGATGAGGCTGCACGTTAAAGTCAAATGTTTTGAAAGTCCCTTTCTAGTAAGTTGCTCATATGAAGCACCTTTGTTTTGGCTCACAGTGAAAATACTACAAACCCTTGATGCTACTCATTACCCTTATTGAAGCAATTGAAGCTCATGTGTTACATTCCCTGCCACTTTGTGAAGCCACAGTTTCCCAAGCCATCAGTGAAACTCCCCATTTACCACTGACTGCTCTTCAGAGAATCTTTCTGCCAGATATTTTTTCCTGGGCCATAATTGGCTTGGTACCATCACCAGATGATTCACACCTAAAGACAACCACCTCTAGAGGGAAGAAGTCACCAGACCTTCTGTTTCTTTGTCAGGGGGAGCAGGGAGACGACGGCAAGGTTGAAGGCCCTCCTGGTCCTCCGGGTGATAGAGTGAGTGTTTGACTTTCTCTACCCTATTTCAGCTGGGGCTCTGTGGGAAGCGCTGACATCTCGCTCATTTCTGGTCCTCTACGTAGGGCCCTGTTGGAGACAGAGGAGAACGAGGAGAGTCCGGGGACCCAGGGTACCCTGTAAGTCACAGGAGCATCATGGCGGTATAGTGAACTTTGCGCTTGTGTGCACGCCATGTTTTTTAAACTATGTTTTGTGTTTTTGTAGGGCCAGCAAGGTGTGGATGGAGAGAGAGGCAAGCCTGGAGCTCCTGGTATGCCTGTGAGTATGCAGCACTGGGCAGAATGTGTTTGTATGTCGCTCCTGGCATTTAACAGCCCCGGTTTGTATTTGATGCTGCTGTCTGACTTTCAGCATGTTCCTTTTTCCCATTTCACTTTTTTATTATATTGTAATGCAAACCAGCCACATTCAGCACAGTGGCTCAGCTGATAGTATCAGTGCCAGCTGCTGGTATTAGTGCCGTATGGTAATGGGGTTGAATCCAACCACAGCTGTGTGTATATTTGTGAGTTGCCCCACATTAAG
The DNA here is from genome assembly GCA_026777985.1 of Mormyrops attenuatus. Taxonomy (NCBI): domain Eukaryota; kingdom Metazoa; phylum Chordata; class Actinopteri; order Osteoglossiformes; family Mormyridae; genus Mormyrops; species Mormyrops attenuatus. Next base: position 16,292,748 of record JAODKC010000117.1, on the reverse strand, counting down.
AAGGGGACTGCCATTTCCTCCCACAGTTTAGAAACATTTGGGTTTAGATTTGGATTTAACATTTCACTAGGCAAATTTTGACCGTGTCTAGGTAATTCGATTATTAAACAATATGTGGTTTACTTTAATGGCTTTTATGAGATCGAAAAGACATGTGCAGTTGACATACAGATGTGTCCCGATGGATTTCTTCAGGGAGATCCTGGACCTCCTGGGCAGCAGGGACCAAAGGGATCCAAAGGCAGTGAAGTAAGCTCTCAGATGTTCACTGCTGATGCTGCATGATGTTCATGCAAACACCTAATCTGGAGTTAATTTCGACTTTGCACCCATCACAGCGAAACCACATGAATCACAACATGAAGCTGTTTTGGAATATGTTCTGTCAACATATTTTCCAGTGGTACTGGAATGCACATGTCACTTGTTAAGCTATTGAACACATGGAGGACGGTTTTTTGTGTGTGTGTGTCATGACTTAGGGGGACAGAAGATCCTCGGTGATCAGAGTGTACGCAGAAGCCTTTAATGGCTGAACAAAAGGCACAGCGTAATCCAAGCATCTGTTGTATGCTCTCTCTGTCTGATCCAGGGTCAGAAAGGCAAACCAGGTCTGCAAGGGGTATCCGGAAGCAGAGGGACACCGGTAAGAGGGACACCTACTGCGTCTTTCCGTCCTTCATTGCAGTTTTGTTGGACCAGCCTATTTTTGGACTCTGTTCCCCAACAGTTCCGGCATTGTGCTAGATCTCTGACCTGAAAATGAACGTGTATTGTTGAGAAAGACACTGTGAGCGAAGTACCAAGAATGGATGGAATCACCGGCAAACCTGTGTGGCGGCAGCAAAGCAGGGCATCTGGCGACAGATGAATGAACAACAGTGACGATGTCAACAAGTCAACATGTGGGGAAGTACAAACTATTTTGCAAAAGCTGACGGCCGATGCTTCTGTTTCTGGTTCCCGTTCTCAGGGTCCCGTTGGTCCCCCTGGCCCAAGAGGAGTTGTGGGCAGGGAAGGACTGGAAGGCAATCCAGGGATTGATGGAATTCCAGGGAAGGACGGAAGCAAAGGGATGCCGGTAAGCGGACGACGGGCAACTCCTCCCTTCTGCGTCATTTCACCCACCGTCTGACAGACAGCGACACTGCTTTGACAGCAGGCCGCCCCACGCAGGCGCTCCTCTCAGATCTCCTCCTGTCTCTGCGCCGCAGGGCGAGCAGGGGGACGACGGGGACATTGGACTTCCTGGCAGTGCTGGTTACCGTGGCAAAGTGGGCATGCCGGGGTTGCCAGGCGACCAGGGCACCTTTGGACCAAAGGTGAGAGCAGGGCGAGCTTTATGAATGAGTGCATGGCGTGATACCAGTGCAGCAGATGTTACTCTGCACCCAGTTAGCCTTTTCACGAGTTTGATCCACCGGCTCATCCATGTCTAGGCTATTCTTTGTGCGATACCACTTCCCTTACACTTACTGTAATATGCCTGCAGGGTGAGAGGGGACTTCCTGGCCAAATGGGACCTTCAGGAAAGCGAGGAGCTGTAGGAGGAATGGGCCTGCCGGGGAAGCAAGGGGACCAGGGAGCCAAAGGACAGCCTGTAAGTGTGCCGGCGGTCACCGGGAAGCATGCCGGCGGTCACCGGGAAGCGTGCCGGCGGTCACCGGGAACCTGCCAGGCGGTTACCGGGAAGCGTGCCGGCGGTCGCCGGGAACCTGCCAGGCAGCGGGGAAGCACCACTGTGCTCTGCTTTCTTTTAGATGACATCAGAGTGTCATTCATTCATTCATTCATTCATCTCACAAACTCTATGTGAAAAATCTATAAAAGGGTGACATACTAACCACACATTTATCTAGAAATGTGGCCTTTTATCCTGGTCAGGGTCGCTGGGGTACACCCTGCATGGGATGCCAGTCTATCATAGGGCACAAGGCTGGGGTTTACCCTGCATGGGATGCCAGTATATTAATGTTAATAAGATTGATAACACTTTACTTAAGGCCATGTTTTTAATCATTTATAAACACATTCAGAATGCATTTTAATGTATTCATCAAGTATTATAAACATGGATGTGAATACTTATAAAAAGCCATACCACATTATAGCCATGTTTATTATGCATTATGATTGCCTTATGAAGCTCTCAGCTCTTTCTGCTGTTTTGAAACACTTTGTTTTCCTTCTCTGTTTTTTATTTAAGGGCGATAGTGGAGACCCTGGATTCCCTGGGATTCTTGGCGTATTTGGCCCAAAGGTAGTATCTGTTCTTAATACCAAAGCTATGTTCATATTGTCTCATTTATGGAAGATCTTGTCTGTGTCCCAGTTTAAGTTCTATGACACCCTGTAAACTCCACTGTCCTCCACATTTACACCATAAACCCCTTAAGGCCTAATAATCTGAGTACAGTTGTGATCGCCTGTGAAAAATGTGTTTCAGTTACCACGAAACATCTCTCAATAGTGACGTGCAGTTTGCCTTCTGCAAAGTAATATGGTGTGTTTACGCTATTAAAACAGTGTCTATGCATAACACGGAACAAAAAGATGTTGAGTGTATAAAATGACAAGGTTCTAGATGTACCTTTTAAAGCATATGACATACCCAGCCTCTGTAGGCTCCCCTGAAAAATGATGATGACAGATGAATCTCTCCTCACGTTAAGTGCCGTTTTCCAAATGCTATCTGTTCTGGCAAACGTTCAGGTATCTTTCAGCTTATTAATTGGGAATTTGACCATCTGGGGATTTTTAGACTTAACACTAAATCAGTTTATGTTTGCTCTCAGCACAGTTGTCACTTATTGCTTTATTATTCTGCTCTGGGGTTATGGAGCTGAGAACAGATTAAACTGCTCCGTTCAGAGAGGTGGTTCAGGTCTTCCATACAGGCATATCCTGTCCAGAAGCTTAAATAAGCTTCATGTTTATAGTGGGAAATGTTTGTCTCTTATTTGGTTTATCTGTTGTTCTGAGAGTGCTCAGGTCATTCCTAACCCTGGAGAAATAACAAGAGGGCATTTGTGGAGCGTGATTTGAAATGATCGCCACCTTATCGGCCAGTTCTATTCCAGCGCCATACTGGTGATGGACAGCTTATTTTCGTTGGATCAGTTCCTCCCAAACAAACTTGCAGTCTAACACCAAACATATTTTCCCATTTGTCTTTTTAAGTGTGTCAGCTGCAGAGCTGGAAGGATAGTTCAGGTCCAGAGAGTACAAATCCAGACCAAGGTTTTGTTCCAACCAACCAGTTGAGTATAAAGAGTCACAGTCACAGAGTACTCAAGTGGCTGGTTGGAACAAAACCTTGGTCTGGATTTATACTTTCTGGACTTTCCTCCTCTGGTCAGCTGTCCCAGTGCTGTGGCCACCCTCTGCTCTGCCTGACAAACACTGTCCTCATTGGCTGCACCTTCTGCTGTCTTCTGGCTAATCTGCTATCCTTATCAGAGTTTTGCTTCCCTGTTACCTCTTCCAAATAGAAGCTGTGTGCCACTGAGATGACTCTGTTCTTATTAGGTTGCACTGGTGAAATGATTATTGCACAAATAACAGCGGCATACCAGCAAATCTAACTCTGCTCAGGGACAAAATGAGAGGCGCAGTTAAAAACAGTAGAGGGGGAAGCTCTTTATTTGGATCAGCATGGAGGACGAGCGATTAAGGGGTGCGGCGAAACATCACACAGACAGGACCATCTTTTTCTTCGTTGCTGTGGTGCCTGGGCATCTCTGGGTTTTTAATGAAGACTCATTTCCCTGCTAGTCTGAGATTTCCATTTATTTTGAAATGGGTTTTGTTTGATGGTAGCTTTTCATCCCTGAGGATTAAACAATGTTAGTGTCTGCGGTGCCAGTGAATTTTAGAATGTCACCCTCAGGGAATACGTTTCTACTATTCTCTATTTCTTTTATGTTAAAAGACAAATAAAACCTGCAAAATTGAATCCAGGTCAGTGCCTGGCGGCCTTGGCAATCCCACTTTACCGCAGTGGCCAGCTCCGCTAGGATCCCCGAACTTCCCATCATGCCTCTGTACAAAAATGAGAGCTAGTACTTGCAGACGCTGCTCTGTAGACTTTAAGCAATTTCTGGCATATTTATTTATTTATATATAGTTGTCTATATATAACTAGAACTGTATATAGTTATAGTTATTTATATATAGTTATATATAGTTGTAGGTTGGTAGTTGTCCACTAGCAGAAATTAAGACTCCATATATAGATAAAGCAGAATAACAAAACTACTTTGTTACAAAGTGATGGCTGCACATATAGTTAATCATGTGATTTTATATAAAAACTTAATGTATCTTTACAGCCTATATTATATCCGCAACTATGGCAGGTGAATGGATGCCCATAAACTAAAATATATCACAGATATATGTCAATAATCAATGTGTGTCTATTTTTAATTTCTAAAAGGAATCCGCAGTAAATATTGCTTCTTTCATTTCCTGGGATGTTGACCACATTCAGTAGGTGGCACTTTTGAACATGAGGAGATATAGACTATTACTGTTTAAATTCTTTTTTGTTGGTTTGTTTAGACTATTTTCTGTCATCGTAAATTCACGAGAAAGCCTGTCATAAGAAGCTGGAATGAGAATGGAGAATAACCCTCGCTGTTAAATATGATTCCTATGTCAGTATAACAATTATTATGAATGTGTATGAATGTGAGTGTGAATGGGTGAATGTGAGGCAAATTGTAAAGCGCTTTGGAAAATAAGCACTATATAAATGCAGTCCATTTACCATTTACCATTACTTAAAAGCATTAAGCTGATGTCAAATTATTATTAATATATAAGGCTGTTTTTTAATGAATAAAAATAATAAAGAAAATAAAGACGGCAGTGTTCAGTGGGCAATGCTGTTTCCTAGTAGCATATACTTTGAGATGAATTAAATTAAATGCACTTTTTCAGTGGCCTGCTTAAATATTGGTGAAAAGTGGCATGTTTTATTCCAAAATGTTTAAGAAATACAATTCTACAGGTATTGGCTTCAGATTTTCATGCCTAAATAAAGTTTTTATTATACAAAACAAAAGAGGTCTACACATGCAACGGAACGTTTCACACGTCGTGTGGGTTGCCTGTTGGGATAAACAGTTGTTCTTCCTTGCCTGACTAATGTTGCCATACTGTTTCTAGGGGCCTCCTGGGGATGTGGGGCCAGTAGGAATACAGGGACCCAGGGGTCCACAGGGTTTGATGGTGAGCAAGAATGCATACTATTGGAAGGGTGTAAAAATGATCTGAGTGGCATGCCGCATGTCAGCTAAAGAATGTCTGTGGATTGTGAGCCTTGTTGTTGTAGCTCAACCAGTAGAGCATTGTGCTAACAATACAAAAGTCGTAGGCTCATATTTCCATGACGATTTGCATGTGATAAGCCTGGAAAACAATACTAAGTGCTAGAGTGACCTAATCTCTCTCCTCCATTTTTAGGGGAAGCAAGGTGTCGTAGGTCCAACTGGAATAATTGGGCCCAGTGGAAGTCCAGTAGGTATCTCACATACATCCGTTCAGGTACCTAATATACATATACATGTAAATTATAAATAAAATTCTGTTTTTCTTTTAGGGACCTAAGGGAGACAAAGGCAGTCGAGGGGAGATGGTCAGTATATCTATGATTCTGCTGCCTTATCAATAGCAGTAGTGTATACTGTACTATATTAGCGGATTAAGGGAAGATTTAATGATGGCCTCCGTGTTCAAATATTTGCATCATAGTTTGTATAATAAACACTGGATTACAACAGTAATGCAGGGGTGTTTAAATCTATTGTGTTTTATTCTACTCAACAGGGTGTCCAAGGCCCAAAGGTATGTTTTGTACCTAATATTATTAACTAATTATGAATTTACTCTTAAGTAAATATGTATTAAATGTTCAAGGGTGATGTATAAAACACAGGCTTCTGTGGTTAAGATTATACTGTAAATAGATTAGAGAATTATTTAAGGTGGTCTCAATTTACATATTAAAGTATATTATTATTTTAAATGACTATAGGGGCCTCCTGGACCACGTGGCCCCCCTGGACCTCCAGTAAGTTCTCTGACCTCCTTAAATGTCCATTATCTACTGTAGATACAATATGGAAGCTTTTGATTGATATATTAGCATGTTCCCAATGTGAAAGTCAGTCTTTGTAACGATGGGCTTGCAGTTTGCAAGGATTGGTCATGCCATAAAATAGTTCAGTGACAAAGTGGCTTTTAGAGCTTGTCACCAAGTCTGTTGCATGAAATGTTTTGTAATCATTGTGTTTTCATTGATATTAAGGGTCCCCCAGGAATTCCCCTGGCATTCGTAAGTTCCTGTCCTTTATGTCATTCATATCCCTGTAAATGTCAGTACAGCTACTGGCTGTTGTATTGTTAGCAATAGAAAATAAATATTCTTCTAAATTCATTTTAAATTACAATTAAAAATGTAAATCAGGGGTGGGCAAACTTATCCGCAAAGGGCCGGTGTGTGTGGAGGTTTTTGGGATAACCTTTAGGTCAGGTGCTCAAACCAGGTGTGAGGACTCTTCAGCCAATCAGTCCTCTAATAAGCAATGTAATTAGTAAGTTTCAGCAAAAACCCACACACACAACGGCCCTTTCTGGATAAGATTGCTCATCCCTGATGTAAATCAATATCGCAGGAAATAAAAGCTGTGAAATACGCAATATAGCCAGCTGTAGTCCTGTTTTCTTTCTCACTCACGTTTACACAAAGCTTTCCTGCTAAGAGAAATATGTACCAAAAAGATAGTTGGAACTGATAGTTCTTTAAATGCATTTAGTAATCAAATCAGACACATTGTTACTGTGATGTTTTGTAATATTATAATATGTGCAGTATGTTTGCATTGTGTCATTTTTATGTTACTCAGGAACATGAAACTCTTGAGGCTGCATTTCAAGTGTTCATCGAAACAAACACTGCACTCAGGAAAGAGGTATATTTCATGATTGCTGCAGTTACTGTACCTGGATTTGAGGCGGTGTTCTTAGTGCAAGCTGCATCTGGCAAAGAAACTAACACATGATCTCTTTATGAAAAGGAGAAGCTGATATGACTGCTTAATACCTGTAATTATGTACTTGGGTTGTACAAAGGTTTGTTAGGCATGAAATTGGGGCCTGTTGAATAAGGGTTATATCAGTCTGCGATAGCTGAAAAGGTAGCCTCTGCAACACGTCAAGCACTGCGATCTCTGTCTGTTCTCCATCCAGCAAAATCACCAGGGTATGGACCTTCCCATGCTGGACCAGGGAACAGAGATCTTTAAGACCCTCCACTACCTCACTAACCTGGTGCATAGACTCAAGAATCCAGCAGGCACCCAAGACAATCCCGCCCGTATCTGTCGAGACCTCAAGGACTGTGAGCAAAGGCAGAACGACGGTGCGTCTGGCTTTCTGTCTTACTGCCCTGCGCTATTGCTGTACAGCTCCTCTATACGACACAGTTTTAGAGTCCATGTTTGCTTGTTTTGGACTGTCTATGCTGAACAGGAGACATGTATGCATCCAAAGTGTCTGTTGTTTAATATCTCAGGTACTTACTGGGTGGATCCAAATTTGGGATGTGCCTCAGACGCCATCGAAGTGACCTGCAATTTTACTAGTGGTGGACAGACTTGTTTGAGACCACTGACTGTTTCAAAGGTAGTATTTGTTTAATAAATGAATTGTCTTTGAAAACACAGATGCTCTTTGCTTTGCAATGGTTTGACTCATGATATTTTGATGTCACGATGTTGCGATTCAATGCGCATTCAGGAGTCACCAAACTTTGAACTCTGTTCCCGGGCTAGCGATACACCGTACCATTCTTCCTAATGATGCTGGCCAATGGCAGCCTCCACGTAGCCACATTCCCAGTCTCTGAAGCGATCACGATTGTAAACACCTCATACAGTGTTTAACAACATATCGCACTGTGTTTTTTTCAAATACAGATATATACAAATACACTTGTATTAATTTATTTACTTTTCCATTACTGTTATTTAGTTGGTTACAGTATTTACTTACTCAGCGACAGTAGTAATTTATTTATTTATCATATTATACTGATATTCGACTTGAGATATTTTCTACCTACAATGGGTTCATTGAAACATATCCCAGTCGTAAGTAAGTCGAGGAGCGCCTGTATATCAGTTTCAGCATGCTGTCCACGTACCATGATGGTTAGTCTAACTGTTCATTTATCTGATTTTGTTATTCGTGGACATGAAGTTGGAGATCGCTGCGGGCCGAGTCCAGATAAACTTCCTGCACCTGCTGAGTTCTGAGGCTGTGCAACACATCACCATCCACTGCCTGAATATGCCAGTGTGGAGATCTGGTGCTTCTGAAGAACCTTCCCAGAATTCTGTGCGTTTTAAGGCTTGGAATGGCCAGACCAATGATATAGGCGGGGCAGTGAGACCTGAAGTTCTTCGAGACGATTGCTGGGTATGTCTGATTTTCTCCTGAGTGCCCTTTTGGGGAAACAAGCAAGCAAACAAGCAAACAAATAAACAAATAAATAAATCATTTTGTATGTGTGTGTATAAAATTTTTCTGTTTATTTGGTTACATTAGCAATAATTCACAAATTAATTTAAGAAACACAAGGCAAAAAAGTACATTCTGGACTAAAACACTTTTATTCAATCTCGTGTAATAACATTACCCTCTGTACCAGCGATGTACAGCACACTGCATAATATTTGCCAGAATATTGTGGGGTTCTGTGGTCTTCCAATAGCAAGTACCGTGGGTAGCACTGTTTCCTTGTACCTCTGGGGTTGGGGGTTTAAATCCCACTGTGGGTTGCATGCCGTTTGGGTTTCCTCTGGTTCCCTTACACAGGCAGGCACACTGGCATATCTGAATTACCCATAATGAGAGAGTATGAGTGTGTGTGCGCCCTGTGATGGACTAACATGCCGGTCAGGCTGCTCTCTGCCCTGTGCGGCCTGGGGAGATTCACCAGGCTCCTCACGGCCCTCTTGTGGCTGAGCAGTCAGAAGATGAATGAATGAAGTAGCGTTGTCCTTCCTTCCGTTCTCGATATATAAGCCTAAATGCGAAAGCTTAATAGCTATATGGAATCATGTAACTGCTAACCCTAACCCTAAACCTAACCCTGCCCAAACTCCAATACCAGAACGATCCATCCAAGCATCCGCGATCTCTATAACGATGTCGCTCTCCCTTTCAGATTAAAGATGGACGCTGGCATCAGACTCATTTTGTGTTCCGTACCCAAGACCCCAATCTGCTCCCCATTGTAAAGGTGTACAATCTGCCAGATACCAAGCCTGGGACACACTGCCACCTGGAGGTAGGGCCTGTCTGCTTCCTGTAGGAGGCTGTGACCAGGCAGAGGGCCTCTCCCTGGGCCAAGAGGAAGTAGGAGCCCCCCCATGGAGAAGAAAAAAAAAAAAATCCTCTTCCTGCTTTTCAGCATTCTCTGACACTACGTCAAGCAGACATGTGGGCCTGGGTGACAGGGCACTGGGGCGACTTCTGAGGAGTCGGGATTTTCTGAGGAGTCAGGATTTCTCGCACATGGGTGACATTGCGGAAATGAAGTTCTTTGTGCATTTCAGGAACTTTTTCCAAGTCCTGGACGTCACAGATAGTTGGAGGAAAATCTGCCAAATAATCTTTCTTGGACAATATGATAACTTATTTGTATCATGAATTTTAAGTACCAAGGATCTACATCTTATTAAAAAGAGGAATTAAAGTAACTGGGAACAGCTGTACATGTCTGTACATATATAGTTATCCCCATTACATAACTTTTCACATTTCAATCTTGTGTAAAAAAATCTTCAAGTGCAATAGAAATGAAAGAGGAGTCTTGATATTTTTCTTTTTGGCAATTATTTTTCTAGGCGATTCAGGGGTACTATTTCATTGATGTATGTCTTGTCCTCCAAGTCTAGCTCTTGTTCCTATCCTTTACATGGAGGTCTAGCAGTATTTGTGTAGACTGGTGAAGTCAGTGGCTGCCTGTTTGTGATCTCATTACATGTGTACCCACATGGGCCATGGACAGGTAAATTCACCCGTGTCTCTCCTTACCGTACATGTGTGCTTAAAGGTTTGGGAGATGCAGGGATGGATATGCCCAACTAGCTCTTGAGAAGGCATCATCAGAGCATTTGAGAGAGCTTGCTAACCTGCCCAAGCAATGCCCCAGGCCTCTTAGCATCCACATCTTCCTGGTGTGGGTCTTTGTCGCAGGAAAGCATATGTGGGTCTGGACAGGTGTCATAGGATCGGTCTACCTCCCAACTCTCATCCATGGTGCTCGGGGAAAATCCTCAATAAATCAAGAAAAAAAAAAAAAAAAAACACAAAGATGCTAACCTGGTGCTCCTCCAGCTAACATGAAGATGAAGACTGTGGTAGGTTTGTCTTTTGAAGCCAGTTTTTGCACTATTCAGCAAAAATGGCATTCATTTAGGTGCCTACTGTGTTCTAAAGGGAATATTTTTATATAAACATTTAAAAAAAGAAAAATCATTTCAGTTAACATGTTGCATCCAAACACCTTGGGGTTCAAAAGCATTTTTAAACAATGTTATTTCTGTTCTTTTGTACAAATCCCCTTATAGCTGTAATTAATATCTAAAGATATTAGTGAAAATTTAGTTTTCAATAGTAAGCTTTTTAAAACAAATGTGTATAATTATGCAAGCTTTGTTGTATACAGTGGATCCCTTCTTGCTAATTTAATGTTATTTAATTGTCGAAATGTTGTAAACCTTACAAGGTTCTCTTTATTAAGGCAAGAGTTCTTTTTAATAACATTATGTATCAGTTTCCCAACTGGTCTTGGAGTTTATAGATTTTTATTTTATGTGTAAATGTGGAGCTCCAGAGAACAAATTTATTTGCAATATTTTTGTTTGTTTGTTCGTTTGTTTTCCATTGTATTTTTCTATATGATAATCAAACTGTACTGTACGGGGACTGTGTTCTATGCTATTATTATGATTTTTAAAGAAAGGTATTGACGATATGTGAACGTTCCATGTCAAATTCACTAGTGAGTTGAGCTCAGAATACCTCACACTTATACACTCATTTGGGAGGGATCGGTTGCTGTTATGTGTCTTCTTTGGGAATTGACTTCTGTGTCTGTATGTGAAACATCAGCTAAAAAAACCAAATCATTGAAATCTGAAGAAGCAGAATGATGTCATCGTTTGCCCACATTCGTTACCGTTTCTCGTATATGCCATTTCCAATACCTGTCTTGCATTAACTATGTTCAGATGTTCAATAAATATTTGAGATCTACACCAGTACTGGAGTGTTTACTACTCTTTCATAAAAATATCATAATTCGATATTGATGTTTTGGTCCTCTGGAGGTTTATAAAATAGACTTTTATAACTCGAACAAGGCTATTTATCTAGTGGTGATGAATAAAAAAACAATATACAGGAAATTTAAGGGAAGGAAGTTGCATGTTTTGTGAAATAACTATTCCCAATTTGAGAATAATATCATACCTATGGTGTAAAAAAAAGTGTGACCATGACTGGAGATGACCAGGGCCATCATGACCACATACTGGGATGCTCAGGAAATCGCCTGGAAGGTGTTTTCATGTCTCTCCCCGCATGGTGGCTACGCTAGGGGGTTCAGTTTCAGCCTTCAGCTCAGCATGTGTGCCTCTGTGATGCATGAGTACTTCCTCCCGTAGTCCAAAGATGTGCGCTTAGGTGACCTTGTGTCCCAGAGTATGTACCCTGTGATATGC
>JAODKC010000117.1:16269905-16280850 GCA_026777985.1 Mormyrops attenuatus | reverse complement strand
TGGGTGAACTGGTGTCCCAGAGTGTGTGCCCTGTGATAGGCTGGGTGAACTGGTGTCCCAGAGTGTGTGCCCTGTGATAGGCTGGGTGAACTGGTGTCCCAGAGTGTGTGCCCTGTGACAGGCTGGGTGAACTGGTGTCCCAGAGTGTGAGCCCTCTGATAGGCTGGGTGACCTGATGTTTGGGTTCTTGCCAAAGGTATTCCTCTGTCATTGGTTCCAGGTGACCCTTCATTTCAGTAACCTCTTATCCAATAAGATTGCAGTGAAGATAGATGGACGGATTAAAATTCAACATTTTTTGCATATTTTTGCATATTAGCATATGACTGTGTTTTTGAATTCCATTTTTGGATTTTGTGCTCAGAAAAATGTTACACATTTATCAAAAACATTACATTACTGTAAATGGAAAGATTGGCTGAACAGTATAAAACATGGCAAAACTTCTAAAGGGCCTGAGGAGGGTTTCATTTTGCTTACCAAATTGGTGATATTTTGATGGGATGGAAAGTACCCAAAACTGTAAGCTGTGAGAGAGCATCATGAGGGTGGCAGGGAAAGGAAACATATTTGACCTAATATGTCTGACCTTGTTCACAAACATGGACATTGGAACATAAATGCAAATAGTGAAACAAAATAGAGAAGTTTAGCATCAACTGGACTCTCAATCCATAAACAAACTGAGGCCAAAAGTAATGATACATGTATTAGGCTTTAACTTGTAGACTTTATCCAGTAAAATAGAACTGAAAGGGGAAAAAAATCGTCTAGACGGGCTACATAAATAAGCAGTGTTTGGCGTTGTTGAGTTAGCCTAGTTATCAACATGTCTACGGAAAGCTAAGGCTTTCAGGAGATGTGCAGTACTTCATCACCGTGCGGTTTAGAAAAGTAGAAGACACACCTCTTAGAAGCTATGGCACTACAGGATCCGACCCTGCCTCGCAATCCGCAGACAGACCCTTCCCCTCATTTAGCCAAAGGACGCAATCAGTTAAAATAATAATAAATTATGTAATATCTTATGGGTATTTAGCCTATCATCATCTAAGCAACTTTAATTTGGCGCAGGGCCTCACAGGGCAGTGGTTCTTAACCTTTTTTCCACCGCAACCCAATTTTTACCATGCCAGCTCAGTCGCGACATTGTATCAAGTATAGGTTCAAATTAAGAACATAAGAACATAAGAAATTTACAAACGAGAGGAGGCCATTCGGCCCATCAAGCTCATTTGGGGAGAACCTAACTAATAGCTCAAAATTAAAGGTGCTTGCTAGTTTTAAAAAGCTTATACTTACAGCACAGTCTCGAGACCGTTTCAGAACTTACCCAAATTTGGGTCGCGACCCAATGGTCGAGAATCGCCGACCTAGATGGCGGGGCCCGGTGCAGACGGGTGATATAATGGTATATAATGGTAGCAATCGCGCGTATCAATGATTCTAAGATTATTTCGGTTTCTCCTTGACAACTGTCAACTAGATTTCTGCAAACTCGCTGTTTTTCCGAGTATCGAACATCCAATATCCTTGATCAGTGAAGATTCTGAGGGTCGCGGAGGGTCCGGAGCCTTTGGCTATGGGCGCAAGGCAGGGAACCTTTACATAATTTAACACAAAAAACTGGTTTAAAGTAGTTTTCGAGCCAGACGGGAAGTTAACGAGGCGCGCTGGGAATTTTAATTCTGATTTGTTTACTGTTTACAGTGAAAAAGGAAAATGCTGCAAAAACGCGTTGCCATTAGTTATCAACGTACTTTACCATTAAACATTAAAAAAAAAGAAACCATAAAAATCCAATTATCTTCATATCGATCACGTTATGTATCCTGCTAAAAGCTAAACAGCAAAAAAAAAATGGCAGGATTGTTCGTAGACAAGGTTCAGAGTCCGATTTTTGTGCATTTCTGGAGACCAAATCTGGATGACAATCCCTTACTGTACACACGTTATATGGGTTCTTTGTGGGTACCTTTTAACTTCAGGGTTTTAAAATGTTTTTGGCGTTAGATTTTTGCGCTGTCAGATCCCTTACAACAACTCCTTACCATAGCCGACTGAATTAACCCGAACTATCCCATATACGGGCAACATAAAGACGAACTGCTACGTTCCGCTGGCCCATTTACGGAGACGACTCCCCCCCCATCATCCCCCTGGAAAGCGCAGGCTGCTGCGCGCCACTGACGTAACCTTTTCAAAACCACGTCCAACGTCTGAAAGACGTTCTGGCAGCCAATCGCCGCGCAGTACTCGACTTTGTGGGCGTGTCCTGTCGGCACCACCCGTGGCTTCCAACGTTGCACCGATGGCTACGTCACACATGGTAAAATGGCGGTAGTAGCAATCGCTTTGAATTTTTACCTTATGTTTTAAGCTTTGGGAAACATCCCACGAAATATGCGGTACTAATTAAACACGGGTACGGTCTAACTGGTAAACACGTAAAATATATCAGCAATGGATTCCGTCCTGGGGGAAGATCCAAGTCTACCTATAGACATGAACGGGAGGTAAGCGACAAAGCTTTGTGACACTCCGTTAGCCAAACACAACGGTCGGGGTCATATAATTGTTACTAAAAGGTTTGAATTCCTCCTTCACATTAGTGATGTAAATATCGTGTACGGAGGTGTATCTGTTTAAATCTTAACTTTCGGCTTCTTAAACGGAATAGTTTTACAACGTGGTAGCTATTTAGAGTCCCTGGAAACGGTACAAGGCGATTAACACTTAATGTTTTGAGGTCCTTTACTTACTTTTTTTAGACAGTGGACATTTAATTTTAGAATATATTCTTACGTATCGAGTTAAAATACGTGGTTGGGATTTTTTTTTTTTGCGGGCTGTTTAAAAGTCACAGTGTTAAATGTCCTATTGTATTTTTATTAAAAAAAAAATAGTGGGTATATAAGTCGAAGGATTACACGGGTTATTAACGAAAGACTTTTGTTTATTCGGATAATATTTTTCTAATTCGGAACATTGACACGCGGTGTAAATGCTGTCAAAATCCACGTATGCGTTGAATGGCAAAACAACACTGAACCACAGGCAGTGTCATACTCTATATATAGCTGACTTGTTATGTTGTGTCGCTGCCGAAGTCTAATAAGTCAGAATAACTGGCCTGTAGCAATCCCCGCTAGTGCTCGTTAGCTCTCTACACCAATTAAATCCTTCGTTTTTTTATGTTGAGAACAACTAACGATGCCCTAAAATTAGCTTGCCTGTGCTGCCTGGTAATCAGTTCACCGGGAAGCCGGATGTTCAGCCTGTCATTGTATTAGAAACTGTTCTATCAATTTAAGGTTATTGACTTTGTGCAAACGTGCACTATTATCTTAACAACAATAATAACAATGTCAGTCTTCTGTCCTTGACGGATCTCGCTAAACTATTGACGGTCCAGGAGAGAGGTAAGCCTTAGTTGTGAGAGCACCGCTTCCCCATCGTAGGTGTAGATAGTGATTAGTGATGTCTGGCATGCTGTTTTTGATATTACTCACTTTTAAATGATTTAAGTCACTTACATGCGCGTGTAGTCGCTGTAAGTAGTGTGACATTTGATGGGGTGTAGTTACCGCTTTAGTTTCGGAAGTATTAAAATTTTAAAATAAGCTAACTGGCAAGTTTCAGCTTGTTCTTTACTACCTCTTGAAATATCTGCCTGGTATGTAGTTTTTAAATAGATACAAACATTTTAAAATATATAACTGTCTGTATAACACCACATATAATGACAAATATTCCTTTATCGTCTATCTGAAGGATAATTCCTTTCTTTTTTCAAATCGCAAATGTCAGTGAGATGTGTTTGGAGATAAATTTAGCCCCTAACCTATTAATTTAAGAATATGCATTACTGTTAGTGTTAAAAGGTTGATCCTCATTGCATTGTCACGCAGAGAGTGATGGTTCTGTGGCAGCTAATGCTGGCCTGTGAAGACCTTTAAGAAATTAGTTTAGTATCATTTAACTTTTGACTCTTTGCAAGTCTATTAAGATGGTTCGTAAATATACACTGGGTGATCAAATCAAATTTCATTAGAGTTTTACTTGCCAAATATTTTATTCACAGCCATTTGTGTAGTTTAGCTGTTCCTTCTCCATTTACACAGCTGGATATTTTCGGTACGGAGCTGAAGGGCACAAACGGGACCCTTCTTGTATCTGACACCAATAAGCCCAGTACCTTAAGCACCATGCTAACTTTTATCACAGCATCAGTTCAGGTTCTGATCATAATAATGGTGTCTGTCTCTTATGTCGGTTACTTCGCTGCCCTGTAATGAACCTCAGTGTTTTGAGCTGAGGAGCCAGATGGCTATTGCTGTACCCTAATGCATTAATGATAAGGGTGGTGTGTGTTACCTTATCCTGAAACCTGAGATAACTGGTTCTCTATGAAGTTGTCCTAGATGTTTCTGAAGTCTTCTTATAAATGGTTTAATGTACAATTGACACTCGGCTAATAATGCCTGTTCGGTGTGGTGTATGTATAAGCACCATAGCTACCGTTGTGCGATACACACTTTGTATTTAGGAAAAACCAAATAACGAGACGGTATAATAGGTATAGTTTCACCTGATGGTGCCTTCAGATGATGTTGTTTTAATGCTTTTCTCAGGTTTTGTTTTGCCCTATTTTATTTAAATTTCACATGTATTCGGTCAGATAAACGCTACATATAGCCTACAAAGATCGACATTTTCTGTATGCTGTAACAGGTAATTAACAGCAAGCTGCATTTATCCACAATGTAATTAATTTCACACATGCATAGACATTATATGGCCATGGAAACGTGGCCAGTCAACGTGCCTCCTTAACTGTATTTATTTACAAGTGATGATTCACATTTGGCTGCTGATGATTGTAGCTCATCTGATTGGTCTGATTAATCAGCTGCAAAGAAATTAAGCATTTTGGGAATGTTGCCTGAAATGTTGTTCTTTTTTTCCATTCAGTTTTACTTTGGGGGGGGGGGGGTCACTTTTAGAATGTGATGTGATAAGAGATGTATGGCCTTTTATAGAAGGGGCAGACATATGATCTGAACATTCTGATTGTTGATATTTTCATGTGGTTGACTTAGGATCTATAGCAGGTGTGGGCAATCTATGCAGGTTTTTGGAATAACTTTTAGGTCAGCTGTTCTAACCCAGGTGTGAGGACTCTTCAGCCAATCAATTAGGGTTCTCACTTTGTGTAGATATTGGCATGTTCTTTATTTTGGCACTGACCCCCAACCATTGCTTCACGTTGGGCCTAAACATCCATAAAATCAGTTACATATCTGCAGTGCCCATCCTTCATGTCCCTTGTCCTATGACAGTTCCAAAGTGCACCCTGTCTGTTCTGAAAGCTTCCATGTGCTACTTTCTGTCATGGTGCTCAGTTTATTTTTTACACATTACAGATGTCATTCTCACTGTAATGATGCCTTTTAGGTCCCCATTGAGAAAGTGAAGCGTGTGACAAAGTGAAACGTATAAGCAGCATTGGGCAAATTGTAAAGAGAGAACCTGTCAACTGCATGATGATTCAGTGTTTCACCAGACACTAAATGTCTGAATGAGATTGGGATGGTCTAGTTGTGGGTGATCTGTGACCCCGATGGTTCCTGGTATGGAGAAAGGGTGAAACAACCAACCAACCATCATGGTACCTTCTGGTAAAGCTTGTCAGTGTGCTAAAGGTAATTTGTGTTGTGAGATTTTGTAACAGACTTTTCGGGTTATTTATTATTTTTCTTAAAATAATTAATTTTCTTAATTTGTTATGTTGAGCATTTGGAATAGAAGGCCTTGCCTTCCTTTGGGGAAACTAGTTGACAGCTTAAGGGTCTCAACAGATGGTCAACACTTTGTCATGAATGGTCAAGATGCACTAAACTCTGATAATATTCAGCAATCTGTGCAGTTGTGCAGAATATTGTTATGTGGGTGGAATTTTTTTGTGTTAATACTGGATTTAATTAAAGCATTCTGAAAGTGATGACTTTCATTGGTGATCAATAACTAAAGTATGCAGTATTGATATTATCAGCATCACTTTATTTTTAATTGGAGATGAATCAGATATTGCTTGTTTAGTTTTTGTTTCCTGTTAAGCTCCTGCAGTGGATTATGGGTAGAAGGCAGGAAGAGCAATGAGTGAAGCTGTCGTAGAAAAGCGGAAGGAAGTGATCATTCTTGTGTTTGCGGAGCTAAAAGTCTGAGACGGAGGAGAATAATTAAAAAGTGTTGGCGACCTTATTGCTGCTCTTGGCCTTGTGATGCTGAAGGGGGGGCCGTCATGCAGGGGAGTACTGCTTCTTGTCGAAGGATCTAAAATGGAGCTGTGCCGTATAGTGACACTGAACTGTGCGAATCTTCCTTGGCTCTCAAATGCCTTTGATTTCTAGAGATCACAATGACTGCTTGTTAAACAGTGACTGCATGCTTAGCCATTCTGCAGGACATTGACAATAAGAATTCTGCTAGTAACGGGTGTGTGAACCTTACCGGAATGTTAAATACTAGTCAGAAATGTTTTTTTTTTCCTATTCAATATATGACTTTAAAATTATTCTCCTGAATTTACTTTACAGTAACATAGTTGACTGTAATGTGTATTTATACATATAAGAGGGGGAAATAATTTCAGTGCATGGTTTATTCTGTGGCCAACCAAATGGTAATGAGTTAATTTAAGCAAGTTGAAAGTTAATGACGCAATCATATTGTTTCAGCACTGGCTTGTCCAGACTCGATGAGATGGCAGACGACGGTCATCTTCCTGTGGACACCATGGCAGGTAGAGGTGTTTATCTATTACTAGATTCCTTTTGTCTGTGGTTTAGTAATATACCTGCAATGATGACATTCAGTATCGGCGTAAATCAGACTTTCAGTTTTTAGTTATTAGTTCTCTTAGTATATTGTAAATGTGAACGAAATCATAATGCTTGTCTTTCTATCTAGTCTTGCAGTTTTCTGTTTCTGTTTTTGTGCTGCATTGTCATACAAACCGTGGCTTTATTGTTTTCAAAAGTCAGAAGTTTGCCTGTATGAAAAACCAGCTGCTTGTTTCTGTACAACATGTGTCTTGGGTATCCTGAAGTTCTGCTGTCTTGTTGGCAACTAACAGTGAAGTCGTAATAAGATAAATTAAGAAAAGTTCTTCAGACTAATAAAATCCATCCACCTTTTCAGTTTTCTTTCCTGCTTTGTGATAGTGTGGATGCGTCTAAATTCTGAAATATTATACTGTATGTTTTTAATGTGACTGCTTTACATTTATTGGCTACATGCTTTAACGTGACTGATAAATTAACCACATTTTGCATGGTTGCTGTTCTTTGTGAGTTCCAGTTCTGAACTGTCCCTTTATGTATTACTGCAAATGTGGTACCGGTAGCTTATTTGTTTTATATATGGACTTGAATTTATGCCACTTTGTCAACTCAAGATGGTATCAGTGCCTGTAATTGGAAGTAGTGAGCTCAGTTTATATAGCTTCTTCAAAGTGTCATGCGGGTAGCACATGTTAAATTTGGCTGATGTGGTGTATATCTGTATCATTAATCACTACCTTTGGAAGTGTAGTCTGTTTCTGCCTAATTCTAAGGTACTAAGTAAAGTTAAATAATTAAGCAACGGAGAGTGTCAATGTATGTAACTGAAGAAGGTTTAATTTTTTTTTTTTATTTCACATTCTCTTTCTTCCTAGAACTCGTGTTTCCCGGAGAGCGAGTGTCACCAGTTAAAGCTCACACCATGAAAGATTATGAAAATGTAAGTGGATACAAGCCAAAGAAGGTTTTTTTTTTGTCTTTCAAAACTGAAACCAAAAGTTGGTAGCACTTGATGGTGTGTATTGTTTTTTTGCCAGTTAAAATTGGCCTGACTCCCTTAGACTGGGTAGTAAACAGCTCACCAGCATGCAGAAACCAAACAATGTTCTGTGACTCACTAAAGAGATATTTTCGAAAATACTTATAGCCTTGAATGTATTGAATTTATTTTTATGGCTCCAGTTTTACATGACGTAGTATACTAGTATTCACCTTTTATTAATTTTTAATAGTTAAACGAGAAGAAGACAGTTAATTCTGCCTTTACTTTTTGTGAATTGGTTCCTTGTTTATGTCATTTTGTGACATAATAAACTGACGTGCTATCCTCTTAGGTCACATTTATGAGCATATTCATAACTTGAATGTTGTCTCAGTAGATCCATTTTTCTCCCTTTGTCTGTCACTTTGCGGCGTGATGTCAGTGTCAGTTGCGGGTTGGTCTTGTGGAGTGGGGCCGTCACCCAATAGCCCACATATGGCCTATAAAATCAGCCAGAGAACAATGGTACACAGTCTGCTGCCTCCATCTCCCCTCCTCCACACCAGGCAGCCTCCTGGGTCTGCAATTCATTAGCCTTCCGAGGGAGATGATGCTGAATTACGCAGCACAGGCCTGGGACTGGGCCACACTGCACAACACGCGATGTGTTCTCCCGTAATTTGAGCTTCCACGTGGCGTGTACGCTCTGGGCTGACGGGAGTTACCATAGAAAGCCTTCTGCGTGCCAACTCAGCACTGACTCGACCAAATAAAACATTCCGTTTTGTCTTTTTTCAGCAAATCACTAATCTGAAGAAAGAGAACTTCAACCTGAAGCTTCGCATTTACTTTATGGAAGAGCGTGCACAACAGAAATTTGACTCGACCGAGGATGTATACAAGACGGTGACTGGACATTCTCCTGGAATAATTTGCTTTCTGAACTGTATAATTGTGCATAACCTATTGCTATCACCACTGAGATGCAGTGAAAATGATCTCTTCAATTACTGTGCAAAAGAATAGTAAATTCTATACTTTTTCAGGAGAAATTTATTGGTGTTTGTTAATAATAAAGTTTAAGTTTAATATACTACATCTAAGTTTGCTGAATAAGCCAGGGCACACACAATCAGCAAATTAACAGGACTAATTGCCTTAGCTCCAATAGCTTGGTGCACAGCTGAGGTGGAAGTTAAGTTAAAATGCAAAACCACATCAGACTTGAGACTTGTATGACATGCCCCCGCAATTAAAAAAAAACAAAAAAAACGACAATTTTCTATTTGAAGTTAGGGAGAGAGGGTTTATCACCATCTGTGAATTTTGTAAGCCATTGCACCAGAAGACTGTTTGCCTTCAGACTGTTACTTATATATAACATATATATATATATATATATATATAATGAAGTTATACTTATGATGTCAGAGATTATATGATCATTATGGTTTTCGTCAGAATATTG
Organism: Mormyrops attenuatus; assembly: GCA_026777985.1. Taxonomy (NCBI): domain Eukaryota; kingdom Metazoa; phylum Chordata; class Actinopteri; order Osteoglossiformes; family Mormyridae; genus Mormyrops; species Mormyrops attenuatus. The sequence continues at coordinate 16,271,555 of JAODKC010000117.1, read as the reverse complement.
AGCTGAAGGTGGAGGTGGAGTCACTGAAGCGAGAGCTGTCCGAAAAGCAGGACCTTCTTGTCTCAGCCTCGTAAGTGCACCACTGCTCTCACATAGAGCCAAAACGTGAAGGGCTTCCATTTGAAACCATTTAAAGTATGCAAGATGTATAATCAGACACCTTGTGGGGAGAATATATGTTATGTTCACATTATTGCTTAGAGGTCAGTGTGCTTTTTTAAAATGTATTTAAAGGAAAGCTGTGGAGAACTTGGCCGGGAAGGAATCGGGGGATATTCTGCGTCTGAAAGAGCAGGCCAAGAGAGAGGCGGAGCGGCTGCGAGACTCTTTCAATAAGAAGATCCAGCAGTTAGAGGAGGTAATCTGTGCTGACTACAGGCACAGCTAAACGGTGGGCGATGGGCTTTTCGATACCCGATATAAAAGGCTGTGTTTCTTCCTTTGATGTTGCACTAAGGCTGGGGTTGAATCTTTTAGGTGTGTGAGGTAGCCTGTGGTAATTAGGCTTTGCTGCCGCACGTGTCCTCACGTCCGATTCATCAGCTTCTTGTGGATCCTTTGTAACTCAGAGTTTGAAGGCAGCTGAAGAGGAGGCTGAGAAGATGGCAGCTGTGGCAGAGCAGGAGAAGGTGCGAAACATAGACATGGAGAAGCAGCTTCTCGCATTCGGCCTGTCCAGCACCTTTACACCTGCCCCCGCCCAGGATGTGCACCATGTCCTGCAGGAGAAGGATGGGTAAGACCAGCCACACGTCTGTTTGTGCTATAGAAAAGCCAGAACGGCTTGTCTCGCTGCTAGATGGTGTGTTATCACTACTGTTGGTGTAGATTCTTTTTTTGAAAATCTTATTTTGGGGTTCCCATTTTTTTGGTTTGCCATAGTGTTATTGAGCAGCTGAAACTGTCCCTGAAGACCCGGGACGCAGAGGTTGCGCAGCTACGGAAGGCCATCGCTGATGAAGGCAGAGAGAGCCAACCTGCCTCTGCGCACACGAGAGACCTGACTGAAGTCGTCACTCAGAAGGACACGGAGCTGCAGGTGTGCGTTTGCCCTTCTGCTTTTTAAACGTCTGTACGATTTACAGAAGGTGCAAAAGAGCTGAGGAAGCCATTCTGTGCTGCGTAACAGAGAGATGTTTGGAAACAAAGGATCGTTTGACATTTTATTTTGACCATACGTGAAGGACAATCATAAACAAAACACGATAGTTTAAACTGAAGCTTTAATCACTGAGGCCCTTACAATTGCTGGTTTTGAGAAAGAGACAGTGGGGGTGCCCTACTGTCCAGATCGATTAAATGTGAGCATAAATTCAAAGCAAACTCTGCAAAAACACATTAAGTCATTTATACTGGCTGTTTACATGGATGCCGCATTGACCTGTGGGCGTCCATCACAAAGTACATCTTAAATGGTTTAGTAACTGCAGTGAGGCTCCGCTGCAGCTCATGTTAAACTAACAGAGATGATCCAGTTGGTCTTTTTAATAGAAAATGTATGTTTTTTTTGTTGAATGCAAAATATGACCTTTAGTTGAATGTTTTTTGTAATGTGGACTTTTGTCTGTATTGTTGACACACGATGGTCTCTGGGGGGGGGGGGGGGGGGGGGGGGGGGGGGGGGGGGGGGGGGGGGGGGGGGGGGGGGGG
>JAODKC010000117.1:16250943-16266819 GCA_026777985.1 Mormyrops attenuatus | reverse complement strand
GTCCTTAAAGCTGAGATAACCTGATCACAAGCCCAGAACACAGTCCTTAAAGCTGAGATAACCTGATCACAAGCCCAGAACACAGTCCTTAAAGCTGAGATAACCTGATCACAAGCCCATGTGCTTCACAAGGCTGCATCTGTATTAACATGCGAGCAGTTTTGTGCCTGTGTTTGTCTTTTTATGTCTTTATAAGACCTTATGGGACCTTATTATATTGTTACTGTGCTTTTGTTGTTTCTATCAATATTCACATTTATGTTAAATGTCCTTTCAGAACTTTGCGGAAAAACAGAATGACATAGCTAAGATGGAAGCTCTTACCAAGCAGATAACAGAAGACCTGAACAGCACCAGGGCTACCATCAAGAATCTGACCAAGACTCTAGAAGATAAAGAGAACGAAAACAAGGTGTGCATTCTGGCAGAGAATGGCGATTTGTACAGCCTGTCTGTCGGTTGCCTCGTCTCACAAGACCCTAAGTGATTGTCTCGTCTGCTTTTCAGATTCTGCATGGGAAGCTAGAGGAAAGCGAGGTGGAGCTGGCCTCGGAGAAGAAGAACGGTCTGAAACGAGACAGAACGATCCAAGGTCTGAGTCTGCTCCTGAAGCAGAAGGACAAGGAGGTGACTGATTGTAGCGAAGCCTGAATAAATACACTGCGATTCATTTCATCTCCTGACCTCGAGTAATGCCTCGCTCCCCTCTGTCGAAAAGATGGAGGAGCTCTGCCATGAGATTGAGGACCGTGATGCGGCCTTGGCCAAGGCCCGCGAGGCTGCACACAAGGCCCAGATCCAGAAATACCAGGCAAGTTTGTCTTTCCTTGATGAAGATTAAGTGAATGTGCCGGGCTTTAAAAATGTGGCTTATGATAAGAAATGTGTTTCTTCATGTAGAAAGCTTTCAGACTATATTTAGCACCCAACAGCATATTCTAATAGGGTGATCTGTGTGTGTACCCCCCACGCCCCCTCCAGGGTGCAGAGGAGCATCAGAATCTTCTGATGGATAAGCAGGCAGAGCTGGAGAAGCTACAGCTGGAACACCACGGCAAGGTGCTGGAGGCTCAGAAGCTCCAGCGAGCCGTTCAGCTTCGGGAGCAGGATCTGGGGGACGTGCAGCAAGCCAAGGAGCGGCTGGAGCAGGATCTGGAGGAGCTGCAGCAGCTGAAGAAGAAAGGAGACAAAGCAGTCAATGTGGGTGGCGTCCCGTGTTGCCGCGTGTGAGAGCACCGCTGAACGGTGACCAGTCAGGTCCCCGGGGTGCTCTAGAAAACCACCCAAACCATGGATCCAGTTCTAATTTAGGCCAGTCCTGCATATGGAACAACGTGCAGATAACCTAAGAAAAATAACACGGGGATGGGCGTGACTTCCTTATTTTATAATGGGCACCTCTCCTTAAGTAAAGCTTTGTGTTTTCTTTCTCCTTTATTTATTTGTGTTGGACTGGCAGTGAGCATTCGGACTTCGCCGTTTCTGGGCTGATCTGCGTGTTTTCCTTGGCAGGACCTCCAAAACCAGCTGAAGAAGCTGAAGGGGGAGCTGGGGGAGAGGGAGAGTGCCCTGGAACAGCACTACCAGAGCCTCCTTAGCGAGAGCCAGAGGGCGCTGCAGGGCCACGAGGTCACCATCCAGCGCCTCACCTGCAGCCTCAACGACAAGGAGCAGCAGCTACAGGTGACACTCATTAAAGAAACGGCCAGGCTAGCGGGGCTGGCTGGAAATGGAGCCCCCTCATGACATCGCTCTCTGATTGCAGGAGTATATGAACATGATCAAAGATCAGGAGCAGAGGCGAAGCCCCGGGGGAGGCGCAGACATGCTCACCAAGCTGCGTGAACGTCTCAGGGAGAAGGAGAACGCTCTGCAGGTGAACCTTCCAGCCACATCTAGGCGTGTTCCCAAGAGGCTGGAGCGTTTGTGGTTAACACGATCTCCAATACAATACCTTTTATTTCATGTGAGGAGTGTATTTACGAAAGTGAAGTCTGTGCCCAGTATTAGTTTTGATCTTCAGAAGTGCAGGTTATGTTGCTTCAGTGTGATTTTGTATTTTCAAAGATAGCAGAGACTGAAATTTTAGTTGAGATAAACATGCTTTGTGCATTGTTTTGTGCATGTTCATAAGCGTTATATTTCGTGAAAGTTGGTGAATTCAGTTGTTTTGTTTTTTTGGCAATATTCCATGAAAGTTTGCTAATGTACAGGAGCAATTCGAGGATTTATTTGGGGGAGGCCATACGAGGGGCCATAATTTATACTGAGGGGCCAGCCTTATTAGCCAATGATATGTTTTAAATCAGTGAGTGACAGGGGAGGGGACACTCTGGGGGCCAATAAGCGTTCACCTGGGGCCAGTACCCCTGTGGCGCCGCCCCTGTATACATACCTAATTTTTGTGGCGCGGTTGTGTAAAGCCAAGGTCTATCATGTTACCTTTTCTGCAGCAAGCCCTAGATGAGAAGTTTGCTGCCATTGAAGAGAAGGACAATGAGATTCACCAGCTCCATCTGTCTTTGCGTGAAAGGGAACGGGACCTAGAAAGACTGAACAACCTTCTGTCGCACAACGAGGAGACGATTAATGTAGGTTAGGCGCTCCGTGGGTACCTGCTCTTCAGCACTCTCCTGGCCGGTCTCCCTGGCTGAATCTCTGCTGTCCTTCTCCCCAGAGTTTTGATTCTGTGATTAAGGAGAAGGACGTGGAGCTCCAGCACCTGGCCAAGAGCTTCAAAGATCAGCAGAGGGCCAAGCAGGAGATGGAGGAGAACCTTTCTCGCACCCTTCAGGAAAAAGACGCCATCATCTCTCAGCTGCAGCAAGTGCTTGAGGGGAAATCCAAGGATCTGGATGTAAGCTGGAGTGTCTCGCCCATTTCATGCCAGGATGTTACCAAAGCAGTGCTCCTCTTGACAGCCATGCTCCATTCTCAGGAGATGAACCGCACCCTCCTCAGCAAGACACAGAGCGGCTCCGTATCCGAGCAGCTCGGCCAGCAGCTGGAGGTGGCCGAGGCCTTGCTGGCTGAATTCATGAGGGACCGAGAGAGATTGGTGTCAGACAACGAGAGCACTGCGGAGGGACTTCTGAAGACCATCAGCAGCAAGGACCAACTCCTCAAGGTAATGTGTGACGTTACCATCAGCTCTAATCGCTTTTCCTGAGCAGTCAGAGCCCCTCTCTGCTTTCCTCATTTACGCTGAAGGCATGGAGCTGACTGGCAGAGTGTTCTTCCTCCTTTGAAGGATTCTGCTGAGCACTATAAGCGCCTCCTGGCTGAACGTACCCAGGAAGTGCGAGACCTGAAGGAGCAGCTCGCTGAGAAGCAGCAGCAGCTCTGTGAGGCAGAGAAGGAGAGCTCGGCGGTCGCACACGCGAAGTGCCTGGTGACTGCGGAGCTTAGAGGCCTGCTGGCCGAAAAGGACACCGTAATAAGCGTGAGTGTGTCCACCTCACCAGGCTTTTCCTGTTCGTCTCAAACATCCGGCCATTATAAGAGGTTCTGATGTAAGTATGTGAGCTCAGAATGAGCCAGTCTACACAGTGGCTTTCTGTGCCGTTCTTTGCAAACACGCTATACTATGCAAAATATCCTAGACAGCCACATTTTGACTGTAAAACTGTTATAGTTTATAGATTAGTTATGCTGTAGCTACAGTAATGCTTTTAAAAATAAAGATACGTTGTAGAGAGATGACTATCAAGTATAAAATAGAATGTGCTAGATGTCCTCTCTCATGACACAATCTTTTTTTCTTATGTATTAGAAACTGATGGAGAGTGGCCAGGAGAGAGAGAAGTTCTTTGCAGAGCTGAGACTGACGGAGGTGGCCGTGCCGCAGGTGGTGGAGCTGAAACAGACCGTCCAGGTGTTACAGGAGCGTCTGCACGAGGAGGAGGGTGAGCATGCCCACCTGGCGGCGTCTCGGCGTTAGCCGCGCTGTCCCTCTCTGAGAAGCGACTGTAACTCGGGGTGGCCGTCCTGTTCGTCCCTCTTGCCGAACAGCTGTGCTTTTGAAGAAAAACGAAGACTCAGACCCAGGGAAGATTGAAGTGATGAAGAGCGCTGTGACTCTGAAGAAGGAGCTGGTACAGATGACAGAAGCCCTGAACAGAGCCTTGAAGGAAGACAGTGAGCTGAAGGTGATAGCGGGTGCCCTGCTGCACTCTTGGCAGTTTGGGAGTAAAATCAAAACAAGCCTCCAGAATGAATGATAGCATTGTTAAATGGCCTTTTGATTTATAGTGCACACTGAGGGGCCACTCGTCTCTTCCAGGTTGAATTGGCTGAGCTGCGGTCCACGCTGGCAGATCTCAAGAGCCAAAATGAAGGCCAGGCCGCCAACATCGAGTCCCTAACAGCTGTGCTACAGACAAAGGACGAGATTATCCGGGTGATTATTTACTGCTGGATCTCGACTTGCATAGCTAATGAGTCTCCCTAAAGATATCGAGGATTCACATGCAGTCAAGTAGCTTTCGGGTTTGTCTGGCAAACCACAGAATACGGAGGGGAGTGTGTGCTGTAAGTGGACGATTATGCAAGAATTCTTCAGTTGCTGTTAATGTTGTGCTTTTGCCCTCTGTTGGACTAGAGTAAACTCTTAATAGATCCTTGTCTCCACAGAGATTGGTACAATCTTAGGTGTTTATATGGACTTTTGTGTCGGCTGGCAGGGTCTCCATGACCGTCTAGGAAAGCCAAGGGACCGTGAAGTGTCTGATCTCCAGGCTCGGGTAGCTGAACCAAAGGAAGAGAGACCCCTTCCTGGGCTACCACAGAGAGAGAGAACCATCATTGGTGGGAACAGCCAGCAGGAGGTACAAAATTTGGCATTTTCAACTTATTAGGCTTGTGTAGTTCCAAAGTTGGCCTGTTACTGTTGTCGATTGCTGTTGCTGTAAATAACTGATGTGGTTTTGCCCAGGTCGTGCCCGCCCTGTCCACGCTGCTCTCTGAGCATGAGGCCCTGAACCGGGCCCTAAAGGCCGAACAGCAGCTCTACTCCAGCTTGGTGAGGACCGTTAAAGAATCAGACAGGTACTGCAGCACAACTCTCTCATGCTTCTGTCTTTGGCCAGGCTTTCCCAGATCACTTTCGCTGGTCGTCTTTAAATGCTCCTAAACTAGTCCAGGATGCCGGTATTATCGGTTCTACTGCTATATAAAAGCAAAAGCCATGACTGCATATTTCATCAAAATTGAGTTAGGGCTGAAATCAGGTCTCTATGGTTCTGTTTTATCTTGCGGCAAAATATCTTATTTGAGTTCTTTTTGGCTTTGAAGAAAACATCTCACCTTTTACCTACCTGCTGCACATACGAAAAACTTTGAAGCCCTTTGGCTCAGCTCAGTGTCACCGTGGTCACTGTATTCTGCCTGCGCAGGGCAGTGTAATTCCGAAAATACTAATTTTATTTGAGTGCCATTTATAAACGGTACATTATACGGGTCCAAGCAGTCCCATCAGAAATGCCTGTGAAGGAGGTGTGAGTGCATGTTTCTGTGAGCCCTCTCTCTGCCCCCTGCCCCGTGTGCGACACAGTGCCCAGCGCCTGCACGCCCTGCAGAGGGAAATGGACACTGTGCAGCTACTGCGTCAGCAGCTGGAGGAGGGTGTGCAAAACAACGAGGAGCTGCGGCGGGACCTGGAGACAGAGCTGCAGCGCGCCAAGCAGAGAGAAGGTGCGGTATCCGGGGAGTCCCATGCGTAGGGGCCGGCCAGGGCTATCTGGCGCCCTCTGCAGGTTGTGTCTGCTTCACCAGCTGATTACACCCTCATCTTCATAGGGATTCAGCACGGTGTGCACCACTGTTTACTGCTTCCAGTTTTATGCGTGTGTCTCTAGTATAAAAATTTTCCAGCAGTGCTCAACAGCTGTATTTCCTCTAAAACACTGCATGTTTTCATGTCTTTCCACTGTTCAGTTCTTTGAGTTTTGTGCAGATCCTTCCACAGCCATCAGCATGTCTGTTCTTCAGTCCATTGTCTCCTGCTTCTCGGCAGTCTTGCTGAAGTGGCCATGATAGATTCATTCTTTGTTTCCTGCCCTATCATCTGTCATGTGTCCTGCCTTCTTCCTGCCTGCCTATGTTTTGTTTCCTTGCTGCCCTTTTGTTTTGCATATCTGCATTCCCCTTTTGCTGTCTGTCTGTCTGTCTGTCTGTCTGTCTGTCTGTCTTATGGACCATCTTCCTCATCATCTGCATCTCCATCATCAAAGCCTCCTTGTTCATATTTTCCTGTAAAATACGTCGTCATGACATCACAGTGCTGCTCCACGAGTCCTCCTAACCAAACTCAAACAGTCACATTCCAAGTATCGTTATAATCCTGGCCGCATCAATTTGCAGATAAACTGCGAAACTTTTCAATAATGTAAGAAAATAAGCTTAGTTTACTGAAAATCACTGTTACTTATGAAAACGTACTTGGTGTGACATTCTTGTTAGTCATTTTTATTTTTATATCTAAAAATAAGGCTGTGGCCGTCTGGCCTCACACATGCCCTTATGCATTGCCACCTATCAGTATATAGGTTACACATATTCTATAAAATGCGACTTGTTCCCAGCAGAGGCTGTGTGTAGATTCTGCCAGTTAATTCCAGTGCCTGTAATCCTGTCAGGGTTTCTGTCACTCTCAATGCCCTTTCCTCACCTCTTCCCAGGGAGGCGTATAAATAGCTAAATATCTGAATGTACTTCACTGGCTATTTATACTGCTGGTAGTCAGGAGTGGCTTGAGTGATCTCATGACAACAATCAGTTTACTATATTTCGGTACTTTTTCATTCAGCAACACCTTTTCAGTTTCAAGAGAAAGCCAAACTCAGTGCTGAATTTATTCCAAAGCACAAGTTTATCTGCATGTGTGTCATTGTGATTTAATTAGTTTGTTTTAAAGCTGTAATTAAGTTAATCTTCCATCATCCATTGCTCCATTTAGCTATATGCAACAGCAGGTAGAATTTCACATGGACTCTTTGACTTACTTGCATGTTACTTGGTTTTATTTAGGAATGAGTTATTTATGGAACTACAATGTGCACTCATTTCTGCACTGTTTATTGTGTGATTGAGGATTTATTGTTATGATTATCAAATTAAACATTACAGGGTTGGGAAAGTGTCAATTCACATTCTCTGTATTCTTCTCTGGCTCTTATGATAATAAATAGTTTTTTGAGATTCACTTGCAAATAAACTAACACATTCTGAAGGCATCCCTGCAGTAAAAGTGTGAGCTGAACTTTCTGTTATTATGGTGGTTTGCTGTATTTCTGATTGAGTTTGTCCTCTACTCCTGCCCGGTCTGGTCTTTAGGGAGTGAGTCTCAGGCAGAAGCAGTCGACCCTAAGGAACTGGAGAGTGTGAGACAGCAGCTGGAAGATGCCCAGCGATGGAATGCGTCCCTGCAAGCCCGCCTTGGCGCCATCCAGAATCGCGGAGGCGGGGTGGGCGGCACCAGCGACACTGGTAAGGTGTTTCCCAGAATGCATTCTGTTGTAGCACATTCTTCTTTGCTGTGACCCAATAAACTTGATTTGACTGATTTGTTTAATTGGTTCTTTTTTAGCTGACACCTTTAGCTTTTTGGCCGATCAGACATCCTACTTGAGCATCTGTGTAGAAGACAGACTAGATGAGGAACTGGGTCATCTTTCAGTGCCAGAACTCCGACAAATGGTGTGTCACCCAAGTCATTCATCAAATGACTTCATCGTCGTTACATTTTCCCAGTCATTAATTGTCAAGTTTTTTTTTTCTGAGCATCGAGGTCAAGGCTAGTTTATATATTTCTATTTTCTCAGATCCTTGAACTAAGGGATTATATCAAACGACTGCAAGCACCAAATGAAGATCATCACAAAACGGCCTCGCCAGTCAGCAGAGCAGATACCAAGGAAGATGAAGATGTTTTTCAGCTCGCTTCTGAGAATAAGGTGCTCTTTCTGTCTGAGATGAGATCGGTTTTGGTCACTTAAATTTCTGTTCAATTCTGTCGGTAACAGTTGTGTCTTTCACTTCAGTGCAACATCTGTTAACTAATCCCTGTTCTCTTATCTTTTTGTTCCATTAAACAGATTTATTGTTTCTGTTGCATTATGTACATGTCATGCAGCTTTTCTCGTGAGGTGTTTTATGAATTGCATTCCATCACTGCCTTTTCTTTTACAAAGCCATGTGTGTCACGCTCCATTCCATTACTGTAGCATCTCGAGAAGAATCTAGATGAAGTTCCTCACAGTAGCAAGACCTCTGGACTTAGTGAGGAGTATCAGCAAGCTGCTTGGCATCAGGTGAGTGAATGGGGAGGGGGGAGGCACTGAATGTGAGATGTATGATGCTGATGAGTTGGTATTAAGTGCCATGTATGTTGGGTAGCTGATAATATGTTTTCTTCTTCTACTGGAAAATTTTCAGTCAAGCGATGAGCATGCCCAGTCTTGTGATGGAGACAGATCTAAGGAAAGATCGGTAGCAGAGCATCAAAGTAGCGGGATTTCCCAGGCCCAGAGCAAGGGAGGGCAGCTTAATGCCGCCAAACGTAAGCGTGACAGGCGCCAGGAGGGTCTGAGCAGGGATATGGAGATCCTGTCGCTCCTCAAGGAGAGAAGACTGTCTTCTGTGACTCAGCTCAGGTGAGACAGGGCCGTGAACAGCCTGTTCCGTTCTGTTCCATTCTGTTCCGTTCTGTTTTGAACACCAGACAGCCATAGCCATGGTGAGATTAATGCATTATGTAGGCAATATGAGTGTATTAGGTGAATATTCATGGGGTTCTAGTACAATATAGTAGAACGTTATATGTGAAAGATCGGTGTGATCAAGAAAGCAAGGAGAAAAGTCAATCAGAAACATACTTTTTCAAAAATATATTGGCGTGTAAGATTTATAATCTACTTTGGTCATTAGATATATGGTTGAAATTGCTTTGTGCTTCAGGGAGGATATTTTGAGACTGCAAGCTGAGAATGCTGCTTTGAGGGGCCTCCTGAAGAAGGAGCAGTGTGAGGAGTCCAAAGAAAGCGCAGACAGCTCAGGAGAAAGTGACAGCAAGAGAGATCTTCAGAAAATGGTGGAAAAGATGAAGTCTGAGGCAGTGAGCCAACGCAAGATCATAAAAGTGCTTAAGGATCAGCTGGAGCTCAACTCGGCTGCTGAGGGTGGGGCCACTTTTAACCCGGATCTGATAGTGAACATGGCGAGAGAGATCGAGCGGCTGAAGGCAGAGCTGGGATCCTCCAAGAGGCGAGCTGAGAGCCTGCAGAAGGAGGCGGCTCACCGAAAGGTATCCCAGCCGATAATCCCCACCTCAAAGGACGCCGCTGGCAGTGCAGCTCAGCACAAAGCGCTGAGACCTGCTGTGAGTATGTCACCTCCATACGACCCGTTTCTGATATGAATCTGCGACTGAACGTTGTTATTAATTATAGCTCTCTATTTGATCTATTTTTATAGGCTGGAAAATCACGCCTCCCTGTTCCCATAAAGCATGAAAAGGTGGTTGTTAAAAGTCAAGCTACTGATTTAGAGCTGCAGTTCTTAACAGAGGATGTCCTGGAGATGGAGAAAAAACGTCTTGGGCAGCCTCAGCCTTGGGCTTCTGATCAGGAAGAATTCACACTGAGGCCAGACTGTCCGGGGTCTGCAGAAGACATCCAGAAGGTTGGAAGCTTTACAGCCAAGCAGATGACGGGCACTGAACTCCTCAGTCAGTTAGAGTTACTCCACTACGAATGTCAGGAGAAAGAACGTGTGATTAGCCAGCTCCAGGAGAAGGCTGCAAAGTGTGAGGAGTTACAGGCAATGCTCTTGGAGAAAGATGAGCTGAACAGAGAGTTTGTTGAAGCCTTACAAGCTGCAGAATCCACAATAGAGTATCTTACTGCCTGTAACATGGATAAGGAAGGAAAAAATGACCATGTTCTTCAGTCTGACCTCCACGGCCACCACAGGGAGCTTCAGAGAATGCTTCAGGAAAAGGAGGCACTGAACAAGCAGCTGTTGGATTGCCTTCATGCCGCAGAGTCTGCCCTAGGCTCTCTGAGTGCTTTCCCAGCAGGCAGGGCTAGTGCAGACACACAGATCAGCTGCAGTGATCCCCAAGGGTTGCTGCACAAGCTTGAGAATGTTCTTCAGCAGATCGGTGCGTCTGTGGATCAGTCGAAGCCTGGGGTAGTAGATCCTCAGGACTCTGCCTCAGATATGCAGCGGCAGATTGATCAGCTGCAGGAGGCGCTGTGGGAACAGGATCAGAGAAACGCCGCACTGCGGGATAGACTCATTGCATCGGAACGGGGAGCCATACCAGGGCCCACCAGCGGTAGTACTACTGAGCAAGACTTAGTAGATAGTAACTCAGCCACATACAGACAACTGAAGGATGTTAAAAAGCTTTCAGAACAACAACAGCGAGAAGCTCAGGGGGGTCAGATTAAAATGGACAAGTGCTCAAAATGTGGGACACAAAACCAGCATATTGATAAGCACTCTAAGGACCATGAAAAGCAAGATCAAATAATAAGGCAGCTTGCAGAGTGTCTTTTCACTGCCGGGTCAGCCTTAGCCTCACTCAATGCTTGCTACACTCATGGTAACTCCGCAGAGAAGCCAGTTAGTAAAGAGAGCCTTGAGCAGGAGCTACAAAGACTTCAAAAAGTTTTTCAAGACAAGGCTGAGTGGCAAGAACATTATCTAGAGTACTGTGCTCAGAAGCTGAGAACAGCTTACCATGAGGGCCACCACGTGGACCTGTATCAGAACATAAGCAGTCTTCAGCAGGCTCTAACAGGAAGTGCTCAGGTGATCTCAGAACTTCGAAAAGCCCTAGAAAAGCTCAAGACACAAAATAAGCAGTATCAGAATGAGCTGAGAATAGGCAAATCAAGTCCAAAAACCACAGATCTTCCAGAGAAGCTGGAAAACCTGCATAAGGCACTTGGAGAGAGAGAACACACGTGCAAAGAACTTGAGGAGAAGCTGGCCGCGGCTCAGGAGATCATCGCTATGCAGAAATCCATCCAGGAGAAACAAGATGGAAACCAAAAAGGTAGGAAGATCAATTTAAAAGCTGTACAGCTTAACATTATTTTATGGACCGTCAGCAGAAATGTTTCTACTGACTTATACACACACTTCAGTGAATATCAGGTTCCTGTCCCTTAATAAGGTTATAGATTTTAGAGAAAATGGTTCTCTGTATGTATTTACACGCTTAAAGGATATACTGTGAAGACATATTGATATATTTTATCATATTTTATGTATTTATTTGTGGTTTAAGAATTTGATAGACTGCTACATTCTAAAGCTATCCATGACTCCTGAATAATTATCCAGCATAATATTCAGTTAGTTTTTTGAGTACTCCTTTTGGGATCCTGGATTGTGATGACTTTAATACTGTCTCCATGTTTTGTTGAATTTTATTTGTAGTGCTATTTTTATAATATAAATTCTAAGGGGAGAACCTGAATCTTATGTGCTGAATTGGTATGATGTTCTGATGTAAGAAGTAGCGAATGGAGAAACATTTTCCTGAAATGGGTGGCTGAAAGAGGCGTAATGGTCTCATACACCATAGCCATGGGTTCACCATGGGGGAAAAAACTGTTTTCGGAAAGGGTAATTGCGACTTTGCTGTAATTGCGACTTTTTCTTAAGTTGGTATGCGCACATTGTCATTTTAATGAGTTCAGTACAGCGTTCAGGAAAAAAGCTTATGTTTATAAGAAGTGAGCAAAGAAGACTTTAAATAAACCATGATGTAAACGTTTGAAAACCTGAGCATGTAAGAAGTGCAGTGAGATGCATCTTCAGCCTTCAACTGAAAGAGTTCCGCTAACCTCCATGTGTCGCCCGTAGCGATGCCTCTGGGACAAGATGACAAAGAGGTACAAGTGGATTTACAGGACCTGGGTTATGAAACGAGTGGAAAGAGTGAAAACGAAATGGATAGGGAGGAGAACAGTAGCTCAGGTAGACAGCATGCTTGCTGCATGTTAACTAATCCACAATTTTGGTCCTTGGCATGACATTGTCCACCGAGCTTTTGCTGCCAATTAACTCTGGAGTGCAGTTCTCGCCGTGAGGCTGTTGAGATACGGTTCTTGTATAACTTAACTGCCCCTGTTGAATTGTGGTGTTCATTCATGTGAACCTTTTTCATCTGTATTCCTGCATGCTTGAGCCCCGGTCTTTGGCATGGCCCTGCTTCTGATCCCCTTTACATTCTAACTCTCTTTGCAAAAAGGTCTAGAATTTTTTCTGTACTACTGAAATTGTATTACCAATGTGTTCTTATTCAGGTACTGTAGACAATGATCAGGACTTGCATCATGCCAGAGGTACAAGCATCCCTTCACTGCTTGGGCAGATCCATGGTAACTTCTCCTCCACGGAGCACCTCAACACGAGCTCTAGTACATCATACCCAAGCTCACCTACCCTCAGTTCCCCAAAGTTCAGCTTGAAGAACTTGCAGATGTTTGAAGACTACGGAGTCACAGACAACCCAGAGCACCTGAAGCAGCAAGTTCTGGAGCTAAAAGGGCAGTTGGAAACCCACCAGAGAATCAGTCAGCATCTCCTGCATCGAACCTCCCAGTCAAGCAATCTCCTGGCCTTCGTTTCTGACTTGGAAAAACATAGCCGAGAGCTGACCAAGGAGGAGAGACGCAGTATTGGTTATGAAGAGGACCTCTCTTCTGAGGGCACGATCCTAAGCCAAGATGAAGACGAGAAGCAGATGATGAAGGAGCATATCACCAACCTTAGCACTGAGCTGGAGAAAGAGAGGAACTGTAACAAGAATTTGGCAGAACAGCTGCAACAAATTCAGTTTCGAAGTAGATCAGCTTCACCAGCGCGGTAAATTACTCGCATGTTTGCAGCTTTACTTAAAAAATGATTCATTCTGCACATCATAAACGGGAAACTCCAACGCTGTAAGACCCCTAGATGTTTGCGTAACCTTCCACCTAGAACATCTACCTTGTCTCTGTGGGTGACTTGTGATATTAACCACAACAGGTTAATTTACAGTTTTTCTCAGTCGCTTTGGTACATTTTTCAGATCAGAAATGAAATTCTCATACCGACTTGTCCAACCTCCACATCGAGTCACTTGTGCACATCATAAATGCAGAGTCTTATTCTTTTGGTCAAATTGCAAATGTCATGCAAATAGTTATGTACGATCGTTTGCTAATTCCTACAGTTTCAATTGTTTATGACGTGTTAGTCTATGGAATCAGATTTGTGCCAATATTATCAAGCAAAATTTTAACATCAAGCAAAAACAAGGCTTCGAAAAGAAATAGAAATAGAACATAGAACATAGAAGTCACTGAAGAGAAATGTCACCTCAAAAGTAAAATTTATAACTTGAAAACACGATCGGTCTGTTCGTAATGTGCTCCTTCGCTCGCGCTGCCTGACTTTTTGTTTATAGTTCGGACACAAACTTCTCGCGTGGGCGGGTTTTTTCAGGGGCGCGTCCCCATTGGCTAATAACTTTTTGACTGACAGGTCAGTGCCACGGACATTAATTAACAGTGGTACTGGACATTCACTACCCACTAACTAATTTTTAGTGGATCCGAGAACAAGATTAACAAAGTGTAAGTGTTGATGTTGTTTGTGCTGCACTATACATTTTATTGTGCTACATTAGAAAGGAAGTTAAGCTTTGCTATGCAATTTAGCTTTTACCTAATTAACGTTAGCTAACTTGCTAACATTAACCTTATTTTCCACTTTTTTAATTATGTTAAGGAGAGTACACACACACACACACACACACACAGTATAACTAAGTCTACTTAGCAGTCCTTGCACCTAATTAACGTTAGCAAGTTAGCTAATATTAATTAGGTAAAAGCTAAATTACATAGCAAAACTTAACTTAATTTCTAATGTAGCACAATAAAATGTATAGTGTCATATTACAGTACTCCACTTGCATTTTGTAGTATACAGTAAATACACTTTATATGACATACTATGCGTATTCTGTAGCACACACATGTATGCATGCTTACAGTGTGTACATGTGTATTTCAATGTGTGTAACAGTATGTGTAAATTTGTACTGTTGAAATTGATATACGTCATACAGAAAAAGTACAACTTCGTGCATTTTCAGCCATTGTCATTAAAACCTTAGCCATAGTTTATGTTGGAAAATACAGAGAACGCCATTACATTGACAACATGGCGAAGCATTATGACCTTCTTGATCATGAACAATGACACAAGGACTTGTTCTGGTGGCTCTGACAAGTTCATTGACATAAATATTTACTTTTGAGGGATAACCTAAGGATTTTGAGAAAGTTACAGGCTTTTGCAGGTAATCAGTCCATCATGTGGTGCTGTTTGTACAAATTGTTTCAAGAAATGCACTTAGTTTTGCAAATGTTAAGGATGATTTGAGGAATCTGACCAAAGTGACTGAGAAAAACTGTAATTTAAAAATGTAATCAGATACCACCATTCTGATCCTCACCCTTGTTGTAGTAATTTGATCAGGCAACTTTGAAGTGAATCGAAAGTATCAGAACAATACTGTTAAATATAAAATGAACGTGGGGTACCATGGTGTCCAGGATATTGTTTTAAAACAAACACTCCTGTTTTTATACCATTAGGCAGACTAATAAGCATTATATTTAGTGGAAAATGGATGTAGAAAATAAGTTGAACGGGATAAAAGGATCTGCTGAGAAAATCGTGTTTTTAAAATGTAGTTGAATGTAATTGTTTCCTGAGTTGTACTCTGTGGTTTGAAGGCTGGTTGTTTTGTCTGTGCATTTTTGGTTTAGATGATCGGTTTTCCTGTAGATCCGGGTTCCCCGATTCTGGTCAGACACCTTATTCAGCTCACTACCTTACTGCCACGTTTAGTAGGTGTGTTTGAGCAGGGGAATTTGCAAACTGTGTTGCAGACGCCCCCCCCAGGACCGGAAATGGGGCAGTAGTTATTGTCCATTGGGGGTCCTTCGGCGTGCTGGCCTGTCTGGCCCACACGCTCATGGCTCATCGGCGCTCTGGCGTCGCCTCCGGCGTTTCCCGCAGGATGGACTCTCTGGTGCAGTCCCAGGCCAGGGAGCTGTCCCAGCTCCGGCGGCAGATCAAGGAGAGCCGGGAACTTGGCGCACTGCAGCGCCTGCAGCTGGCGGAGCTCGGCAGGGCGTTCGAGGAACTGCTCCAGGCCGGCGACGTAGACCACCACGCGGGAGATGTCTTCCGCGAGCAGCTGGACAAGAGCCTGACCGTGCTGGAGAGGCTAGAGGAACGGCTAGAGAACGGTACGCTCTTCCCAGGCGGTCCGCTTTACGCTCCCCTAAGCGTTTCCTGGTAACGTTCTATTTGGCAAATTATTAAACACAGTCGGACAGCAACAGCTGTTTCTGATGACCTCCAGAAATTAACACCTGTGGGTCACATGCAAGCAATGCTATTACCGGAGGAGTTTCCCATGGTGCTTAGCACCAAATCGATTATACCATCTATGTAATTACCCTTCAAGCTGAGGGAGAACGGTAATGAGCTGGAACTGATTGAGAAAGACAAGGCTTTCATAGTCAATCTTCTGCACTGTCTTGTAGGAGACAAACATTTGGACAATGAAGATAGAGCCGTTCTTGACCTGGCACAGAGGTGGGACCGTGACTTTTCGATGTTCCCTGTCTTGTACAATCATTTCTGACTCCATCTCTCTCTCACTGCACCCCATTATGTTGAAGCACAAAGCACTCTCTCCCTCTCTCTTCCGCCCACCCCGCCCCGGGGGCGGGGGGGGGGCCGCGGGGCGGGGCCCCGCGGCGCCCGGCCGGGCCGCGGGGGCGCGCGCCGGCGGGG
>JAODKC010000117.1:16227271-16242472 GCA_026777985.1 Mormyrops attenuatus | reverse complement strand
GCTTCACACCTGGCTCACAGGTAAAGGAAGGCTGGAAAATCAGCAGGGCTCGGACCTCGAGGACCGTGATTTGAATAGCCCTGATGTAGACGCTAAAAATGCGTCATAATCAATATTTAAATCGACCCATTGTTTTTTTTTTTATGATTTTAAATAAATTACCTTTATGATTTCTAAAATGCTCCATTATAACAAATGAATCCTTTAATACCACTCCGTAATTATAACCAAACAAAAAGGTGGCTTGCACACCCTGCAGACTGCGATGTCATACTACAGGGGCACTAGCGCTACGCATGAGCACCTGAAGAGGAAACGCCCAGGCGCTATTCTGGATGATGGACCGCCAGAGTAGGCAAAACTAGCAAAAGTGTTGTCTGTTTGTCTTGGTACGGAGGAGATCTTTTCGTCCTGTAACTACTAAACACTCATCATTAAAACCATAAACTTATCTGCCTACTGCCTAAGAATTTACATTGAATTAGGTGTTTGAGAAAATGTTTAGGCCAAAATATGGGCTTATTCTATGTTGATTGACGGCACCAGCGTGCGCGTTTATGCGTGCCGGACTTATTGGGACTCAGGGTTATCAACTTTGGTCACCTGGCTGGCATGAGATTTTACATTTGCGAAATTGTAAAAGTATGTAACAGTTTTATTACCTTAAGTCTGTATGGTTTGCAAACTACCCCAAAGTTCATGTGGCTAATTTTAGGTTTATAATGGAATAAGAGAAGAGTTGGAATGCGTGAGAGTTGGCATTCCTGGGGACCAGTGCTGTTATCGTAAACTAAAAGTGAAATGAAAAAACGGACACTAAATAAAAGAAAATAGTTTGTGGAATGAAATACGAATGAAAACTATATTTAACATAAAAAATGTATCGAACTGCAAAAAGTGTCACCACTTGCCAACGTCTTTTACCGTGTTTAACCACAGTATCTCCTCTTTTAAAAGATGCTGTGGCTGATGAGCTGTTCCTTCCTTCTCTGTGACTTCAGTATGCTACCATGATATACCAAAACAGTTGCATGTGGCGTGCTCAGCTAAACGAATTAATTAAGCATAAAGTTACGCCAAATTTATACAACTTTCTCGAAGTACCAAAATCACGGCATCTGATGCAGTGGAAAAATGCCCTAAGTCTGCCGTGAAGGTGCGACGGATGTGAAGAGGAGGCAAGATAGCCGACTAGCTCATCACAAACTTACCTCTTACCTATTTGTCAGGTTCTAGATCAGCAGCTGCTCAAAGGCTTTTCTACAAACATCAACACGATGCAGCAGGTCTTGGAGGAAGCTGCTCGCCTGCTTAAGCTGTTGTGGAGAGTTTCCATTCCAACCTGCTCCTGCACTGAGGGCCATCAGGTGCCTCCACAGAGCCCAGACTCGGTTGGGCTTTTCTGGCTTTATCATCAATCAAGCCATGCAGATGCTTTTCATTGTTTGATTGTGGTCCTTCTCATTTCAAAATACAGGACGAGGCTTTAAAGAGTGAAATCGCACGACTCAAGGCCAAGTTAAGCGAACAAGAGAGGTTACTGTTGGGGGCAGTGAAGAGACTTCGTACCACCAACCAGCTGAAGGAGGGAATGGAGAAGGTCATCATTGAGCAGCGTAAGTGAACGTAAATCACGTATGCGTTCGGTGTTTATACTTAACAAAAGTCATTTCAGTACGAGACATTTACATTTCATTGTAGTTTTCAATGCTTCCCTCATAGTGTCATTAACCCACGATGTACTGAAGAGAGCCAGAGGTAACTTAGAGGTGAGTTATTGAATTTTGCATTGATTTCAATAACTATGACATTCAATTTTGTTTAATTATTATAGTTTGAGTCAATATTTATGACGACTTTTTTTTTTTTTAAACTAATGTTTTTAATGTACAACTTAAATATCCCTATTATCAGTTTTATGAAGATTTTACTGAGTTTTTGTTGTGATAATTTTATTTTGTCCCCCTTGACATGGCATCTGTTTTTGTATGAGGGATTACAGACAAACTATTGTACACTTTTTGGCCTTAAAGGCTTACCAGGACCAACTGAAGGTCAGTTTTTAAATCTGGAGGTCCCTTCCATGCATGGTTTGTAATTTGAGCATTGAGGTTGTTTCCATTGTGGAGTCTTCAGCTGCATTACTGTGCCATGAGGTGCATGCTGCAAGCATGCGCTTCATGCTGCAGGTCAGGGTAAACGCATCCTGTACCAAAGAATGCTGTACTTTGATTTTTGAACATATGTTCTATAATTGCAGTAGTTTGCATTTGTTTTTGATGTATGGAAAAAACAAAAAGTATATGGAAAATCCAGGCACAAATGACTCGTCTTTCCCAGGAGGTCCCGGCCAATGGGTAGAGCTCCCTCAGGCGTGGGGGGTGTGGCAGTGTCTGTCCATCTCTCATTCTGCAAGACACTCCAATTCAGCAGCTGAGCAACACAGTCACACCTCAAGTTCCTCTCTTTCCTGCTAAGCAAAGTCCCCTGTTGTGAACCTGCTGTTTTTACTTTTGTAATAATGCTGAGGTACAGTTTCAGAAGTGCCTTTGAAAATAAGGCAGCGCTTGCACCTTTACTTGTGACCTATTTTAATATGTTTGCTGTAAGTCATTATAAAGCAATAATGTAAAGGTTTTCTGTTTGTAAATATTGAATCTGTATTTAGCTTTTAAAGTTTTCTTTTTATATGTAAAACATAGAAGTGTGATTTTTTTTTCCTTTTAATTTGGAGGCCAATTTGACACACATCTATTTTCGCAATCCCAGTACACACCATGGCCCATACTTGGATAGTGGTTTTTTTTAGACAAAAATGTATGTAAAATACATTAAATGTTTAATTGTATTTAGATGTATGTTTGCCATTCCTTTAGCCTGCGTTTCATGTTGAGTGCATATTACAGTACATATGAACAGTTATAGAACCTTTCCATAGTCGATGTCAATGGGTACGAACGGTTATGCATTTTTGAAACATAGAACCTGAAACATTTTTACATGAAAAAAGTCAGAAAATTTGAAAAGAACCAGTTAATGCAATTCTCACTCATCTTTAAACCAACATCTAAAGAGGGACACTTTCAGCCTGATGAATAAAATGTTTCAGTTCTTGATTTTCATAAATCTCAATCACACCCAGTTAGGAATACACCTGGCTGGAATGCAGCATTGCAAGCAGAGAACTTGGTAATGATTATGAAAGCTTGAGTAGACATTTGTCACCTACTTTTGTATAAAATAGTGCAGTTAACAAACTAGGGTAAATCTTGCAATTTATCCTTTTACATTTAACATTTTCATTGGAAGGGGAATCAGGTGTTGTAAGTTAAGATTCTGATCAATGTGATTCTGAAATATGGCAAAGTGTGTTCTTAAAAAAAAGTTTATTTCAGTATAAACAACCTATATCCTGACAAATACCTCAAAAGTACAAATCTTGAATGCTTCCAAATATTGTATACAGAGGCCTTCAATACAGTACAATTGTAATAGTAAGAGTACATACACAAGACGGCACCCCAGCTCACAGAAATCACTACACAAATACATTTAGCAAAAGGGACATACTTGTGTGAAGTACTAAAATTTTTATATTTATTTGTAACATGCTTACATACTTTATATAGATCAAATACCCATGGCAACACATACATGGCTCTGAACAATCCAACCATCAACAGAACTCTCACAAAGATGCCTAGTCATCAGTGGACCAGAGTAAAACCTATAAAACTAGGTGTAAGTGCCTTTAGGACTGGCCAGGAGTCGGGAGTGGGGAGTGGAAAGGGGCAGTGAGACAGACACGGCTCTTAATTGAAACATCCCTTTGATACTATACGGGGGCCATAAAGCAGGTTAGCATAATGGCAGCCCCACACACTGTACTTCCCCAAGCATGACTTCATTCATTACCCAGAAGCCCACAGTGCAGAGATGCTGGTAACTCGTAATCAAAGCCACTTAAAAATGTACATACCCTTTGAACTAAAACACTCCGATTTTTGAGACTAATCCAACACACATAAAGGCCTGTGAGGGAAACATTCTCCAGATTCCCAAAAATGTCCTCTGTTCCTTTGTATAAAACTTTCCTAGTATTTCTATGGCTGGTCAGTAACGGTCGGTTAAGAACTGGATAACAGTAATGAAAAATACCCTTAGAGGGGGAGCTGATAGCCACAGATGCGACTACATTTGGTCTTAATATCATTCTGCGTTTCAAGTTTGATGTCAGTTTGCAATATACCCAACAGAAACAAAGGTCTTAATACGTTACTGTGCTGCCTCAAGTACTGGGAGGGAAAAATTACAGCACTGGGCTCAGCAGAAGAACCAGTGATGCCTTATACTGTAAAAAAAAAAAAAAAAAAAAAAAATTTAAAAATCAAATGTTTCAGAAGTCTGGCTGCTTACAAAAACCAGAAAACAAATGGCACACAATCCCCCTAATGTCAAACCGGCATTCCAGACACTGCAACAGTGCTGTCAGTTCTTCAACCTTCTCTTCACTGAATTCTGCTGATAACTTGAAAAGTCACCATTCTTTGTCAGTGTTGGTTACACATTGCTAGTCACTGGTGTGACTATATACTAGACCAGGAGTCTCCAACTCCGGTCCTGGAGAGCTACTGTTCAGTAGGTTTTCTATCCTACCTGGCTTCTGATGAGCTACACCTGGTTCTCAGGTAAATACTAGGAACCGGTATGGCTCATCAGAAGTCAGGCAGAATGGCAGGCTCTCCAGGACCAGAGCTGAAGACCCCTGACCTAGGTTAAGTACCTGTCAAAGGTGAAAAGCTGCTTTGAATCCCATCAGGGGATTTACAGTGATTTTTAAAGGAAATTGTGACCTTTAAACACAACACTGACTTCCAGTATCCGGAGATGAGAATGCAGCTAAATGCCATCCAGCAGGGGGCGACAGTCGCCTATCTTTGTACGTGTCGGACAAAGGCTTGCACCAGCTGAAGAAAGGGCTCCTGGCCCTCGGGCACTGCCTTGGCCCCCGGCGTGGGGGGCTTGCTCTGAGGAGAGGGGAGCAGCCCACTGGCTGGAGACGAAGGGGACCCCCGTCGGAAATAGCGAGATAAGCCGGACAGCAGTGTGCTCTGGAGGAAGAGGGACGTAAGGATGACGTGAAGACGCCTTATCCCTCAGACAACAAGCACTAAACAATAAAGAAATCTCTGATAAACAGGGAGGAATAGCACTAGGGAGCAGTAGATAAACAGGGAAGAATAGCACTAGGGAGCAGTGAAGTTACCAGCTCTGAGCTCAGCTCCTGTTTCATCCGCTGCTTGTCCCTCAGGTGCACGCTGGGGTCCTTCAGGTAACGCACCGCTTGGGAGATTAATACATAGAAGCAATTCTCCATGGTGAACATCAGCAGAGACCTGGATGGGGGATGGGGGTCCAGATTTAGCCAGCGGTGGACAGATAACACGGCGTACCGAATATAACCATTCCATGATGGTCTTACTTGAGAGCCTGAACTTCCTCAGATGACGCAAAGGTCCCTACGCTTAGGGAAGCCGGCTCCTTTTTCTTCTCAACCTAGAAATGCCAGATGGGATTATAATCAGCATGGGGGGGATCCCTTAACTAACATTACTAAACCTGTAAACTAGCTCAGAATACCACTGGTTTTTAAGTAGGAAATGCTGCCAGTCTCACCTCTCCCAGCATGCTTAGCGCCACATTGATGGTGGCGAGCAGCGTCCCGAACGAAGGCGCAACGTCAGAGTCGAAGGCAGGCGCAGTGAAGCTCAGTACAAAGAGGGTGGGGTATTCCGCCAGGTCCAGGGACTAAACGGGAAACAGAACACGCTTGACACCAGTAAGAAATGTACAAATCTATCTCATACGAGACCTGTTTCTGTGGGAAAACGACACAATGTGTTCAATCATCATTCATGTAACATTTTAAGCAGCAAATTGGATTTAAAAACTTGGAAATAATTTTGAGGTTCACATTGACGTCAAACATTGCTCAACATTGCGGGGCAGCGAGATGTGTTCGTCACATCACTAGCCTGAGGGCTACCTGGTCCAGCAGGATCTGGCAGCAGTCGGGCGTGAAGTGCTGCAGCGTGGCCAGGGTCTTGCTGAGGATCTTCAGCAGGCTGCACTGCACCGCCAGCAGGGCCTTCTGCTCCGCCTCCTCCCGCTCACCGCCTCCTGGGGCCGAGCCTGCCGAGGACGTCGCCGATGACGTCGCCGATGACAACGTTGAGGTCGAAGCAGAGGTCGAACCTGAGGCCGCCCCCCCCACCTGCTTAGACGGAGTCTGAGGCGCACGCTGGCTTCGGGGGAGGGGCCCGGGGGGCAGCATGTCACCGTTCTTAGTCTGCAGCACGAGGGAGGCAAAGGTGAAACACCATGAACTGTATCATAAACCGCTGTACTGTAAATACACAAGCTTTGTATTGCCAGACAAGGAAACCAAAGTTTGCTTCGAGAGATGTAGTTATGATGAGCTTTTATTAGAAGGAATGAATACACTTTAAAAATTATGAATCAGGCTGCAGTGATACGGAAGGCTAATTTACGTCCAGTGGGAGCCAGTACCTTAAATACTGTAATATGTCTTCATATGAAGTGACATAAAAACAGAGCCCCCTTACCTGTAGGTAATGATGGAGCATCTTTTTGCTGTGTAGGAGGTACGTACAGGTCTGGCACAAGTAACACAGGTTAACCTGCAGGGTAAATGATGAACAAAGCCACTCACAGACCCATCTTGATGTAATTTAGCGCAACTTGACAGTTAATAAGTAACGCCCCAATACGGGGACAGGTCGCTAAGCTAACGAGGGGCGGGTCGCTAAGCCTCACCTGCACATCCCTTAGCAGCTGAGGGAGGTGAAACTGCCACTCCTTGCAAAAGCTGGAGAGCTGAAGGAGAAAGCCTACGGTGTGGTCCGCTTCATCCAGACAGGCCAGGCTCTGCACTGTCCGCACAGCATTCAGGCACTGAGGGAGAAACAGGCAGGCTTATGCTAACATATTGTCGATACAGTCCATATTGTAGTTACACCACTATGCTGTTATGCCACCTATGCTAAATGCACATAGTCCCTACAGTACTCACAGAATATGCTGCTACGCTCACTACGCTAGCCTCATACAGTCCCTATATTACTCATACTTGTTATGCTAACCGCACATAGTTCCTACAGTACTCTCAGAATATGCTGTTATACTCTATGCTAATCGTATATAGTCCCTATAGTACTCACGGAATATGCTGTTATGCTTACTACACTAACCACGTACAGTCCCTATATTACTCATACTCGCTATACTAACTGCACATTGTCCTTATAGTACTCACACACTATGCAGTCATGCTTGCTATGCTAACTAGACATAGTCCCCGAGTGCTTACACACTATACTACGCTAACCAGACATTGAGTTGTGCTACCCTGACTTCATACAGTGTCCCTATGCTAGTCTAGCTCAAAGTGTACAAGCAGTGTATACCTGGAGTATCCTCTCTTGGTGGACACCCACGAAGTCTAATGCTTCATTAACAAAGTCATAGCGTAGCGTCTTGAGCAGGCTCTCCATGAGGGACAGGCAGAGGCGGTACACCCCCGGCCAGGATGGCGTGTCCTGAGACTTCCGGGAGAAGCCCAGGTTCTGGAGGGGGGGGGAGGAGAAACGTGCCTGTTGAACAGCTCAGCTGGTACCAGAGTGTGACGGCAAGGCGGGTCCGCGAGAATCCTTACCTGTGAGGCTCCGTTTGCACTCATCTCGTACACACTAAGCAGAGGCAGGCAGACGCTCTGGATCACACCAGCACTGGCCACAGCCGTGGCCCCCTGGGAGGTGGGGCACACGTTATACATCACACTACACTAGGTCAGGCCAAAGAAACAGCAAGCTTCATAGGCTATTCAAAATGCAATTACAAATGTTATTACATTTTATTCTTTAGTCTCTAAGTCTTTATTCTTCAGTTGTATATGCTTTACTCAAGAATGCAGATTTATTAAAAATACTTATTTTGTAAGATAAGGAACAAAAGTTGAACAGGCATTTTGGCATGGTGCGTGGCTCTTGGGTTAAGACTTGACCGGGAGGTCATAGGCTCAACAGACTGATGCCACCCTCAACCCTGGATCAGGGCCCTTACACCCCAGTTCCAGGGGTGCTACATACTTGCTGACCCTGTGCTGTAAACCCCAAGCTTGCTCTCACCTGTATTTGTATGTGTCTGCGTGTCATGGAGTGTAAGATGGGGTAGGTAGAGAGAATTTCCCCACAGCAATGAATAAAGTATCATTATTCTCCTAACAGCTGAGATTGGCACACAGGATTTCTTGTTTTTCTTGTGTACAAAGGTACAGTTTCATTTGACTCGTGTTTCCACATAAAGCCCTGAAAATACACCTGAAGGTCTCATGCGGATAACCGTTCCCCAAACAGCCACCACTGGCGTCTGAATTTCCAGCACCCTTTCCAGAAATATTCCAGTTTCATTCACACATGCACCGCAGGCCCTGCTCACGTTGTGCTTGGCTGAATGAGAGTTTCCATTCCCCAGGTCTCATTTATTTTCCGGGGCATTGCCAGACATGGCTCAGCAGTTCTAACCTGCCAGCATCCTTTTACCGTAAAACCCGCTCGCCGGCATCCCCGTTCCCCTCATGGCTCCCTCGCCGGCATCCCCGTTCCCCTCATGGCTCCCTCGCCGACGCCCCATTCCCCTCATGGCTCCCTCGCCGGCGCCCCATTCAGCTCAAGCCCCGTCGCCGACGCCCCATTCCCCTCATGGCTCCCTCGCCGGCATCCCCGTTCCCCTCATGGCTCGTCTGCTCTAATTAAATCCAGCAGTATAAACATAGCTACAGTGTAATGTAATGTCTAACACAGGAAGCCCAGCATGCTTCTGGTGAGAATGGCCTTTCAGACAATCCAGGCAACTGAGCAGCATGAATAGGCTGGGCTTTATCAGCCTCAGTGACTGACAGCAGTGCTGACTGCTGGCTTTAGCAAGGTCACTTTCCATGCTGCGTGCCTTATGTTCAGGCTACACCACCAGCCCGCTTTTCCAGAAAACAGCAGGCTGGAATTGCTTGCTGAATTTCCTACAAGTACCCTTTCCCTTCCTTGCTCTTTTGGTCTCCCAATGACAGAAGGAGTTTCTTCCTCCCTGAGTCCTGTCTGCAGACCTTAGCCAGTGATAGCTGAAGGGTGCCCCCTACCTGCGGGGTGCGTGCCAGTGTAAGCAGCAGATGCAGCGCGGCCTCTGTGAAGTAGAGGTTCTGTTTGAGGCGCAGGCTGAGCTCCAGGGCGCTGAGCATGGAGGGTAGCATGGGCAGCTTGCGCAGCACGACTAGCCAGTGCTCGCCATCCTCATCCAGGCGGCACAGCTCCTTAGCCAGGTGCAGGGCCAGCACACACACCTGGGGGAAGCAGGAGGATCAGCCAGACCATCTGCCTCACCATCTACCTGACGCAGGCAGATGAAGGGAGCCGGGGCACCAACTGCATCCTCACAAATCTCAGAGGAACCACATGATCTCAACAGTTGGTCAATCAGAACAGAAAGACCAGCAGTGGAGTTCAGAGTCACTGGTGAATCAACAAGGCCCAAGAAAATGACTAAATTCAGATTAAAGGATTTTAAGATGGGGAATAAGTGTGACTCAAAGTGTCACATGCCAAGCAACCCTCACCCCGTCCCTCTGGTCCTGATGCAGCAGCCGCGGCACAGCGTCAGTCTCCATGCTGTCGTTGTCGTCAGGAGCGCCCCCCGTTAGCGCCATGTGCCGCGTGCTGTCCATCAGAGCCAGTGCCTCATCTTGCACGGTCTTGCACACCGAGAGCAGCAGCTGCGGGAGCTGGGAGATCTCGCCACCTAGAGGACACAGAGGGGAATGTGGTCACAGGCCAATGATCGACGGCTTTGCTGCAACGTCCCATGGCCAGAGATGCTCACTGTTGAGGCCCTGTATCTGCAGGACTGAGATGAGCGCAGAGAAGAGCTTGGCCTTGGTCCTTTCCATGAGCTGCTGGTCTGCCTGCAGGACGCTCTCCAGCATCACAGAGAGCGGGGTCAACACGTTGGGGGCCGATGCCACCACACTGCGGGGGAATGGAATAGAAAGTCAGTCCTACACACACTTTTAGCCAGAAAACATCTGCCAATTTACCTGGCAGGGCCAACCACCAAACCATCTTTCCTCTAACCCAAACAACCACAATCAGAACCAAGCTGAACCCTGGGGGTGACTACAGACCTCCTCCACTGTTTCAGCAGGATAAGCAGCAAGGTTGCCATCATGGAGCCCAGGCGGAGGCAATGCAGCGACATGGGTACCAGCAGCTGTGGAGGAGTGAGACAGCCCAGGCTGAGCCTCAGACCTACAGGGGCATACAGGAGGCGCCCTGCTGAATACTCACAGCAGCTTTGGTGCTGTCCAGCACATCCAGGAAGAGTTTCAGGCGGGTGGCATCCTCCGTCAGCTGCATCACATCAGACTGGCCGGACAAAACACGTAGTTAGGCTAAAACGGGACGGCGTCACCCGCTTCCCCCAGCGACGGAGAGTTACATACATGGCTGCTGGAGAGGATGAGCAGCATCCTCCAGGCAGAGACCAGCATCTGGCACTCGGCGAAGGACCGCATACTGTCCCCCTCCGTTTCTACCATGTGACACACCAAGGATTTCATGTACTGGGACCAGTACTCATAATGTTTGCCAGAGGAGAATTTCTTCAGGGTGTCCTTCAGGGACTGCTCCAGGGAACCACTAGACCAATCGGTCAGAAGAAACAAGCAACCCAGCAACTCAGAAGGTCAACCAGCAATACTCAAAAATCAGTACTGAAGTCACAGGCAAAATTCTGCTGAAACCATCAAAACATTGGGCAGCTGATATATTACACATCTCCATGGATAATGTATGAAATTACCTGACAACATAGTAGATTTCAAGGCCAATAATTTTCATGACAAAGGCACATGTCTCAAGAACAGAAGGCTGGAAGGACAGGAGAACAGTATTAATGAATCTCACATATTAAAAACAGGCAGCTTGAGAAGGTGCTGACTTAATACATTCACTGGTTTGCATTTACATCACAAGCACAGCGAGCGGGGCAGGGAATAGGCTCACTCTTACGTACTACCATACTGAAGCTCTTTCCCCAGCACCAGCCCCAGGAGACCGAACTCTTACGTCAGTTGTGTCCGAGGGGGGAGGCAGCATTCCGAACAGGGGGGTTGTCAGATTGTCCCAGAACTTCTCTCTGTGGGGGGTTATACATTCCAATTTGGTCACCAATCCACTCCACAGATACGGATCATCACAGAATATGCAGTATCCTTTGTAGACACCAGCAAGACATCACTAATGTAGCCATCACAACTATATTATAAAGAACACTAACAGCTTTTATCTTACATATGTACAGGCACTTCAAAGCCGCTTTATCCATGCAATTAACTCCTTATGTAACAAGAGATAACTGATTCAAAATGGTTTGGTCAAGACTGATGTTTGACGCAGAGGGATCACAGCACCAAACATCAGGCCACACAGTTGGGGGGAGGGGTGATTCTCACTTGGTGCGCAGCACGGAGATGGCGCTCTCTCGCCGGTCCTGCCACAGTGCGTGCAAGAAGGCCAGAGCAGCTCGCTGGAGCAGCGGCGGACACCAGTACTTGCCCTGCTGCCGGGAGTCGATGAGGTCCAGGACCACCTGGAGGCAGGACCATTCACCCAACAGGAACTCCTGCATGGAGCAAGGAGTCATGCAGTCACAGAGCAGACATGACAGATGCGCAGGGCATGCGCCAGGGCTGTGCCTATAACACCTGCATATCAAACTAAATATCTACATTACTTAACACTTATACAAATAATTATGGACACGGTTCTGATCATTATTTAAATAGCTGGATTTTCTGTACTCAACTTTTTCAGATTAACAGACATTAATGTAAAAAGATTCTTTATAACAAATATTTTTGAGGTCACACGAACACAGATGCTGCAATGTGAAACATTTGTTTACATATAGTAGTAAAAGAGAAAGAAAAAAAAACAAATGCAGGTAAATAAATAAAATATTATATTCTGAGTATACAGACCAGGATCTCACCTTTGACCCATCAGAGCCATCTTTAACTTCTAGGTTGAGGAACAACTCAATGAGGCCAGGCTGTGTTTCCACGGCAACCGTCAGGAACTCCAGGATCATGACCTTGATCCTCATGTCCTCTGTCTTGCTTTGTAGCCGCGTGAGGAAGGCATCGCGGATGGCGGCTGCGTCGTTTCCCAGGCAGGCGTACACCGACATGGGGGCCACCTGCAAGTCATGCAAGTTTACAGCCGACACCGAGACGACCTGGGCAGTGGCGTGTCATCCCCACAGGAACCACACCACCGGTTAAAGGGATAATCATGTTGGACAGACTACAATAGGCACATGGGCTGTAAGAGAGGAATATCTCTTCATCTGATGTCATTGACTAATTGTAAAAACGTGGGGCTTGGCAAATCCGTCACATGACAAACTTTCAGGCATGCCGTAAACATGCTCACACACGGCAGCAACCCCATCCCGAAAGCCCAACCCGGTCCGCTAAACGTGAGTGTCAGGACATCACCCAAGCTAGAGAGGAGCCAGAAGCTTGCCCCATCCCGAAAGCCCGACCTGGTCCGCGTGCCGGGACGTCACCCAAGCTAGAGAGGAGCCAGCAGTTGACCCCATCCCGCTAAGCGTGTGTGCCGGGATGTCACCCAATGCTAGAGAGAAGCCAGCAGCTAGCCCCATCCCGAAAGCCCGACCCGGCCCACTGAGCGCGTGTGCCAGAGCGCCATGCTGCCCCACTGACCGTCGCCAGCCTCTTCAGCAGCTGTATGGCGAGCCGTGGCAGCGCCGGGTCATGCTTGTGGTAGATGTACTTTGCCAGAACCGCAATCAGGTTGTTGCCATGGCCACCTGAAAATATACAATAAATCTGTTGTAATTTTACAGACAGGTATCATCCCAGTAAAAAACAAAAGCATCTGGTTAATGCCAGGCATTTTCATGTCTTAGCCAAAAACGAGCACTTGGTAAATTAAAGGAATAAAAGATCACAATACGATTCATGTAAAGTGATTAGGAATATCCCAGCCAGTACCGATGTAATACAAGGCAGCGTAATACCAGACAGGGGCACTCGAGAGCCGTAAAGCCTGTAATAAAGCAGCCTATTAACTAAGGTATTCCTCAGTAACATAAGAGGCACACATTTTGTCTGACCACAAAATCTGAAAGGACCAGGTTATACGCGTTTATAGTTTACGGATTTACAGACTGTGTGTTTATGACTAGACACATGTTATCAAGCTTCCAGGCAGACTTATTCCGGCTATTACTAATACTACAGCCACCATGCAGCAGTGGTCTGATGGTCATGAGCGTGTTAGACTGGCACATGAAACCTCGCTGGGTTCTTGCTCCCGGAGCAGGCAGTTTAAGGAGCAGGGGGGTGACCTAACGAGATGGGGGTGTCATTCACCGTGCTGAGTCAGCGCCTGCTCCAGCGGTGACACCACATCCGCCAGGGGCTTCAACCGGATCACATTGTTGGTGACGGAGAAGGCCAGCTTCACGGTTTGGATGAGGACCTGCCCAGGCCCCTCGGAGCCCCCGCTGTGACGAGAGAGGAGCCGGGGGGGCGTTAACATGACGTGTGCTTTACTCAGAGGCGGCGCCGGCGGGTGGACTTGGCTTCACAGGCCTCACCTGCTGGGCTGGGCCGCCAGCACCACGTCGATGGTGTCCACCCCAATACCCATGATGTTCACGACCGCCCGCCCCGCGTCTGTGTTGGTCAGGCTGTAGATGCACAGCGACTGAAGGCTGGGGGCGCTGTGGGGTCAGGGAGAAACATTAACACGTGATACTACCATGAATGGCAAAGTCAGGGACAAGCGCAAGAACGACGTTACCTGTCCTGAGACTCCCCCTCCGGGCTCAGGTTAAGGATAGCATGAATCAGCTCCAGGATAAGACAACCTTCAAACAAAGAGGTGACGCAGTTACCAGCTTTATCCACTGGGGGGTACACTGTCCTCACTGGGACGAAACAGCAATTTGTTCAGAAGGTCCACAGACAGAAAATGCATTAGCGTGCAATAGTAAGTGGGCAGTCCGATAGCTGCTGAGCCCAAATCGGTACGCACCGATCCTCTCCCTCACGCCATAGGCATTATAGCGCCACTTGTGGTATGTGGGAAGCATCTCCTTCAGCACCAGCAGCACACAGGGGATCAGCCCCTTATTCTGGGTGCTTCCTAACTGACCCTGGGGGGATAAAGGGACGTATTAAAGGGCCAGAGTCCAAATGACCTGCTTTTTGAAGTCACAGCCAGGCTACACCTGAACATCCCATGATTTACAGACTGACAGTTCAGTTACCTTCACGAGGGTGGTGACCAGGCGCAGGAAGGCAATAGTTACTGGATACTCCCCCCGAGGCTGCTCGATGAGGACAAGGAGGTTGCCATAGTTACCCGCCCTCATGCCCTCGGCACTAGATGGGAGAGCGAGTGGGAACAGAAGCGGTTTAAAAGCCCTCAAGGCACCGAAAGGACATTTCTTTGCATCCCTGTCATCTTGGTGGCCGCCACGAGATACTCCTCCTCCCCCCAACGGAAAACCCGGAGCGCCAGTGGTTCACGGCGGGGGGAGAGACGCACCTGATTGACTGCGCCATGTTGGTGGGAGGCGTGGAGGCGAAGGGCAAGAAGCCGGTGTGGTGAAGGCTGGACCACACCTGCACGTGGGGAGGCGTACGCAGACATCATCAGACAGGCCTTTTTAAAGAGCCCCCCCCCACCCCTCAGACCGGCAGGCTCCACATACCTTCCCTGGCATCCGCGTGGCCAGTACAATCAGACAGTTCACGCAGGATGCGATAACATCCACGGGAGGATTGATCACCGATGTCAGTCTGAGCAAAACACACGGCATCAAGACAGCTTTATGGCTATCTATTTAGCCTAGAGCAAAGGAGACTAAGGGGGGACATGATCCAGGTATAACAGGTCGGGATGCTGTTCAGCTAAATGGCTATTTCAATATTAGTTTAAATACTAGAACTCGTGACCACAAGTGGAAATTAGTGGGAGAACATTTTAAAATGAACTTGAGGAAGCACTTCTTCACACAGCGTGTAGTTGGAGTATG
>JAODKC010000117.1:16202933-16224172 GCA_026777985.1 Mormyrops attenuatus | reverse complement strand
TGACCCCTTCTGCACTCTGGGTTGGCGACTTCTTGTCGGGCCGGGGCCCCTCCCCCCCCCCCCCCCCGCCGCCCCCCGCCGCCGCCCCGCCCGCCGCGGGCGCGGGGCGGGCCCCCCCCCCCCCCCCCCAGCTCACCCTATGCGGTCAACTAGGGCATCCATGCTCTTATCCACCAGGTGCCTGTTTGTCTGTCGGTAGCCAAAGCCCTGCTCCTTAAACATCCGGGTAAAGACCAACAGGTCAGGGGGTGCCATCTCAAAGTAGGCATAGTACAGAAAGAGGATTTCCAGGAGAAGGGACTGCTCGCGGAGACACTGCTGGAACCAGCGGGACACCTGTCTCTCGGTCTGCACCCAAAAAGAAGACCAAGATAAACGCCAACAGCAACAACAGAATGAGCTCTTCAAGCACAGAATGCCTGCCCAGACATTATTTGTATAAGGTTATGAATTTTCACCAAATAACAAATACTTCTTATTTGCTTTGTCTCCGAATCATTTTGTTTTCCCCAAATATTCCCATCCAGAAGGGTAAATAAAGCACTAAGACAGTGTAATGTTGTGAAAATGTGCTATAAAAATAAAACTGAATTGAACTGAAGTAAGCAAACTAAACCAGAATTTAAAACGTCCTTTCTGTCAGCGGTGTGTCCAGCCAGTGACTTTCCAATGTGTGTCTGGTTTTGCACAACATCCAGCAACTTACAGAGAAAGACCAACACGTTCTGGAAGAGCACAAACATTAACTAAACGACATTTCATTGGAAGATGTGCAGAAAGGACACAAACAAGGAAAATGACCCAACACCAGCTCAGCTGGCAGGAAGGCGCGAGTCTTTTAAAAAAACAGCACAAGTCACAGCACAAGAGAGGCGGGAAAAAAGCGAACCATGAGGTTCCCATGAGTCTCCCATGTCGGCGCCTCTGCTTTGAAGAGGCTCTCAAACTGTTCCTGGTACTTGGAGACCAGGTCCTTCTCCAGCTTGCTCACACAGTTCGCATACTCCGCCTGAAAAAAAAGACACCCAAGCGTGCCATCCACAAAAAAGGTAATCAGGACAGGACTGGAGCATCGTCTCTTTTGTGACTGCTCAGACAGCAGACGGGTGACTCCTTACCCTGTATGGGTGCCTTTCGTCCTGAAAGTACGTCAGCAGAAGCAGGACACAGCGCAGCAGGCAGATTCGCTCCTCATAATAATAATCGGCAATCTATGGGTCAAGCAGTGTAAAGACATTAAAAACAGGGATGTGTCAACCTGAAGGCCTATAGCTTAAAAATATGCATAATACATACAGAGGGAATAACCTAAACTATCACTGACTCCAGCTGTTCTCAAGCAAAAATAAGCCAAGTTAGGCAATGAATTAAACAAAGATGTGTAGCTATTCTGTCTGTTCATTTCAGTTATATTTTTCAGTTATACTTTTTCCAGTAAATGCTGTTAGCCTTGCTTTTTTTGCAAGTTTATAACATGGTTTCAAACACAGACGTCATTCAAAGTGTGTTCAAACAAAAGCAATCGTCAAATG
The DNA here is from genome assembly GCA_026777985.1 of Mormyrops attenuatus. Lineage (NCBI taxonomy): Eukaryota > Metazoa > Chordata > Actinopteri > Osteoglossiformes > Mormyridae > Mormyrops > Mormyrops attenuatus. The sequence continues at coordinate 16,222,640 of JAODKC010000117.1, read as the reverse complement.
AAAAATTAAAAAACAAGTAGAAGACAAAACAACAGTAATTAGGAATTACAAACAAAAGACAGTACATTAAAAGTAAAAGAAGAAGTATCACCACTGATTATCAGCAGTAATCAAAGGCATTGCGGAATAAAAATGTTTTGAGCCTGGTATTAAAGGTGCCAACATCTGATGTATTTTTAACCTCCTCAAGGAGTTGGTGCCAGTTTTGAGTGGCAGAGCAGCTGAATTCCGTTTGGTCTTGCTGACTTTTCACTTCTCTGTGATGTAAACTGGGCTGAAATCACTGAGTGATCTGCCAATAAGCAGCAGCACCCTGACATGGATTCTAAAGCCAACTGGAAGCCAGTGTAAGGGGTGAAGGACTGGAGTGATGTGCGGAGTGAAGGACTGGAGTGATGTGCGGAGTGAAGGACTGGAGAGATGTGTTTGCTCTTCTTTGACCTACTTAGCATCCTAGCAGCAGCATTATGGATGAGCAGGAACTGTCTTATGGATTTTATGGGAAGGTCATACAGGACAGCATTACAAGAATCCAAGCAAGTGGAGATGAAAAGCAACCTTATTAATAAATGTCAAAGGTTTGTATCTAGGACTGAGAAATACTCACCTTCAATAAGAGGGTCTGGCTTTGCCTCTCATCCTGAAGGAGAGACTGGGAAAATAAGATGGAACATTAGAACAACTTTACACGGAACACTGCATATATTAAACATCTGCACACAAATGCCTCACAGGAAATAAAAACAGAAGGAAACACCTGCATGCGTTTGGTGTAGCATTTTGCAGTGCAGTGCAGACGGCTTAAAACACCTGCATGCGTTTGGTGTAGAGTTTTGCAGTGCAGTGCAGACGGCTTAAAACACCTGCATGCGTTTGGTGTAGAGTTTTGCAGTGCAGTGCAGACGGCTTAAAACACCTGCATGCGTTTGGTGTAGAGTTTTGCAGTGCAGTGTAGACGGCTTAAAACACCTCCATTCGTTTGGTGTAGAGTTTTGCAGTGCAGTGTAGACGGCTTAAAACACCTGCATGCGTTTGATGTACAGTTTTGCAGTGCAGTGTAGACAGCTTAAAACACCTGCGTGCTGCAAGAGTCGCTACACAACAGCACTATGGACTATATACAAGTACAGATGCCCTTCTTAGGTTTCAGCTGCTTATCCGCATCCTCTATCATAAATACAAAAGTGCTGTGGCTGAAAAAACACTGGGGGGATGATGTAAAAGGAACCAACAGAAAGATATTTTTATATAACAGGGCAGGTAAGAATTTTCAGCCATACGAAGGTCGACCTCCAGACAAGTTACACACTTATTCCATAATATTATGCTTCTACCTTCAAGGCATTGCGGGTTCCTCTGTAGTCTTCCTGTAAGTAACACTGAAGAATCTGCACGCTCTGAAGTTCATCCAGACCCTGAAATGCAGCACCAATGAGCTCAGGCAAGGTTTATCCTGTAACTACCAACGACTCTTAGTCAACTGTATCTTCCAGAGGAACTTGCCAGCAATTTGCTGATTCTCAGACCAAAATCCTTCAGGGGCTGAGCGATGTCCTTATCTGCTTTCAGTTTATCGGCAGAGGAGGAGCTGCAAAAGAACAAACTCATTCTGAGCATTTAACAAAAAAGAATAAACACCAACAGTCACTGTATTTTGCAATATTATACATTTAGACTTAGTCTGCAGTACTCTTGACCATCATATAAACTATTTTGTTTCATACTGTTACAATGGGTTGGCACCCCATCCTGGGTTATTCCCTGCCTTGCGCCCGTAGCTTTCAGGATAGGCTCTGCAGCCCTACACAGAACAAGTGGGGATGGATGGATGGATGAATGAATGTTTCACACTATACCTGGGAGGCTTGTAGTAGCACAATCCGAAAAGCAATCGCTCCCAGTTCCTTCCCAGTTCGGCTTCAATCTGGGCCTGCAAATCAAAAGTTATTTTCAATCAAACTGTAAAACATTCTAACTCACAGTTTTCTGTATTGCTTAAATGTGTATCACTGTTATACCCAGAGAAAGACCAACACGTTCAAATAATAATGATAGACAGCAGTATACAGACCGGCTCTCTCAAAGCTGATCGCCCCAACAAAATGGTCCACAACTCCCTGCTGCTCCTATAAAAACACAAACATGAACTTAAATAACCATGTTCAGTGCTGATTCATTCTGCTATTACTGACATTATATGGCCCCATTATGTGCAATGATACATTTACCTGACTTCATGAAACAAATATGCGTTTGGTTTACTGCATTAAAGGACAACAATATTAAAATGGGTGTTTCAGGGGGGACCCTTGTGTTTAAAGCACACTTCGTCAACTCTAGAATCAAGTTCTCGCTATTACCGGAATAACATTTTCACCTCGCTAGCTAAAGAACTTTTTCAAGTAAAAGACAATAACACAGACACATATTTGGAAGGGGTTTTTGAGAAATTTATTTAATGTATAATTACGAAACTTAAAAAAGCGCCACAAATTGGTTTTAGTGTTGAACAGTCTACACACGCGTTCCCTCCACTAAAAACCAAGATGGTATGTAGAAGTCTTTAAAGATTCCGGAGTATCCAACATAACGAAAGTAACTTAAAAATATTAGTCTAAACGATGTGTGCTCGCAAACAAACTGTCTTACGTAACAATAATCATATAAAAGGAGTTAATATTTTTCTTTCAATTACCTGACACACATCTCCGAATCCGCCATCTTCTCCCCCAACACGTGACCCTTCACTGCGCGCACCACTGTCACGTGGCCAGCGTCGCGCCTTCCGTCGATGTGCAAAAGTGAGCGTTTGCCGCTAATTGCGGCATTTCCGGGTTTTGTGTGTCCTTGCACTGGCTGAATAGTGTGACGGCACCAGACGTAGCGGAAAAAATGCACGTAAGCGATCGCTACTGTAGTGTCGTTCGGTTTCCGAGTCACGTGGTCTTACTGTCATGGCCACCGCGTAGGTTTGCGAAGTGGACGGCCGTCTGAACAAAAAAAAACTGACTCAACATCATATACGAGAAGACGGATAAGGAAGGTTTTCGTATTTTCGAGATGGGTGAGTCAGTACAAACTAATAGCGTATTCCACTTCATTTATTGCTTTCTCTGCATGGCATGTATTAAACTTTATTCCGTCCATTCATTCATTCATTCATTCAATGTAATACGTAAATCGTCTTACCATTCAAATGACATATTGACCTGATCTTTTTGTTGAAACGACTCTTTAGCATTTCGACAGGAATCTCAGCTGTTGGTAGGCATTTTGCCACCTCATACTTAATACTTCCACTGTGCTATCGAGATGAGACAATTTTTGAAATATTTTGACCATAATCATTTATTAGTTTTGCTTCGTTATTTCCCGCTACATTGAAAATATAAAATATTAAATAACTGAATGGTGTTGTTTTGCTTGGGGACTATATGCGAACGGTGGTATCTACATGGTCTTCATATGTTTAATATTGACCTGATACATGAGCACCAGAATGCAATCGATGCTCTACGACTCTTGTTTACTTGTCATTTTTAAAGAGGTATAACAGCCACTCAGTTAAAATCCTAAGAGTTCTCTGAATCTTACATTTTGTTTTACGTCGCAAAAATAAAATGTAAATGTATCGCAGTAATGTTACATGTAATTTGCACATTGCTAATATTTTATTCATATTTATTAGTTTTGGGGCTCGTTCCGATTTTGAAAAAGGCCAGAAGTTTTTTTATCGCTAACGGTCGTATTAGTCAGGGGATATAGTTTGTAGTCTGATTCATCAGCATATTAAGTTATTGTAAAAACATTTTTCTATCCATGTAAAAGGTAATATTTTATTGCCCAACTTACTGTAACAGAATTAACGATTGCAAATCAATCTTCCAGGGCCAAGAACATTACTACACCCAATCTTTCGCAAGCTTACCAAAGAGAAATCGTATAATTGACCTTCAACCTGAATTTTGAATTTAACTTTTCATCGTTAGAGTAATTAATCGGTTCCTTTTACTTTTAATCATCTACTATCATAAAGAAGTGTCAATGTATTAAAACCCAAAACAGACTCCCTAGAAGAGAATAAAATGTAAGTTCCATTTCCCTGAGTAGCAGCTGATAATTATTTGTCTTGTTCTGTTTTCTTTCATAGGTCACGTGGACAGATATGTTGGGTAGACGATGTTAAATTCTCAAAGGGAACAAACCTGACAGCTTTGGAGACCTTAGACATATTTTTGAGATACGTATTGGATACAGTGCCCCACCCTGGCCCCCCCAGCAATCATGCTTAGCAATCCGGTGATCGTGGAGTCACTCGTAGTGTTTGCCATCGTCCTTTGTGTGCACGTAGTGGTCTGGAACCAGCTGTCTTGGTGTTGCATCGCTTTGGCCATCCAGGCTTTCTATGTGCAGCAGAAATGGGACCGGCTGTTGCAGTCCGGTGGGGCGGTCTTCCAATTCCGGCCATCAGCGAACAGCGGCATCCTGTCGGCCTGCATGGTTATTCCCCTGCTGGGACTGGCCTTGACGGAGCGTTGCGTGTCTTCCGGCAATGTGTACTTCGAGCGCTTCTCCATGGTGGTCACAGTCACCGGCATGATGCTTTCGCTCTTCCTCTCGCTGATTGCCCTCGGCATCACACGGCCCGTGCCGACCAACACGTGCATCATCGCTGGCATTGCCGGCAGCGGCGTCATATACATCACCAAGAAGACCCTGACGGTGTCTGAGGTCATCGAGGTGCTGGAGGTCCTCCTGATCTTCGTCTACCTCAGTTTGATCATGCTGTACTTGCTTCCCCGCTGCTTCACGCCCGGAGAGGCCCTCATCATGGTGGGAGGCATCAGCTTCATCATCAACCAGCTCATCAAGCGCTCGCTCAACCTGGCTGAGGTGAAGGGCGATCCCGTCAACTATTTCCTCCCCGTGGTCCTGGTGGGAACGCTACTCTTGGGCGTCATCTTTGCCGTGCTCTTCTGCTTCATGGAGTCCGAGACCTGGGTCTCCGCCGTGTTCTTCTACACCATGTCGGCCGTGCTGGGCCTGGGCATCATCGTTCCCTGGCTCTCACTGCTCATCCGCAGGCATCCGATCATGTGGCTGCTGGACTTCCTCACGCACAGCCAGACGCGATTCTACCTGCTGGCCTATTGGATCCTACTGGCTGCCCTGGCCTCCATGGTTGTCTTGCACCAGAACTACAAGAGGGCATTTGGCTCCAAAAAGCACCAGGCCTCGACGGTGGTCAGGAAGTATTTCCACCTTATTGTGGTCGCCACCTACGTGCCGGGATTAATGTACGATCGACAGCTGCTCCACGTGGCCTCGGCGACCTGCCTCGCTGTCTTCCTGCTCTTGGAGTACGTGAGGTATTTCCGAATCCGTCCGCTGGGGCAGGTCCTACGGCAGCTGCTTACGCTTTTCCTGGATGAACGTGACTCGGGGCCCCTCATCCTCACACACATCTACCTGCTCCTGGGCATGTCCCTGCCCATCTGGCTCTTCCCGGGACCTTGTGCCCCGAAAGGGAGCCTGCCTGGGGCCGGGGGTCTAGTGCCCTATGCCGGCGTCCTGGCGGTAGGTGTGGGGGACACTGTGGCCTCGATTTTTGGCAGCACCATGGGGGAAATCCGGTGGCCCGGGACAAAGAAGACCGTGGAAGGTACAGCCACATCCGTCTTTGCCCAGATCATTGCCGTGGCGATTTTCCTCATCTTCGACGAGGCCGTCAACCTGAATGCCAGCTATGCATGGGTTGTGGGATCCATCACCCTGGTGTCTATGCTGGAGGCCTACACCGCTCAGATAGACAACTTGCTCCTTCCACTGTACCTCTTCATTCTCCTCTTGATCTGAGCAAGGCCACAGTCCTCTAGCGGCCTGGTGATGGTAACACTCTGAGAATTACAGAAGATTACAGATAGATCTGTTTTCAGAGCTTTGCTGATGTACCAAGTTCGGAAAAGGGAAATCAAGTTATGCTTTTCAAGAGTCTATCCCAATAAGAAGTGGGTTTTTTTTTTGGTGCTGCACAGAAAATTTTGCAACGTTAGATGTTTTAAAAAGGAGTCCTTTTACTTTTCTCTTTCACAGTGACTGCACTATTCTGCACTACTGAACAAATCCATTTTGGAGAAAAGAAAGCTTTAAAGTTTATTGTATTTGGTTGTGAAGTATGACCAGTTACTACACAACTGTCCAGTTTATGTTATGGGCTGTCTAAAACAAGTATGACTGAAATTTGTAGTATGATGTGGAATTTGATTTCAGCTTCAGGAAAATTTTATTTACCCATGATATTAAAAACAGCCCCATTTACTTCACCAGTGAAGGATGTACTTGAGTTTTTTTATGGTATGATTTTTTTTTTAACCACTCACGGCATTCACTGGGAAAATAATGTGGGACTGGTGCAGCATCGAGAGACTGAATTATTAAATGGGACACTGAATTTTGCATTGTGGTGTGTGGATCTCTGTGTAGGAGTTGAAGGCCTTGAAACACAGCTGCTTAATCCCTTAGTGGATTTAAGAGCAGGCCTGAAACAGAACACGCACCAGCCTCATCTAACATGTCAGCTGAATGGAACTGCTACCAGTGAGGCACTCTGAGGGGGAAATGCTTAAGATGACCACAAGGTGGCAGTACATACTGGTGACCACGGTTCATTTTTCAGTAAGAAGGAATATTTATTGATCTTTTGGGAGGGTTGTTGCCCCTGAGCATTAAAACAGTAAATACAACCCAGCACTATAGCCCTTCCTTCAAAAAAAGTGTACAGTCTAGGTGGTGTTAGTCAGAGACATGGTAGAAAAATGTAGAGATGAGACAATGACATTGTACGAATGAATGGCCAGTGGTCAAATGTGGCCGGGCGCTTTGGACACGGTGTCTGAGCTCAGAAGGTCACTGGTTATATCCCAGGCTAGGCAGAGTGATGTCACTGTTGGGGCAAACCCCTAGGCAGAGTGATGTCACTGTTGGGGCAAACCCGACTCACTCCGGGGACTGGCCGATCTGCTTTCTCAGTTGTATGTAGCTTCGGATAAAAGTGTCTAAGTGCTGAATACATAATATAAGCATCATACCGGCAGCCTCTTTAGGGACGGGCTTCACTCTTCGGTATGAAGTATAATTTGGACTGGGGCCAGACTGGTAAGAAAATTACTCTGATACCAATACAGATTTTAAAGAATTAAAAATTGATAGATTAACTACAGCCTAATATAACAAAAAAATTAGGCATCGAGATTAAATTATGTTTATGTAAAACTCATTCATATGATTATCGGCGTCTAAAGCTCAAAAAACAGAAACTCACTGTCAACATACGTATCAGATAAGGTGCTTATGTGTTCTACCCAAAAGCACCATACAAATGAACTGTATTCACTCAAATAACTCTAATTTTTGCATGTTGTGATACAATATTTTCATTCCCAGCTAAAAAGTTGCCCTGTACTGGACGCATAGCTCGTTAAGAAGTTGCCTGTTATTTCGCAGGAAGCATAGCTTTCTTCAATAAGAGCTCCACTTTTCTTCATACAGGGTTAAGGAGACCTTGTCAGCAGGTTTTTGGTGGAACCTGAACATGGTCTGGTTTAATCAGCTGGCTGAGCACCAGCACCACTTTCAGTAGACCAGACTCAGTCTGGACAGTTCTAGCTTTTATCAAAGGTTAGTTCAGCCTACCAGTCTTCTCCACCTTGATATAAATCCCCCCACAGCAAAGACTCTCATACTCGGTACAACAGTAGTAGCTTTAATTAATGTAATTAATAATGAGATTATTCTGAACTTTGCTCAACCTACGATTATGTCAGCATCGCCAATATGCAGATGATAGCGTCCATAATCTTTACCCAGAGTTCAGCTCTACATCACGTTATCGTCCGGCAGTATTTCTGATTGCTATTAAAATAGTGTGGCTATTATATTACAACACCAAGTTCTAGGCTACAAAGTTATAATAGTTTCAAATATTTTGCACACAATGATTTTTCTGTTCATAGAGACTTTGTAAAACTAGAACTGTTACTATGTCACTGTTCAGATGTACCTCCTGAATACCCTGCTTGGTTTGTCAGCCTCTCATTACGTTACTTCACTTATTATACATACACCTTAGCAATCATACAAACAGGGGTGTTTTAGCAAAGACTAACACAATACTTGGTCTACTAATTAGCATCTAGGTACGTACTCTCGTCCCAGGACTGAAGTGGAGTGTATATATAGCATAACAACGTCTGTTAGATGACCCACAGTACTTTAACGGCCCCTTATTAATAGTAATGAATAGCACATGTTTACCAAAGAAGTGATGTTCATTTGTTTGAGATCTTTATGCTTATAGGGCTTTGGGAATATGTTGCTTATGGTTACTAAAGGGATCTGTCATGGTTGTTCTAATATTTTGTATTTGATTTCAGATTTTCTTGGATCAGAATCTCCCAGTTGTTCAGCAAAACTTGGTTGATGACCTTAATCTACAACCATCCACATGCAGTTGATTGGAATCACAAATACAATAATTTGACATTTACTATTATTAGACAGAAGAGCAGAAACAGGTATTAATGCAGGTCACTGTAATTTAGCTGCTGTGTATCGGCAGACAGCTTGTGTAGAGGTGGCATGGCTGTCCTCAGGCTGGCCTTTGCTTCAATGCTTCAGCATAGTGCTAACAGTTAGCTAATGGTAACCTACCTCATCTCAATTCAGACTGTGTACATTATAACGGTCCTGTCATTTCAGGCTGCATTCACTCGACGCATGACGCATTCTGAATGGGGTGGCGATATCGTTAGGGACACAAGGTCTTGTCAATTAGCATATTATGTTTCAATGTGCAGATGCACTGAAAAGCAGTCAGTCAATTTTAAAATCTGGTAGCTGGACACAGTAGTAGATGATTTTCTAAAATGCCCCTGAGGTCTTCAGCTGGTTCCTGACATGTCGTACAGTGTTGCAGTCAAGATAAAATCAGATGTGCGTATGTGATCGCTCCCATTCCTCAATCGAAATGTTTGCTTAATTCCAGATTTTCAGCTACTCTTGCATGCATATGCAGTAAACCCTCTCTTCTTCTGGTATTTGTATCTAAATGTATTTTTCCTTTCATATGAAAATTACAAATAATACAAATAAAGAGAAAGGATGTAGCAACAATAAAATGTATCTGTGCAATGTGACTTTGATGTGAAGTAAGGGGTGTGCGTCTGTCGTCTGTTCCCAAGACCGATTCAGTGTCCATACAAATGTCCTTATCGGGTCAGTCCAGTTTGTCACATGCGTGCTGCAGTATTGGATGATAAGCATTTTGCATGTTTTATGAATGTGCTTGCCTGGGCACTGGTTAAGCATCGGTATGTCTTCATGTATTTATGCTTCTGGAAAAGGCCTGTAATACTGACTGTTTTTTATTTAATCTTAGTTCTGAGTATACAGTAAACCAAGGTCTACAATCATCATAGGGAATGAGTGAATGTGGACGTCTGGTGGTGTCAGGTGTAGAGGGAAGGAAAAGGCAGCTCTGGGCTGGGCTGTAACCTACGGGAAACGGACAAAGCAGAAACGGCACAAACTCAGGATGCGGTTCTTTCCATGCGTAAAACAACTCAAGATGTTTATCTAACTCAATGTATCTAATGACTATCAGAATACCATTAAATTTAGGAAAATTAAGATTAGAGTGACCCCTGCAGTCTGAAGTCACATGTGGCATTACACCCAGCTAAGGCTCCCCCAGGTTTCTCGTTTTCCCCCACAATGCCATGCGCTCACCAGTTGTCCGGACTCCAGCGTGTGTCCTTAGACTCCATGATGTGAAACGCGTAGGCATGACGGGAGACGTTAGAGGTGTTCTGGGCACTCTGGTGGACCACCTCACCATGGATCAGAACCAATCCCCCTACAGGTAGATCAGGTAAATCACATCCATCCAAAGACATCATAACAGTAGCTCAGCCTGACTGCACACATGGTGACGGCTGTTTGTTCCACCGAGACGCTTATGAGATTTCATGCCCTGGAGTGTCTAAGCCCATCTCCCCGTTTTCATTAATTCTCAAAGTTAGTAAAAATACGCCACTTTGAATAAAAGCACTGGAATGTTAAAAATGGAGAATCTCCACCTTTCTTGACCGGTGTGGGAATGAACAGCTTGCTGTCATAGTTCTGCTCCTGTCCCACAAAGTCCGTCAGGGAGTTGGACCCCTGGGGGGTGCGGACAAATCGGCGAGTGATCCCATCTGGAGGAAGCGAAGGATGGGCATTTAGAAAAAAAGTAATAAAAAAAACAGCATGATCTCATCGCATACAAAGTCTCACACGATTGAGTTTTATGCTGTAAGTTGTCCTTGTAATTCGCTTGTCTTTGGATGTATTTGCAATATCAGAAATTATATCATGTGTGCTATTGTTTAAAATGTATTCACAGGGTGCAATTGATTAGACTTAAAAGTATCAGCCAGCCAACAAGTTCTTCGGGGCGTATCATACAAATTTACCGATTAACTAGCCCGCATCGTTGTAACTCAACACCATGGCCTTGACATGTTTGCATAACCTTTAAGAGATAACAAGGCTCTGATATTTGCATCACTGTACAATCTAGCAAAGAATGGTTATTATAGCATTTTCTAGAGCATTTTAATATTCCCATGTTTAATAACGGCGTCCTTTATTAACAGAAGGTGGCAGATAAAATATGAGTTGGATTCAAACAAGTGGGAAACAGCTACAGTTTATGATTATAATGTTGTAGTGCAAGGTAACGTCAGAATAAGCAAAGGAAAGGTCATACAGTTTAGTGATCATTCCCTTTTTCCGGGTAATTCTAGTTCTTGACAAGTCAGCGGGGTCTCCAGCCTGAACCGCTGTGAAATGTAGCCCCGTGCATGGAGGCTCTGTGGTTCTGCATGTATGTGGCTAGTCTTACTTTTGTGTGAGCCAGGAATGAACCAGAGGCAGCCATTCTGCTGCGTGGCATCCTCCAGGGCTATCCACACGCCCATCACCCGTCCCAGCGGCTCTGTGTACAGGAAGGTGGCGTCTTGATGCGGGGTCACTGCAGGATGGACCAGAGCACAGCAAGGAAGGAAATTCAGTACGTTATTGTTTTTCTGGCTGACTGATCATACCAGCACATAAAACGTAAATATTCACTAAGGAAAGGTTAAATATTGAATACTGAAGCTCTTTGAGTTGTAACTAGGGCTGGGCCATATGAAAAAATATCGTACGGTATTTATGAACATTCGTATCGTCATCACTTTGAATAATGCGAGTATTGTGGTACAGCTGAAACACTTTTCTTGCATAATTAACAGTTAAATTCCATCTAGGTCTGAGTCTGTTGTTGGCGTAATTTATCGTTATACCGGTCACACGCTCCATAGCTATCATTAAAACAATTTGGGTCGTAAACGGAAAAACTCAAAACCTGTCATATTTCACCATTTTCTACATATGAAGTTTAGGGTAACATGATAAATATTGATATTGTTAATATCCCTGAAAATATTGTGATACCGTTTTTAGGGCATATCACCCTGCCCTAGTTATAAGTATAGAGCCAGCCAGCCTCAGACAGCATCCTTACCTTCTCCACCAATCCCAGGTTGCTGAAAACATAAAGAGACCAATCAGACTGCTCTCTGAAGGTACGGTGGGAAAACAGTATAATCTGATGCCAAGTTAAAAAATTGAGGAGGATTGGATACCAGAAGTCTGGGGGCATCTTTATGCCGAGTGATCTCAGATTTGGCCTAAAAACTCACTTTATGCTTTTGGCTCCTGTTCCTATGCAGAAGGTGTTAATGCAGAAGTAGCTGCACACTGTACCTTGAATATGTACATGCTCTGCAAAACCACAGGATTCTCGAGACCCAACTTCTTAACCAAATTCTGGAAGAAAGAAATTCATACATTTAAACACACTTCATACATATTTGATACACATGTGACTGATTTTCCAGGGGAATTAGATTAAATTCAAATTTGTCATTGTGCAAAGTACAAGTACTCAGAGAACAAAATGCAGTTTGGCATCTAATCCAAAAGTGCAAAACAGCGCTAAAGGGCTACAAACCGCTGTACGACACACAGGTGACAACGAAAGAGAGAAATCTACATTTTTACACAATGTAAAATGTAAAGCATTTAGGAAATTTACTCAATGAGATGTCATCACACTGATATTTAAAATAAAAATCCTCATGTTTCTTTGTGTGCACTGCATAAATAAAAATGCACTGCTTTAGTTTTACTACCTGGACATTCGGGGAGTGCGTGACGCTTTTATACAGAGCATCCTGGGCATGGAGGGCTGTAAGGAGGGAAGACGCCATTTATTATTCAGCATAGGTCACTGACAACTGGAGGGAAATAAATCCCATATGATTCATTTAGTAGGATTATAAAATACTCACCATGTCCAACTTTATTCAGAGAAAGTTCCTTCGGCACAATACATTCACCTAGATGTTCAAGGTGACGGCTTATTAAGTTTAATAACAGGACAAGTGAGTATGGAAAATGAATGAATGAATATATTTAAGAATTTAATCTCCTTAAAAATCAGGGCACACATTTATAAGGTATACCTTTATCATCTAAAACATCCTTCTCAAAGAAGAAGCGAATCTTGTCGCCACTGGTGATAAAGTAATCCGCATTTCCCTAGGAAGAACAACCACGCGGATCCTTCATATCATTTTTATAGACTGAACTGAACAGAATTTTATAACATAATGAAGTTTAGCATACAAAATGATGTCCACAATACACACCTAACACAAGGTTTAATAGACAAAAATGTTCCCTACCTATATTGTAAAACTAGGGAAAGCTGACAGCATAATATAGTAAATTTACCTGCATCTTTAAAATACACAGTAGATAGTCAGGAAAAAGAAAGAAAAAATTCCCAGAATCCACCTGAGGTTCATTAATTACAAGGTACCTGTGTCTTTCGCTGCTCGTTGTGGTCAGTGGAGAACTGTATTCTGCAGTGTTTGGGGACATCCATCTTCTCCACGATTTCCTTCATTCTCTCCCTCAATGCATCACACTCCTCTGGGTCCAGGAACCCCTCCAGGACCAGGAACCCATCATCCCAGAACTGACACATAAAAGGTTCATTATATCCTGCAAGTACACTGGCTGCGACCCATTCCACCATCAAAATATTTGTTTTAACGGGGGAGAAAGGCTAAAAAATGTTCATGTGGTCAGCTTCAAAGAACAGGAGACCGGAGACCCCTTCAAGTGCTTCACGTGACTCAGCTAATTTATATATTAACCTCTCAGTTTGTTTGCATTTTTTTTTCTCAATACATACCTGCTATCAAATCAATTTAATGCATTTAAAGTGGCTAAAGGTGTCTTCCATTCAACATATTCCTTTCGGCTAAATGGTGTACACGTTTAGTGACTGAAATATTTGACAGTAACTATAGCTCATAAATTATATTTCATGTAGTGCAGGGAATCCTTATCTGAGGCAAGGAGAAAAGCTAGATCAGATGCTGGTTTGCAAGACACATCCTCACAAAGATATTCGACCCCCACACCTGCTGGGACGGAGGGAGCAGAGTGGACTGTCTGATAGAAACCCTTATGGCGCAGGGATGTGATGCAGCGGTGTGAGACTACAGTACCAAGAACCACAGTCTCCAATCTGCCAGAGGCCTGGAACCTGCTTGGACAAGCTGCTTTACATGCACACATGAGGTCGTGGGTACGGCCTGGCAAGCATCATACCATAGGTACCAGTAGTGGTTTCTTTAAGATCACAACAAAGTAAAATGTAACATTCATACCACATAAAATATCATTTCAATGCCAACGTCAAGAAATCAGGACATACTTTCACAAAATAAATATTTCTTAATATCATGAAATAATGACTTAATATCACAACAGAATGAAATAACAAGAAATCAGGACATACTTTCACATCACAACAACCATTTCCAAGTGAAACCAAAAAAGTGCGGTTATTCAAAAAAAAAAAAAAGAGACAAAGAATCGTGCAGTGTGTAATTTGTTTCACTAAAAAATGTGAACAGCCCCCGCCACAGGGGGGTACAGCCATATTCCCGATCCGGACGACGCCGTCCTGCGCACGCAAACTTCTCGGAGTGAAATCAGCGCGTCTACGTTTCATATACAAGGAAAGCACCCCAAACACAAATAACTGCAAAATATATGTCCGATTATAAAGGCAATTCTCGGAAATGCAGTGATTGCAGGTTTCCTTTCTCAAAGGACTGGAAACGAAGAAAATAACATTCTGACAAGGGACTGTCAAGCAAGAGATTATACGGACTTGAAGGAATAAATCTTTCTTTAGACTACTTAAAGGATTATTTTACAGAATTACAAGAACAATGTTCGAAGGACTGATAAATGAATTTAATGTTCTAGCGCAATTTGGTTATGTAAATACAAATGAAATAGGATGTAATTTAGATTATATTTTTGACAGGCTGCATGCGCATGGATTACGCAACTGGAACTGAAGGTTCAACACGTTTTGTAATAGCACGGTTCTCTTGTGTAGTACGGGTCTTATTCTTAAGTGTTTTTAAAAGAAAATGATATCGGGGTGTAATTGACATAAATTGTGACACGAGTAAAATGCAAAAAGCATTTACCTTTTGAACATGATAGTCCGTCAAAATGCCCATATTCTCACTGTTTTTCCGGACACGATCCCCGTCCGACGCCCAGAGGCCGATTAGTGATGCGCGCTGCCGTTTCGCGCATGCCTACACTGTCTTTATCAAAACATTGCACTGCTCTGTAAGTACTTAAATATTTAAATCTTAAAGTTTAATCACGAGGTTGTTATTGAATAAGAGAATTGAGATTTAAGAGAAATGAGATTTACTGATGTTTAAGAGGTATTCGCCGTGACGACGGTGTACTGTTCTCCTATGATGAAGTAAGGTTCTTCATGGATACTCCTGTACTACAAGATACATAGATGATCGGCCAAACGCAAAACAGAATTAGTTTTCTTGTGAATACCGCATTACCCCCCCTCCCAGCTGTACACTGAATGTTTTTTTTTTAATTCAGCTATTAAAGTACATATTGAGCAATAAGACATATATATTATAAACAGAAGCTGTATTTTTCAGGAAATTTCCAAAAAACTTAAATTAAAAGCACTAGAAGTTACAAAACCTTGTATAAATGAGGATCGCGGAGGTGCTAAGAAACGGCGCCGTCCTCTACTCCGAGCAGGACCGGCTTTACCTTTCCAGGGACCCCCTTACCAATTAAGAAAAACCAAGATCATTTAAGTTCCTCTACGGCTAGAGACGGCCGACTCCAAAGCAGCGGCCATTCACACGTCCGTCTTCATTTGCTGGCCCACGATGATGTTCAGGATGGTCATGGATTCATTCAAAGGCCAGTAAAGTCTGCTCTTATGTTCTGCTGTACTCAGGATCGGCAGGAAATAATGGTTCTGCCTCTTGATTTGATACACCCCGGGGAGAAACCAGAGCATCGGATGATGGAGTAACCAAAAATACAACTGAAAAGGGAGAGAGGAGAAAACATTCTGCATGTAGCTGCACACAAGCACGTCAAATTATACATAAATGTATGTACAGCAATGTCTTATGCGCTGGCAGTACTTTCACTTTTTGTGAAAGGAGAAAAGGGATATTGGATTACACTTAAATTAAATTCTAGTTCTTTCAGAAGCCATCGAGACTCAATGCCTTAAGAAAATGAACATTTTATTTTGCGACGTGAAACAATGGCCTGGTTTGTTACTGCTGCTATGATAGACAGACTGTATTCAAGCTGGAAGAACACTGCAATTCAGCTGGCGCTCCGAGAGCATAACGGTGCGGGTGACGTCCACCATCGCGACCTGCTACGAACAATAACATTTCACTGTGTATGACTGGTGTGTGACAAATAAAATTTGAACTGATATTTCATTTTAATTTGAAAGAGAAAATACAAATTGCAATATTATTGCAATAAGCTGCAATTGGGCTGTGCAGTTACCAGTAAAAAAAACCAAATACATTGTATTTATCAATATAAAGCAGAACTTGCCAGTTCACAGTGAAGGACTCAAATCCTTCTCCCAGTCCACTCCTGAGCAAGCATTCAGATGATCTGTTCCTTGGGCGGGTATCTGGTATTGGTGGTGCTTAAGAGAGTTCCACGATCTGACTATTAAAAATGTTTGCATGTTACCACTACACAGAAATCTGATTTACAGTACATAAATCGTTACCCATCTATTTGTCTGGAAATATGGACAACATTGTGATGCGAGATGCAGCGTACACACGTGTGAAAATGGAGAAAATGCAGAACGAGAAGCGACATAGGGAATTACACTCCAGCTGACTTCTGGTTTAAACTCAAGCCACTATCCTCTTGTAACTTGGGGCTCCCACGTGCTTAAAACAGCATCAGATTCGATTAAACTGTAACTTCCGTTACTCAATAACAAGCTCTAGACTTTAAACTTCAGGAGGTACATAATTCTGTAGAGTATAAGCAGTTGATCATTCATTTTATCTTCATGAAAAAGCAAGTATTTTAGAACTTTACAACTGCAGTCCCCCCACAGTGTACCTGATGGGGTCTTTAACGAGGAAGCCGCAAAGAGCAAGGCCTTTAAAAAGCAACGGCGCCTAAGAGGCCCAGGATTTAACCAGGATGCATCCTGACAAGACACCTGAACTATCTCTTCCAGCTCCTCTGGATCCAATGGAGCAGTGGCTGTATTTCAAGGTCCCTCCAGATTTCGGAACTCCTCACCCTGTCACAGAACAGGAAACATGGATTTTTTTAAAAAGGCCATATAGAGATCTGAATGGGCTACAGATTGCAGCACAACACTGACTGCAGCGACAGTAGGGCACAGGGTTAGGGTTAGGGTTGGTAGCTATCCATAGGAACAACAAAAGCCTGCGACAGATCACTGTCTGATTCCGTGTTGGGAGACTTCCATACAGGTGTGGAGTCTTTTTTTTTTAACTACCGCAAAGAATCACTTGTTGAAAAGGGCGCCGAGTTTTCATTTGCTTAACATCACTGAGCAGTATGTAGTGCTAGTCCTAGTGCAGAAATTCTAGAAGGAACCGTCAAAGAAGCATAATTTCCACCCCAACAAACTCTAAAAGTATTACTCGTTAACTGCATCCATGTTGAACAAAGTCGCCACGTTCCTGCTGAACAGTTCCAACCACCGCCATGATAACACTTTTATTTGTTGATCCTAAGAGTATAACAAAGGGCATAACTTTGGGATGACCGGGGTAGGTGAGGTGTCCACCCATTTAAGGGGGTCCAGGGGGTCGCATTGCTTGGTTTTCATTATTGGGGGGTTACAATGTCACCACCCACCCTTAACTTACACCCATGAGTACAGGTACATCGAAATTCTTTGCTTGGGATTCTGCTCACAGGCCCAATGGGAAGCAAACCGGCAACTTTTCAGACGAGGCCGTAGACGGGTCACCTGTCAGGTGCCGACAAACATGCCTCAATTTAGGCTTTCGAGTAAATCATCTACAATAAAACAAATTAGCAACCATATTCGGATGGAAAAACACAATACAAATTATGTTGCTACGCTTTATTATGTTTATTGTAATTTGAAGTCAACATTGTTAAAAAAAAAAAAAAAAAAAAAAGCTACACATAAATATGTATCCCAACAAGAACTGACAATGAAGAAGCCGACTGACATTGTTCACATGTACATTGAGAAAGCCATTTAAATCATTCAAACTCAGGTTTTTGGCAACATGGGAAAAATACTGTTGTTATCACAACATGAAAATGTTGACATAAAAAAAAAAAAAAAAAACAACACACGGGCTATGTCAGAAACGTCAAACTGTATGATATTAATGGGACCGACCAACGGGAACGGGACAGTGGCACACGTACGATAGAGCCGGAGGGGGGGTCGGGGCCATTTTTCCCCACAATATTTCTGGGGACTATTTACACCTGTGAATGCGTCGTAGCTGGCGGCGGACACCGCGCATTAGAATATCCCAATCTCTTACTCTGGAACTAACGATAGACAAACTATCACTGTCATTAAGCCTACTGACAAAAAACAGTGCGCCTCCACATACCGAGTTACATTTCAATGATCATATAAGGAACGAAATCTACGACGATACAACCTAACCATAACATGGGTAATACTGTTTAGCTCAGAAGCCAGACACTCAAAGTCCTCTCCCCTTTAATTTTGGACACAAGGATTTGGTGCTCAGCGGATGGCAAAAATGCATATACAAAATTCTTTAAATGTATTTATTTTTGTGGACAGCTTTTTAAAAAGTCCCTCCAGAGGAACGGCACTACATCAAACACTGATAGGTCACATTCGTCTCATCTATCTCTCATGCACTAAGGAGAGTTTCCAGTGCTCATCATATTAGACAAAGACCGGTTTATACAAACATCCCCTCAGAAACAGAATTACCCTTTACAAGGCATTTGTCTTTAAATATATCGTGGCTGTACTACAACTCAACAAAAATAATGCAATTTTTGCACCTATTTGCATGAAGGTATTAAATATTCCAAAGTGTTAAATTAGATTACACTTTGAATACACATAACTCTCAGGTCCCATTATAATCTGTAAATGACACACATTTTAAACAGACTAAAAGGAATAATAAATAAAAACACAGGAATTCCAATCATACCGAGGGAAGGAGTATTTCTCAGAAATTTACTGCATCGTTTTAACTGATCTTAATAGGTTGTACTTGGTATTTCTCATCAAATTTCCACAAGCCATCACTGAAAGTTAAAATGAATAACTTTACATTTTAATATGGCATGATGAGGTCTATCTACAAATGCCTAAATAACCATTATTGAGTCAAAATACTTCAGTCATATACAAGATATGACAGACATACACAAGCTTCCAATGTATTACTCCATTCTCACACAAGAGGGCGCAACATGCAAACGAGCTTAAATGCACCTACTGATTGTCTCAACACGCAGTTCATTGCACAGACCCATGAAGACGAAAATAATGAGCAAATGCGTAAAACAGGTAACTTCCCTTTTCTGGAAACGTGTTTTTTGCTGAGCTGTTGATTTAGAGTGAAATGTGACGCCAGAAACTGGCATTATTGATTCTAGAAGAAGAATCTCCTGAACCATTCTCTCGAGAATACATGTGAAGCAAATGTAACTGCGTGTTCAGCATTGGAAATTCAGAAAACTAACGCTGGCAAAATACCATCATTGCTTTACCTTAGAAACAAATGACAAAAGGTGGTTTCAGTTTTAAAAGTATGGACTCAACACCCTAGAACAGGGCTGCCCAACTCCAGTCCTGGGGGGCGGAGGCCTGTGTAGCTTAATTCTTTCCCTGTTCCACCATAAATTATTCAGCTCAAGAGCTGTGTGATAATTAGCACAAGCAGCTGAATCAGGAGTGTTAAACGAGGGGAAACCCAAAAATGTGCAGGGCTCCGGCCCCCCAGGACTGCTGCTGGCCACCCCTGCCCTAGACCATCCAAGTCTCATTCATTCTACAGAATTATTGTGAGAAACTGTGGATTAGCAGCAGTCTCAGAGGCCAGTCACTCCCACCGTGGGGGGGGGGCGCGGGGGGGGGGGGGGGGGGGGGGGGGGGGGGGGGGGGGGGGGGGGGGGGGGGGGGGGGGGGGG
>JAODKC010000117.1:16135433-16149233 GCA_026777985.1 Mormyrops attenuatus | reverse complement strand
TGCTACTGGGAACTGAATTTCCCGGAGGAACCATCCCGAGGGATAAATAAAAGTTTACCTACCTACCTACCTACCAGACTCCCAGACCAAAGAAAGGGTAACCAATCCAGAGATAATCATCACAGACGTCCCAGACTGAAAAAGGGTAACCAATCCAGAGATAATCATCACAGACGTCCCAGACTAAAGCTGTAACATCTGACAGAAAGCCCAGACATACCAGACGCAGATTCCTAACGTGAATAACAGCAAATACTTTACAAGGGAAAACTCTACTGCACCGCCCCCCCCCGTTAAATCTTCACCATGAAGTGTCAAGTCATGCTACCTGATTCATGTTAGGCGTGTGTAATATCAGAGGCCCCACGTGCCTCACAGGGCAGTGATGTGGGTGGGGCTCCCCTGGTCACTCACCAGCTGCCTCTGCTTCGGCGGCAGGGCCGGCGGTGGCAGGGGCTCGTGCACAGAGTCGCTGCTGCTGAAGGAGTCGTTGAAACCGTATACCTCCTGGAAGCGCTTGTTTCGCTGCTCGTAGATGCTCTCGCTCTGGGGTGTCTGGTAGAAGACGGACGGCTGCGGCTCTGAGTAGTCCTCTACGAACTGCATGTACTGCAGGACTATGAGAAAGGGAAAGACCAGGAGAGGGGTGTGAGGTGGGGAGAGGCAAACAGAGGCGTGTGAAGGAGGGAGAGATGGAGAGAGGCAGGGAGAGTCAGGGCAAGGCGGGGAGATGCGGTGAGAGGCAGGGAGGGATGGAGAGGGATGGAGAGAGGTGGTGAGAGACAGTGTGAGGCAGGGAGAGACGGGGAGATGCAGTGAGAGGCGGGGAGAGGCAAACAGAGGCGGTGAGAGGGAGGGTGAGATGGAGAGAGGTAAGGAGAGACGGGGAGATGCGGTGTGAGGCAGGGAAAGATGGAGAGAGGCAGGGAGAGACGGGGCAAGGCAGGGGGAGGCAGGGAGAGAAGGAGAGAAGCGGGGAGAGACGAGAGAGGCGGGGTGAAGCAGGGAGAGACGGAGACGGGTGAGGTGAGGGAAGCGGGGAGATGCGGTGAGAGGGAGGGTGAAATGGAGAGAGGTGGAGAGAGACGGTGTGAGGCAGGGAGAGAGAGAGGTGGAGAGATGGGAGATGCGGTGAGACGGAGATGTGGTGTGAGGTGGGGAGAGAGAGAGAGGCAGGGAGAGACGGAGAGAGGCGGGGCGAGGTGAGATGGAGAGAGGCGGGGAGAGTCGGGGCAAGGCAGGGAGATGCGGTGTGAGGCGGGGAGAGACAGAGAGAGGTGGGGAGATGCAGTGTGAGGCGGGGAGAGACGGAGAGAGGCGGGGCGAGGTGAGGGAAGTGGGGAGAGACAGGGCAGGATGGGGAGAGGTGGGATGAGATGGCGAGAGGCAGGATAATGCAAGAAAAGGTGAGCCGAGGCAGGGAGAGGCGGGGAGAGAAGGGCCGGTCGGCAGGGCCATTCAGAAACAGGACGCGCCGTCCTTACCGAGCACATGCATGCTGTTTGTCATCAGAACTACGCACCTGCTTTGTTCCCCTACCGTCATCCTGCCATCCTAGCAATTTATAGCGTGAAGTTTTAACTCCACCCAGATTACCAGCTTCCTGCCCCCTTCAGTAGCCATTAACTCACCTACATAACCATGGGTAAGTTTTACATTGTTAGTAAACCTAAATATCAATAGAAGATGACATCAGCATCCCTCCCCCCAGCAGCAGGGGAGTCATTCCGCACACACTGGAGGTCATTTCCTCTTGGCCTGGGAGAGGTCTATGTTCTAACCAGTGAAACATTTCCCAGAATTCACAGACAAACATTTCATTCTGTGAGACCCAATCCCCGGCTGCCCCCACCCATGAATCTATGGCAGAAGACCTGGCTGAATATCAGAATTTAGCCCCTATCTGTTGTCCGGTTCCAGGCTTCTTCAAATAAAACACTCCGTATCTGACCAAGGGGGTTGATCCCTAATCTTAAACCCGCCGACCCACCCCCGTGCCCTTTCTGTTTCGCTCCGGGTAGATTACCTCATTTTGCCTTGTCTGCTAGAAGGCTGGTGTTATATTTATGTGTATGATATGTGTGTATGTAATACATCCTGCAGCCCCCCCACATCCTCACACGCTCCCCCCTGCGCCTCCACACATGCCACCCCCATGCCCCTCCCAGAGCACTCACTGTGCCGGCTCTTCTTCTCGGGGAGGGGCGGCGGGCTCTCGGGGATGTCACCAGTCTCGCCGGAGATGAATTCGGGCAGGTAGCCCCCGCCGTTGCTCTGGGGCATGGGCGAGCCGGGCGTGAAGAGGGGGAAGGGCGGCACCGGCTGCAGGTCCTCCTCGGTGATGTTGTCATAGTGTGATGGGTGCCGCTCGTAAGAGGCCCGTATCCCTGAGCCATCCAGGGCGCCCGAGGCCTGCGAGCTGCTACGACGTTTCTTCTGGGGCAGCGCGGGCGGAGCGCCCCCGCCTGGAGCCTGAAGGGGAAGCTGCGGGCTGGGCGGGACGCTGAAACCAAGCTGAGGCGGCTGAGGCGCGAAGCCGGGCGGGGGCGACTCGCTGTGGCTCTCCGGCAGGGGACTTAGACACCCCCCTGCTGACAGGGCTGGGAGGTGCTCTGCATTGGACAAGTCCTGGTGCAGGAAGTCGTAGTCAGGGTCGTAGCTCTCCGTGTTGTCTGCGTGGGAGGGGAACAGCGTCAGGCGAGTCGCGGCGCCACCGAGCCTACAGAAAGCTCACTGCATTTCCAGATGACCCTGAGCAGAAAAATGGTCACTGAAGAACTTATGCTGGTTCTGTCACTCCATTCAGTAACTGTCCCTTAGCTTCCACATCACAGCCACGGACCTGAATCAAAGTCCGGCACACCAAGTTACACCAGAACTGACCACATAAAAGAATGAAGCCAAACACATCTCAAGTCACACAGACCCTCACGCATTGTGGAATGCAATGAGCCGCATGATTATTTATTTTGCAATGATTAGTTAGAGCTTTTAAATAAATGCTACGAAAATTTGGGCTAAGTCAGATCGTTCACACGTTGAGGAATGTTTCCTCCTGCAGACACACACAAAATCTTCAATGTCTGACTGAGAAGTCACAGACTTTCCATTTTCCATTTGGGCTCACTGGGTTACATCCATGCACATCCGGTTGCTACGGCAACCGTCACCTCCCCATCACCGGCCTCGAGCCGGCCCATCTTGCTGCCCGCCGATTACACGGGTGCAGGAATCCCGCGGCGCGGTTCCCATTCATCCACGGCACGCGGTCCAGGAGACGAGGGGGCGGCCTCTCTCCGGAGGAACACAGGATCCGCTGTGGTAGACCGGGGAGCAAGAAGCGAGCCAGTACTCCTCAAAGGAAGTGATCTCGCCCTCCCCCATTACTGGCAGGCCTTCCGTGCACAGGCCGTGCTTTCACAGCTTACGGTCTTTTCAGACAGAGAGCGAGCGTCTGCACACCTCGTTAGAAGAAGCTCTAAAGCAGACTCCACATGGGGTAAACGGTTACCCAGCAGCCCAATGGCCGGCTACAAAGTAACAACTCATCTCGTTGAGCAGATAAACAAACTCTGTGCTATTCAGCCCCAAAATGCAAGACCCTTTATAACTAAGGGGGTACATCGGGTTATACCGACAGGGCAAAAGAATTTCTCACCATGGTTATCAAGAATGAATGCTTCCTTATTCTGAGGAAATCTCTATTTACTCTTCTGAGAGATCCATGTAATTAATCTCAGCCAGAAGCTACAATTAACCACTGTAGTTCCATTCATTCATATTGTGTTTAAAAATATATCAGATATTAATCATACACCAAAAATTCAGGGCAATGGAAAAGTGTGTGACAGTGTGTGTGTGTCCTAGATGAATTTTAAAAATCTCCTAAATCAAACATTAAGCGTCTGCATTATTGAGAACAGGGCATCCGTAATGGGCGATGCGGTGTGCCGATATTCCAGGAAAAGTGGAGGAAAAAGGAAGGTTGGTGACAGTGTTGGTCCAGGACACGTGGGGAGACTTCACGCTTAGGCTGCTGCATTTGACAAGGTCCTGCGCAGAGCTCTGTCTGGCACATTGCAAAGGTCATGGGGGCCAAGGGCCGGGGGACGGAGAGCAGGTCTCCCCTTTGAGAGATGAAAGCAGCTCGGCGCCAGAGTGTGTGCGAGAGAGAGATCACAGCATCGCAGCTGGTGTGCATATGAAAGCGTGCTGTTTGTGCGATGATATACATCCCCCCCCCAGGGGACAGCGGTGTGTGGGTTTGTGTGAGGGGGTGGGTGTCAGCGTGTGTGTAAACATGACAGCGGGCAGGAGCGCCGCACGACAAAGTGAAAGTCAAACGAAGCGGTCAGTTATGTGAGCAACTGCTTTGCAACTCTCAAGTCGAAAGTTATTTGAATAACACATTTGAATTAGATAATATTTGACTTAGATAATATTTGAATTAGAATAACATGTACGCGGAATACATTTGTTAAAATTATTTAAAACGATTCAAACAAATAAAGTTTCACTAAAAAAACGAAACTGATTTCTTTATAGAAAGTGAGTACTATCCAACAATAGTAAAAGGCAAGCCAATTAAACTGGAGTAGAGACAGAATGCCGTAACCACGACACCACCTACTGGTCAGAGCCGATAGCGACACGCAGGATCATTATGAGCGCAGTGGGCTTTACCCAGGGTCTCGCAGCTGGTGTTGCGTGAGCACTGCCCACTGTCCTGCTCCAGTGATGACAACTGCTCGTCGGACTTGCTCAGCTTGCCCATGCTGCTGCAGGGCGAGAGGTGTGGGGACTCGCCGCAGAAGGAGTGGCTGCCCCCGGAGAAGCGCCGCTGCAGGTAGTCGATGTCGTACTCCTGGGGGACGCAGCACTGGGTCAGGTGGGAGCCCCGCCGGCCAATCAGAACAGAGCCCATTTGGTTGGACATTACCTGCTTGTTGATGCCGACAGGAAGGCTGGTGCCACTTGTGGTCCGACTCATGGGGGCGACTACAGCAACCCTGGTAGGGGAAGGGGCAGACTGGCGCTTCTTTGGCGGAAGGGCCGGGGGGCTAAACGGCAAAGATACAAATAGCAATGGTGACAAAGAGCTTTGTTTGGTCTCAGCTTCCACTTGGGTCACACTTGTAACCAGCAGAAACCGGCACACACGCATCCTGAGGCGGCACATCCGCGGCCCGGACAGCGGAGCGCTGTGCGTGTGAGGCTCCAGGCCTTTCCTCAGGGAGGTCCCAAAATGCCCAGCGATGCCCAGCGATGCCCACTCCTGGCCATCAAATCCGTAACCCCCATTTCAGTGGAACAGGAGGCCTGACAGGAACTGGTAAAAACCAGCAGCAAGCTCACTTCCATTGCACAAGCACCGCCTGGCTGGCAGCCCAGTGATGATGCAAAGATCACGAAATCACCAGGGACAAGGGCAGTGGCTGGGCCCACCCCCCCCATCACAGCGGAGCATGTGTGAGCAACGGGCGTCATGGCGACAGGAACCCCTCGCCTCCGACCTCACTGCCTGTCTTCTTCTCAGCTAGGCAGGTTTCTCAGAAACTGTCCCAAGCAGCACGGAAGAGGAAATCGAGAGCAGAGCCGCGGCCCGACTCATACGCGTCTGCAGGGCGATTCTTATAACACACCCCTAACAAAAAAAAGCACACATTCTTTACACTCCAGTAAGAGCTCATACACTTTCACTTGCGTGTTACAGACAATCATACCTGCACTAAATGAAACTTTCCAAACCCCTTCGTTGGGCTCACGTAGGGCCACATTACAGGAGTCAGAGAGAGCTTACAGCAGCCGGGATCGTTAAGTTACCCTCGGCGAGGGAGGTGCTGCAAGCGCGTGCCTCCGCCCGCCTAACGGACAACGGAAGCAAGGGACAGAATGACAAGTCACAGTATTATAACAGTATGTCGTCATCATTTCAGCAGATAAAATGCCAGCTGAGAAGAAGAGTTCGGAATAGCCGTCGTCATCGTCACTCGGACAGGATAAAGGACATGCAGGTTTTACACGCCACAGGTCGCAACGCAAATGCCGTCTGTCACTCCTGCACTTAGACCTGGGTTCCCTAATTCCAGTCCTGGGGGGCCAGTCTGGAACACAGTTTGCAGATTTCCCTGCTCAGACACACCTGCTAAACTTGCTAATGAGCTGGTGAGCTGAATAAGGTCAGTTTGAGCAGGGAAATCTGCTCAAATCAATGAGCAGATTTGGAAATGGATCAAATCAAATGGATGTTTATATGTTTACCCAAAGGCCAATGTAGACTCATTGTACAGATATACTGTGTTATCTGCTGTGTCCTGCATTCAGGAAAATTAACAAGTGTATGAATGACAACGATCACAAAAACACTACTATTTGTCAACTTCTGTCGAAATGTGTAGCTGTTGGAATAGAGATAGAAATGTAAGAAAAAAGTCAGCTATCAAACTAATTTGCCATCAAAACGAACAAAATAACGAACAAATTGATTTGACTGATTGAACTGATGTTATTAAAAGCAGTTGTTTTTCCCCTGATTGCACAGTGACTAAACAGCCATTCACAAAAGTGGTGTTTGAAGTCTGTGACTCATGTAATGCACGTCAGAGCACATCGCAGCACGCCGATCGGCCGGCACATTCCACGCTCATCTCTGGCGGTTTTTCCGCTGTCTTGCCGTTGCAGATACCCGTGCCGTCTCTCTCTCACTGAATCTGATAAGGGGCCCACGACAAACACTTTCCTGGAAAGGGGTGGAGCCTGACCCGCACTTCTGCAATTCAGCCTACGCCAAACCTACTTCTGCATTTCCGGAAGCGTCCTTCTTTAACCTGTCCTGGCCTCGGTGAGGCGTGGCACAGTACAGACCAGTATACGCTTCAAAATACCCAGAGAGGCCTTTTAACATGAGCACAGCGATCTTATCAGTCAGCATCAACAAGAGGCAATAAAACTTGCACAGTCGACCCTATGGAAACCTAACCCCGCAGCCCATTAAGATTACAGGACAAACCCCAGCCACTGCCCCCCCAGGGAAAGCAGCCCTTACCTGTGGTCGGGCACCTTCAGCCCAGGCAGGGGGGGCTTGGGAGGGGCCACCTCTTCGTCGGCGTCGTCTGCCAGGGTCTCGGTAGTCTGCATCACAGCTGCAGTCTTGGTGAGGATTTCTTTCTCCCGGTCGTTAAGGGGCAGCTCTGGGGTGCTGTTAGAAGTCGGGGTCATGGGTGAAAGGTCAGGGGGTCAGTTGAGGAATGGGGAGGGTGGACAACTGTTTTACAGAGGACCAGCCTGAATTTCAGCGCGAGTCTGTTCCCCAACATCAAGGACCCGTTTCTGTCAGCAGATGTCAAGCGGCGGCTGCAGGCCGCTCACCTCTCCGACACCGTGACGGGCGGGGCCGGCTTGACAGGGGGGGCCGGCTTGACGGGGGACGCCGGCGAAGGCTGCTCCTGCTTCTCTATGGTCAGTTTCACCAGTTCCTAAATGGGCAAAAAATGTCCAAGAATTCAAAGACGCAAACTACATTCCAAGATCTCCTTAGAGATCTTGGAATGATGAAACTAGCCGTTGCTGTGCTGCATTAGAAATGCCATCATATTATACCGCACAGGATTTCCATGCAGCCACATGCAACCCCAAGTGCCAATCTTTAGCACCAAATGCAGTTCAGACCGGTCAGACAGGAAGTACATCTTCATGGCTACCTTGACCCCATCCAGCACGGCCTTAATGACCGTGGTTATACTGGCTTCCTTGTCTTCCAGGTTGACGCCCTCCAACATGACCTGGTCGGACCAGCGGATAAGGTTGGCCAAGCTCTGGTACACACGGTTGAGGCAGGAGGTCACGGCCGAACTGAAAAGGAGGGAAAGGGGATCTTGGTTGGTGACACGTCAGGAGGTCCTCATGATTGTCATCACCCCCCTGCCCAAGGGGTCTCCTTAGCTCAGCCTGATGCTTCCGACTGACAGCAAAAAGTAACACATCATACAGACTCCATTAATCAACACCATTGTAGGGGGGAAGGATGCAAGTCTGAATAATTCATTGCAATAGGTGAGATTAATAGGTGAGATTAGAAATTTGCAAAATCCAGCGAATACATGGCTTCTCTTTGGGAAGGCAGAGGAGTAACTTCACATGCTGCTTGCAAGAACATCTCCTTTTTCAGCAGGACTGATACCAGAATCCTGAGATACCAAACATTCGGCACATACGTCTTAAAAATGCCATGGAGATTTCAGACATCCTGAAACTCAGGGCTGCTCCGGAGAGGCCCGTCCTAAACACGGGAAGGCGGTGCATCGACCCAGACAGCCCGCATGGACGATCACCCAACTCCCGGATGAGAGTGACGCACGTCGCAAAGTCACAGTGAGGAGAAGGCCCAGGTGGCAGCAAGGTACTGCCTTAAGTAAAAGTGAGTAATCAGCCCTCTCACAGGATGGTACGATTAATGGTGCATTACAGCCATTTACAAACTCTCTTAATTAAAGGATCAAATGGATCAAATCAAATGGATGTTTATATGTTTACCCAAAGGCCAATGTAGACTCATTGTACAGATATACTGTGTTATCTGCTGTGTCCTGCATTCAGGAAAATTAACAAGATAAAAATCTTTACTGGGGAACTGGCCAGTATCTTAACTATAAACATGAAAATTAAAATATAATAAAGTGATTAATAATTGAGTATACGGTCTGTATTTGCTGGTCAGGGAGTGGGATCCGCCCTGACGTAGGGTGGGGCAGGAGATTCTCTGGAGCAGCTGGGGGGTGGATCAAAAAGAATCCTGTGACTGAGGGATATTTGCCCAGCCTAGGGGTGAGTCAAGCTTGTCATTGGGTGCAGCAGGCCCACCCGGGGGGGGGGGGGCTCACAGAGAATTCCAGGCTGGATTCTTCCATGTGTCTGGACTGTGTGCTGTGACTGAGCGGGCGGGCCCAGGCTGACCCAGGCAGTGCCCCCCCCGCCACAGACGCTGGGGCACCAGAGTGACTCCCCATGCAAGAGGAAGGGGTGAACAATAGGCCCCTGGGGGAAGTACACCTCAGCAAGCGTCATTTAGAGTCATTTTCAGACAGGGAAGTGAAGGATTATATTAATCTGAGCTTTAGGGCTCAATTATCCTTTTATGCAGCATAAAGATAAAAAGTGAACTTCATTGTGGGGGAAAAATATCTACAAATCACATGTCAGTAGCAAAAACATCACCAAAAG
The DNA here is from genome assembly GCA_026777985.1 of Mormyrops attenuatus. Classification (NCBI taxonomy): domain Eukaryota; kingdom Metazoa; phylum Chordata; class Actinopteri; order Osteoglossiformes; family Mormyridae; genus Mormyrops; species Mormyrops attenuatus. The sequence continues at coordinate 16,140,014 of JAODKC010000117.1, read as the reverse complement.
GATTATAATTTAACTTCTAACCCTAGAGTATATTGCTTGAAGAATATTGAATATACATGTAAGTGAAATTCATAAAGGAAGTGCCACTTTAACTCTGTTAAACCATGAAAGATACTTTTCGTTTTCGATTCTTTCATAAGTTCGAACACATTTCCTTCCATTGTCTGTTTGCAGAGTAGTCCTGGCATCATTTGGGCAGCCCTGCAAACCACACAGATCCGGGCAGAAGGAAGGTCAAACCACTGAGGAATCTCTTTGTTCCGTTTGTTTTCTAGCACAAAAACAGAACTGGTATCTGTTTATACGTCAGGATGCCAAACAATAAACGATAAGGAGGATTTCCGAAGCGAACTTAGCAAGGTATCGGGGCTCTGTGGACCTTGGACAGCAGGCGCTGAGCATCCGCACCACGGACTCGCTCACCTGTGCTGTATCCTTGGTTCCACCTGGACCAGCGGCAAGATGGCTTCCAGAACCTTGCTGGCGGAGCCTGGCAGCATCTCCAGGACCTTTTTGTCTACCACCATCTTGTCGACGATGGTCTTGAAGTAGCGCAGGGCGCTGACCACTTCCTTCTCATTCTCCTCTAGCCGGCTGACCTTCTATAGAGCAGCAGAAGTAGAAGATTGCAGCCCATAAGTCTGAGTGGAAAGAACTGAGACTCTATGGAGAAATAAACTAGTGTGCTGGGGTGCACCTGGGATTTCAGCCAAAATAATGTTTATCACAGCACGTTTACACAAGGAAGCATCAAAGAAATAGCTAATTTGCTAGTATAACAGACGCAGTTACTTATTATACATAATAATTATGTTGAATAATTCTCCTGTATAACAGCATCTATAATGTGTGCAATATAATTACCATGATGCGTGCAATACCCCTTTCCAGTACACCCCCTTTTTTTTTTTTTTGTTACTTTGTCTTGTATTCCACTTGTTATTTTTGTCTACTTGTAAATTTATTGTGTATTTTATATTCTCCATTGCTGCTTCATCTCTCTCAGAGCCACCAAACGAAGCCAAACCACATAACTACAATGACGAAGTTTTATCATAGAGATGAGAGGTAACATAAGGCAGATGGGTGATAACAGGCAGGTCAGCGATCAGGGTCAGAAGGTGAGAGGGAGGCTTGGATCCGAGCTCAGAGTCGGCCACTTGTCTGACACCCCTGAGCATTTCAGCGGGTCAAGGATTCAATGGGGATGGGACTATTCTGCCAAGACAGAGGCTCGAACCGGGGGAGTGTGGATTAGGCATGTAACGACCAGTGGCATCAAACCCCCCGACACAGACGTCCATGACTGGGGAGTCAGAAGCGTCTTTGTGGAAGGGAAGGGGGCTAAATGCTGGAGCGGTAGGAAGCTCTACGCGGCCACTGTTGCAGACTGACGTGGGGAAAAAAAAAGACAAAAACAAAAAAAAAAAAACAGAACAACAACAGGCAGACAATGGGCCAAAGGAAATGGGGAAGGGAAACAATCACACACAAAAAAGCCAAAAGCAAACAAACAGGCGCGCTGCGGGAATGCCGGCGGGTCGGGAATGCCGTGCGGGACGTGGGAGAGCTGGGTCCCCAGAGCGCGCCCACCTTGTTAGCCGGCTTCTCTGCTGCCTTGACCGCCGCTTCCGGCTGCAGCTGCTTCCCCTTCTTCGACGGCGTCCTCTTAATCTTCGGAGAGTGGAACTTGTCCATCAGCTTCATGGTGAAGGAGGAAAGATGGGAGCGGTTGGAGTCTGGAGGGGCCGAGAGAGGTTGGGTCAGACTAACGACACAGGGCAGAGCCATTCGTGCAAAGCGGCAACACGGGGACCTTGTGATTTATCTTGATACTACCAAACCTTGAACAATTACTGCCAGTTGCATGGCAATATTAATACCAACATCATCATCAGCATACACACCATGACTCAGTAACCTCACAGCCCGGAGGGTTGTGGGTTCATTCCCATTTCGAGCACAGTGTGTGTCCTGTGTTTGCACATTCTCCCTTCAAGATATTCCAGTTTCCTCTGACGATCCAAAAGACCGGCACTCTTGCTTAATAGGTATCGCTAGACTGACAGAAATGTGAGCTCATGGCTGTAGCCTTTAATGGACTGGCATCCCATCCAGAGCGTCGCCGGCCTGCTGCCGCTGTTTCCTGGGACAGACTCCAGGCCCACTGTGACCCCGCACTGGGGAGGGCCGTTGGAAAATGAAAACCCGACACGGAACAGATATCTGGGACAGCGCTCAAAGGGTTCTGTAGTCGGAAACATCAGCTCAATGGAACAAGCAGTGGGGGGAGCATCATGTTTGGGAGATGGAATTGTGAGGCGATGGTGTTTGAGCAATGGGAAGGAGGACACACACACAAAAAAACGCAACTTCAGCCCCAGAAATGAGAATCCATGCAGAGAGAAAAGTGGCATTTAATCCACAATCTCCCATCCGCACCACACATGTACAGGGCTCAGCGTTAAGCGGCTGTAACTCTGTGATCTGAGCTGGATGGACGACAGGAGGCGAAGAGCAGTGTCTGTAAAGACGAGCCAGCATCCACCCGCCATCCGCTGACTGTAAGCTCAGGAGGAGCCTGCCCCATTACCACACTGGAGAATGAATGAAGCGCGAGCGCACACTGCCAGTTCACTGTCACTTCTGCTGGCTGCAGTGCTTATAGGAAGGCTTCCAACTTTTTATGCATGTGACGGAGTCAATGTGCGAAAGTTTGCATTTCAGTGTGAATAGTAGATACTGTCCGTCCCAGTGTCCCCATTTAGGAGGCGGTACTGGACCGGGTCAGGTGGCACGATCGGGAGGCGTCCCGGCATCATGGTGCGCTTCCCATTCTGGCCTTTAGGGGGCAGAGACTCGCCTATGGCAGAAAGGCACAGGCTAAACAACAAGTGCTGCATGTGCAGTGAGGTCATTTCAGACTACAGGCCAAATTACTCACAGACTGGCCCGGCACACGCCCTCGAGAGAGGGCCTGCATCACTGCAGCCTGACATCCACCTTACTGGGAAAAAGAACCTTTTTAAAGGGAATGTTATTCACTTAAGGGGCTGGCTCCGAACGCAGGCCTGTGTGCCCAGTGGGCAGGTCAGGAGCCCCACGGTGCCTAAGGCTGGCAAGCAGGACACTTAGTGCATCTAATCCAGCTTGAGGGAAATCAACCAAGAGCTTAAAGCATTCAGGTCCAAAAATACAAAAATCATTGTAGATTTAGCTTTTTATGAACACCAGTCAATTCTAAAAGCAATGAGGCCAAAGGCATAACCTGTTCCATAAACACACAGCAAGTTATTTGTGAAAGAGTGATGCTAAGCCATTATTTTCAGCGTTTAAGGCAGGCAGGCAGGCATACTAGGTTCCTGCAGAGAAACAGAGAGCTGTCACGTCAACATCTGTTAACCCTCCACAACGCAAACACATTTCAGGGGTCATTTCGGTCAGATGCAGGAAGACGTGTCACGTATCGGATCCTGTGGCTGCTTGGCCTGGTTTGGAAAACCTGAATAAAGTGACTAAACAAAAGGTTATCTAAAGCCTGTAAGTGAATTTAGCAATTGCTGCCTATTTCCAAAAGTTTTGTTTGAGAGACACAGAAAAAGGGCAACAGAGGCGTTTAACCAGAGACCTCCAGGACAAGGACCCCTACACTGGCTTGTGGTGTGCTGGAGAAGTGCGATGATGACCCCATAGGCCGGGACAAACTGGAAGAGCGGGGACCGCTCCAGGGCAGCATCCGAACGATATTACACGGCGAACTTCTCATCGTCCTGGGAAAAGCACAGCTGACTGGTGAGGAGTAAAAATACAAAGAAAAAGGGAGGAGAGCTTACAAACAGAGACGTTCAGCATCTTCCGGAAAGCTCCTCGATCTCGAAACGCCTGGGGGAAGGCCATCAGTCTTCCAGATGTTGCTTGTAATTGACCTTCGGAACATGGCCGGTATCACGCAGCCTGCTGAACATGAATGCCGGGGGGGGGCAAGATTCAAGCCTTTTCCTAAATAAGATGGCACACAAGCTTCGGCGATACTATGGTATACTGTGGTATTTTGGGTGTACTGCGGCACATTTTATAATGAGGGACCTTCCTTGCACAATGAATTTTAATTGCCAAGATTCTAAGATACTGCAATAGCATTGCTTTTGAAAACACCATGTCTGAACAGTATGGCAGTACGAAAAATCAGACACTGTCCAACCCTAACGGTGCTTTCAGGGCACAGATTGATGCAGACGGTTGGGGTTTGGAAAATAACCAGCTTCAAGGTACCAACACACTCTCAGGCGTTAGCAGCTCTTCCCGTAACTCCGCCTGTGTCTGTGGTGACCCCCCCCCCTCCCCCGAGGGCCTTCTGTGGCCCCCCAGGGGTTAAAAACCATATACACTGCTGAACAAACAAGCGTGGGACAAATGAGCCCTGCAGGACAGGAGGGCTTTCCGCCCACGCAGAACGCAGCCTCAGACACCTGCCACCACCGGGGGGGGGGGGGGGGGGGGGGGACAGGGAATGAAAAAACCAAAGGAAAAAAAAAAAACCCCAAAAAAAAAAAAACCCAAAAAAAAATAAACAAAAATAAA
>JAODKC010000117.1:16119879-16135333 GCA_026777985.1 Mormyrops attenuatus | reverse complement strand
GCGCCCCCCCCCCCCCCCCCCCCCCCCCCCCCCCCCCCCGCGGGGGGGGGGGGGGGGGGGGGGGGGGGACAGTGCATGAGAAAAGCCTAGGGAAATAGATCAACCCCACCAACATTAAGACCCACAACAACTTCTAGCCATATTTCCTCCAGACATGAACGGACAGAAGGAGTATTTGCAGCAGTGCAGCAAAATGTGCAGTTTGCTGGGAAAACACATCGCGGTGGGGAGGAGGGTCTCAGAAACCGACAAACATAAAACCAATATTTCTGAGGAACCATCTGATGCAAGCTTTTAATCAGAATTAAAAGGAGGAAAAAAACCCCAAGGTGGTTTTCAAGCTGATGCACAGCACAGTGCCTGAAATGGGCTCCTAGAGCGAATGGCCAGAATGGACCAGCATCAAGGTCAGCTGCGGCAGCTCTGCGGTTAGCAAGGAGGGTAAAGCTGAGAAAAGGCCGCGACCTGACGAGGGGCCGGCCCTCATGCAAGCTGCGGGAGCCCCCGCCAAGGCGCGCCTTGCTCAAGCTCAAAGAAAGACTTCAAGGAAGTTGCACAAAGCTCAATGTACGATGGGGTATGAGGCAGCACACTGAAACATCTGCCATCTATTCAGTTCAAATAATCATCTGTTACCAACAGACAGCAAATTTAATGATAGATTTTTAATAAAGCAGCATGAACCGCATGGAGCAAGTCACTGTCCAGCACCAAACTTGACACTTCACGAGGTTTAGGGCTCCATTATCATCTCAGACTCTTGATTAACCGTAAGAAAGTGGAGAAAGGGAGTTCAGACTCTGAGCTGTTTTTTAGGGTCGGGCCTGACCGACGTACACCGTACGTACAGCGTATGTACCGCGTAAGCCTCCGGGGCCATGAGAGGAGCCCTCGGCATGAGACAAGCTGACAGGTAACAGTGACGCTTCAGGCCGAAGGTGAAGCTACACACCAGAGCTTAGCGATTCCAGCTTTTTCAGGCGGGAGCCAGATTTACATCCTGTCCGGAAACCAGGCAGACTCAGATCGATGCAAGGACAAGCGGCCCACATCCAGTTGGAAACGAAATGAAATACATCTAGTTTTAGACTGACTCCAAAATTTGCATGCAGCGGTGATATTTAATACTTTAGCAAAATAAGAGGACGCAGGCGATTTCTCTGACCCCATCGGAAGAATCTGGCGCTAGGGAGAACGGGAGAGTGTTCAATGAGGAGGTAATCGAGGAGCTAAATCACGATAGACGAAAAATAAGGCTAAAAGCTAGTCACAAATCCACCAGGTTCAAAGGTCATCGCTATGGTGAGGAAACAAAACAGGATGCTGTGGCGGACGCCTGTTCCCATCCAAGGTGCGGCTGAAAATGCAACCTCATCGTTTGGGGGTGGGGGCTTTAGGTTTACAGTCACCCTCGTGGTTGTTTCATTCTTCTTCTGGTGCAAGTGGGGGCAGGCTGCTGGGTGCTATGGGAACGCGATGATGTCACCCCCCGCTGAAGAAAGCCTGCGGTATGCCCAGAGTGTGGAAGGGGGGAGGGGTCGATTTGCCGAAGAGGCAGCCACCCCACAAAGCTCGCCTCCCTGTTTGCGATCGATTTTTCCTTGGGCCACTAGAATGAACGATCAGTGAGTGCTGCACCGGTCAGGGTGCCGGGCCAAAAGGAGACAGGAAACCGAATCATCTGCAACTTTTAAGAATCACTTAACATGCGGGAAGGGCAGAAGTTACAGAAATGAAAGCAGCAAAGAAATGCAGTGTACACAGCACTGGATTGGAGAAGTCAAAGACTGGGAAGAGAAATGGAAAAGGGGAAGCTGGTTACACCAGGCACCCGGACAACCCTCAGCGTCGCATGAAGAGCCCCCCCGTAATCCATGGCATTCTCACAGCAGAGCTGTACCTGAAATCTGAGCCAGCAGGAGATTCCTTGCAGTCTGTGAGAGCGTGGGTAGGGTCTGCAAGCATAAATCAGGCTCGTGTTTGTCCGTACTTGCATAGAAACAAAAGCACTTTTCTAGCCAGCCAAAATGCATTATCTGGAAGGCTGTCTTTTCGAAAAAGGCTTTTAAAAAGAAAAACAAAACAAAACCTGTGGGTGTAAAATGCCCAGAATGTTTACCACAAACGCTGACCGCAAATATTTACTCTAACCTGACGGAAATACAGAGAAGAGTGAGCAGAAGACTGCGGTTTATCCATTGACGACCTGCAAGGTTCTCTCACCCACACGTTTGGGAAGTTCCCAGGTATAAATACTCATCTGGTTTGTAGCCAGGCACCCACACGGTGACCTACAGGAGTCCCCACCTCTTACTAGAATCCCCGAAGCGACGCCTCGCGGCAAACAGACAGACAGACCTCTCGCCGAGACCGCCCCTGATGCATGGCAGTAGACGCCTCCAGCGTTTCAAGGATGCTACAAAAAATCCTGCCTTGCAAACATCAAAGTTCTACTGGCTGATCCTGAGATTTCCTAAGGATTTCTAAAGAATTTTGGATGAAATCAGACCCAGCTCATTGTTGAGGAAACCCAGACGGTGCCACGTACAATAGCAAGGGGCTACGAAACACATGGACAGCTACGGGTGAAACCAGCATCGAGGTTAAGCTAGACCCAGGAGGGCTACACAAACTAAATGCAGGCAAATTTATTCCAGAACACAGAATAAATGACACGCTCTCAGATAGGAGCATGTACCGATTTAGTCACCATGCCACATCCAAAAAAGATTCAATTGTACATAAACGCACGACTCGGCTAGAAATCCGCCAGATGTTATTCTAATACCTTCACAGGCATCGTATGTAGAATTAAAGTAATATTTCTATAAAAAAAAAAATCCTCAGGCAAGGCGTGCAAATCAACGCGGATATTCCTACATGAGTTACTTTAATGCCGCGCTCCCTAACCTGTGGTGGCGAACGAGGACTTCGATTTGATAACGGAATGGCGGGACACGCTCCTTGTATGCTGAGCTAGAGGAAGCGGATGAACTTATCACGGCGATGTGGTGGAGATAACGAGACAGTCCCTTTGCGGGAACAGAGGCGGCGCCAGGAGGAAAATTATGCCACAGAGACAATAGCAGCTTACTAGGGCGCTGCCTACAGATTGGGTTTGAACTCTGCCCTGCTCTGCGCCCTGGGGGTCTTCTTGTGCTTTACAGAAAGATGCACCAGGGCTTTGCACTGGCCTTTTGATTCCTGCATGCACGGGAGGACACTTCTTTATACTGGTTTCAGGGAGCTAGGAAGGAAAGAGTGATTTTGGCAGTGGGATGTGGCTTAGGAGATTAGGACTCTGTGCTGGTGACTGGAAGGTCACCGGTTTGAATCCCATCCGCAGCAGAATACGCACATGTAAGGGCCCTTAAACCCCCCCCCCCCCAAAAATAAATGCTTCAGGAGTGTTGGATAAATGGCATGAACCTGAGCTCTGACCCTAAGCTTTAGTCTCAACTGTCTATATATATATGTGTGTGTGTGTGTGTGTGTGTCTGGATGCCTCAAAGGAGCACCTGATGTTGTATGTGAAAACAGAACATTTCCTATGTACTTTGCAAACGTCAGATACAGCATCTTATTTCATGTTTAAAGCTCACTAGCTATAGCGGAGAGCAGGCCAGTAAACAGTGCTGGATAAAAATCTACGTGGGCGACCTGTACGGCCCACATCTCTGCCAGTAAACGCTGCCCCGCACTCGCTTCCGTACGGGTGGCTGGCTGGCTCCAACATGCCCCCCTCTCCCAAAAAAAAAAAAAACAGATTAATAAAATCACAGTAAACAGAGGGGCGGAGCCTGGTGGCATTAGTTTGGGGAAGATATCTGCACCTATACTTTCTCAATGGACACAAGACACAGCAATCAGGGTCTGAGGGAAAATTCATGCTTCAGGGAACTACATAGAAAAACTCACACATGTGAAGATCAAACTGAAATAAGGTAAAAGCATAATGGATAAACAGTACGAAAGATCCAGAGTCTCGCAAACCCAAAAGATGCTGGTTAAATGTGCTCAAAACTAATAACATATTTACAACGATGCTTTTACACACTGCTTTTTCATTTTTTGCTTAGAGCACCAACTTATTCATTTTTAGTCTACTCTTCAGAAAGAAAATTGAATTTTCTCTTGGAGATATAATGAGCATGTCTCAGGCTGCAGCTCGACAGTCCATCTTCCATTGCAAATGACAGCCAAAGTAGATTGTACTCATCAGTGCTAAAGAAAAGTAAAAAACGCAAGGCAAGCTTTTGGCTTTTTTTTTTTTTTTTTTTTTAAAAAAAAAGAAAGATACATATATAAAATTAACAGCACAAAACACAAATGACTAAAAAGGAAAAATGTATACATCCCTGGCACTGCAGAGTATGCTCAGAGAGACAGACATGTGGGCAAAGAAATTCCTACAGATGATCAGCCTGATAATCAAAGAATCCACAGCAACCACTAGCCGCGACGCGAGGGGCATGACTTCATACGAAGACGCCGTTATAGGCATTCAATTTTGAAGAAAAGCCAACAAAAAATCCCCTGCAAATTTCCTAGTGAGGACTCTTCCCCAAGAGTGCCATGCAGTGTGCTCAAACTGCCTTACATAGATACTGATGACATATTTTAAGACAACAGAAGTACTTCAAAATAGCCTTCTATATCAGTCAGTTTCTTCCCAGAGTTCAAAAATATGAGGTTTATGAGCACTGGTGTCAGTGTGCACGATTCAGAGAGTGCACCGGTGTGGGTGAGTGCGTGATTCAGAGAGTGCACCGGTGGGGGTGAGTGCGTGATTCATAGTGTGCACCGGTGTCGGTGATTGTGTGATTCAGAGAGTGTGCCCTGCAGTGCACTGGCATCCCAAACTCGGTGTGGCCTGTGTCCTGCCCTGAGATGCCTGGGACAGGCTCCAAGCACATCGTGATCTTGTACTAGAGAAGAAGCTACGGAAGACGACTAGCTGAAAAGGATAGTATAAAAATAATTTAAAGACCAAATTAGTCATAAAACATTGTTAAGACAGGTGTCCTGTATACCAAAATGTCAGAAGACAGTTTCCTATTTCAGAAGTATAGCCTTTCTTCTAAGAAATAAATTACAAAATTTTACAGTTAATTACAATTAATACCGTCAAAGACAGTATAACAGCATCCAAAACAACGGTGACTCCCTGTGAACCACACAGCTGGCATCTAGATCACCCAGGGCTCGGAAGGTACGGACCGTGGCAGACAACCTCTCACTGTCAAGACTGCAGGAAAAACAGGTGTACAATCATTCCAATGAAAGAGACGGTGTGGTGTGTGGGGGAGAATGGTGTACATCAACCAAGGGGCAAGACAGACCGGGGGGGGGAGCAGAACGTGAAGAAACGCAAGTACGAGCATCTGAGGGACGGCTGATGGGGAAGTCAATGTCACTTCTTGCTATTTTTCCTTCCCGTTCGAGTGGCAATTTGTGAAGAGGCCCCAAAGCTACACAATCATATATTAGTGAAGCAATACTCCAATAGAATCAATACTCAGAGCTGGTAACTATAACAGTACTTGGGGATATGAAAGTGCACAAATGCTTAGGAGCAAAATATGCTGAGCTTTAAAGCAGCACACAGTGGACAGGAGTAATGATGAGTCACTCAAGCAGCACACAGTGGACAGGAGTAATGATGAGTCACTCAAGCAGCACACAGTGGACAGGAGTGATAATGAGTCACTCAAGCATCGCACTGATGGTCTGTCGATTTCCGGGAGGGGTGGGGGGGGAACCAAAGCGACATCGCTGTTGTGTCCAGCCATCACATCCATCTATCAAGGGCCAGAGGGAGAGACAACAGCACAAATCTTTAGTTTGGTAAGATTCCTCTTTGCAAAAGCTACATACTCCACCAGAAAACAAACAAAGCTAAATAAAATCCCAGGCAGCACTGGGCACAAGACAGGAGCAGACCCTGGATAGGATGCCTACCTATCACAGGATACACACACACACGGTCCCCCACAATGTAATATAATCCACACACACACACACACACACACACACACACACAATGAACTACTTAGAGACACCAGTTAACTTAACTCCACGTCGTCATTGTACAGACCCACACAACACTGGGCCATCAAGTAAACTGAGGAAAGTTACACCCAGAGTCGAAGTGAGAAATGAATGATGTCCCCGCAGGTGTGAGCAGACAATGCTAACCAATGATCCACCATGCTGCTCACATAGAGGGCTGCAGTATCAATCGCACAAATGCTATTGCTAACGCTAACAGCTGACCTGCCCTCCACATATACGACGAAAGCTCGTCATCCATATTCATCTGCATCCAGGCTTTTGTCCACTTTGTCTTTAACTTGAACAAAAAACTATCAAATATGATTGGCCCCAATGGACCAAATTGTAAGCTACTGTCCGCAAGCAGGGCATCCAAAAAGCACTCAAACTATCAGCAGGGAATGTAATTTCACTTCCGTCCTGGAGCAGATAAGAGAACCTTCATACAGAGGAGAAATTAGCCATGAAGGCCCATTACCGCGGCCTCTCGTCCCAGCCGAAACGTGCTCTTCCAGCCTTAGAATGGACCAGCAGGGCACAGCACCATTTCACAACAGATTCCAATTCCTACATTAGCCACATATTCAAGCAAAGAGTAAAAACACGAATATGAGCAAAAATTAAAGGCATTTCTGGACATGTGCACTTTTCAGTTTACACTAAAAACAGCTAAATCCACAACTCAGCATATCCAGAAAATGGGAACTAATGGTTTACTTAGCGAGCAACAAGTAAAAGGATGACAAACTCCTGAAGACCAAAAGAACTGGCCGAGTTATGAAGCAAAAAAACCTGTAAAGGAATTTACTGAATTAAAAAAAGGTCCAGAGAGGAGCCTGGATCTCCAACAGTGACCAGTCGGTGAAGTGGTATTAGAAACAGCGCAGATGTTTCAAAGCCAATGAGCTCACTCGTGAAAGGCGGTGTCAGGGCCCAAGCACGCACCGCGGCCTCTGGAATGGGCTTTGTTCGTCTAACGATGCGAGGGACAACTTCAGAAGCCAAGACAGCAGACTCTACAGGTAGGCGTGCCACTTACCCCAGAAATACAAAATTCTTTCTCTGTCCATACAAGATACTGCAGCAGGTCCAGGGGACAAGCGTTTCATAGGGTCCTGAGAAGCAGCCCGAAAATAAAATCCCAGCTCATTCGGGGGCTTATAAAGCCCTTCCGAGTGACTGCTGCAATCCTGAATGTCAGCCAGATGTTCTCAGTTGTAGCAATTCAAAGCTCAGGTCAGTCTCACTCGGCAAAATTCAGACCATCCATCCATATCCCAGGGGGTTTCAATTTCACTCACTTGGGGCAGGTCAGATTCATTCCTCACATGCCTTAAAGCACAAGCAGAGCTCCTGGCAGAAGGTCCATTTTCATTCCTATGGTTGTGGAAATCCTCATACCGCCGAATGTGAGGCGACAGTTTTTTGGATTTGAAGAGCTCTGCACTGTAGAGACGTGGAGCACGTGAATCACACCCTCAGCTCTCGTATTGACGGGTAGAGACGCGGAAGGATCCTCAAGAGCTTCATAAAGATCCGATTCCATGCAAAAAAATTATGTAAAAGTGACAGTGCAGCCTGGAAAGCAACTCCTGCTTCAGTATGAGCTGCCTGTAGTGCTTTTACCTTCTGACTGACCCTCATCACTTGTTGTGCAGGGAGAGATATTTTGTGTTTATTTCAATTTCTGAGCAGCTGCAGAAGGTTCCTATGGGCCAGGAAAGTTGGGCAGGTAATCGGGTAACTGAGGAAGGCTTTTCAAACAGGGGTATGGTGGCAAAACACCCCCCCCACCTTGGCACCATCCAATGTTGACAGTGGAAAGTCAACTACTCTGTTGGTTCACACTTCAGGTGTTGCTAGGGCAGTAGGGAAAGCAGTTATTCTTAGCCGAGGGCAGATTCTGCACAACTGCATCTCATATAACACTGGATATTTTTGGACAGAGCAGAAAGCTTTTGCTTCCGGTTGTCAGTCTCTGGGAAGAGCCTACTGATATCAGCGGTTATTTTCACCTTTTATCAAGTATTCAGAGACAGCCGAAAGGTCTTAAATTATACCCCCAAACCCAAATAAAACCTAAATCTCATATCGATTTCTTCTTCCAGGGTGGGGGATTTACATATGTAGCTGGTTGGGAACGTGAGGCAGAGATTATGATTTTGCTATAATCCGGAGTTGCTAGAAAGTATTTGTGTGGATGAGCATTCTTGGCTGGTGAATGTTAAAGTCCAAAGACTAAGAATCTAAAGAAAAGGCAGTGGGGTGATCACATGAATGTAATCGAAATTTTGTCCTTACAAATCCCGATAAGCCAGAGGCCCAGATTCCACATTAAAATCACACTATTACGGCTTCTGTCTGCCGTGGGATCCACTGTATTCACCTCTATGTTTGACTTTCTTGTGTCAATATCACACAGGAGCCACCATACTGAATGTCCCCAGACCATGACTGGGTTTGTTTGTACCATCTTTCACTCTGCTGGTTACACATCGAGTTTTGTTACATAACAGAAGACATACAAACTTACAGTAGAATAATTCTATGTGGGATCCAAACAGCGGTATGTATAATTGGTTTCCATAATGCAGAAAATGCAGACAGAATCACGGAATAGGGGCATGAAAATGGTATTTACATATAAACCCGGAATTACGGAATTTGCGGAAACTTCGAGGACAGATAAATTCTCTCACATTTTGCATTTTCCACAGTGTAAAATACCCTCAAAGTGGGCACAGACAGAGACTTAATAGGGAGGATTCTGCCATAGCTAGATCCAGCCAAATGAGTGCAAGGATATTGTCTTACCAAAAGACGCGTTTGCACTGCAGTAACCTGGGTCACTTTCCAGCTAAAGGAAATCGATGACTGAACTGAACACTGGGATACTTCGCCGCCACCCCCACCACTACGGGGCTAAAACTCTAATTTAAATTTACTAATTTACATCTGGAGCCTCTGGTCACAGCGGTCACCGCTATGCAATTACAAAGAAGCTTCCGATTAGGGCCATTCATCTGCATGTGACGTAAGCACATGCCATTGTCTGATCTTTTGCAGATTTTGTAGTCTTTTCCGGTGTTTTTCAGCTACGACATTGTGGTAATTAGTGTCGATTGTATCTATGTCAACGAATTCTTCAAGAATGAAGCAGTAAATAAAGGAAAAGAAGGGAAATCAAAAATGGCTTCCTGGCAGCTGCTTCTGCTACGCTACAAATATTGTTGTAATTTAACGTAGAAAGATTTTACATTTTTTTGCTAGTATTTATACAAATATATTTAAGCAATTTACAGTTATATCACATACTATTCTGTGCAGGGTTGGTGTATTGGGCCACATCCCCACGACTGAGCCATTGGGCCCCTACCCATTGTTTAAAAAATCAGGGTTCTATTAGAGATTAATCAAACCAATAGTATCTCTTCAGGTTTGTAAACAACGCGAGAGCTTCGGTTGTGATGTCACACAGACTCCCAGAGTCTGCAGCTAAAATCAAAGCATTCACTTAACGGCGTCTCACACGACAGCTGACTGAGGGCAAAGGCGACCAATCATATTTCTCGGTTCATTTAGTTTTAAAAACACTGACGAATGGGTCACGGATTAAAAATATTGTAATTTCCATTTTTTCGTATTTTGTCGAGTTAAAATGTGCAAACTTAAAATGAGTGTCTTTTCAGTTATTAAGCTGGGTCAGGCATTTGTTTTTACAGCTATATGCCAAATAAGTTTTAGATTTCAATTTTAGCCATTTTGTTCATATAAATTCACCTTCTGTTTTAAGATCAATGTCATAAACTGACTAAAAATGCTGTTGGTAGATGTAGCGGAGTTTAGTATAAGGGTTTTAGGTCGAGGCTCTTTTATTGGACCCATAGAGGCATAATTTATTTTTGTTTGCAGTAATGAAAACAGGGAAGGAAATTCTCTATTTGCATTTCGTTTTCAGCACACTTTATAAATAAAAGCGTTTGTGACATCTCACATGTGGCTTTGAATTAAAATTTAAAACATGTAGCTCACTTCCGAGAAATACAGAATAAAAAAAAATATAAATATATATATATATATATATATATTTTCCTTTTTGTATCCATTCCACCCAGCACTACATGTGTCTGACTGATTTTCACTTTAATCACATGGAAATATGCAAATGCAAACACATTTAGCCACTGAGGCTGTGTGTACAATATTGTAACTCAAATGTGTAAACCTGCAGATTTTATTTTTCGAGTTATGTGACTACTATTGGCATTACGTTCGGTGAAACAGGAATGACAAAGTTACATTAGTACAAAAACATTAGATGGGATTCCGTATGGTGGGCACAGGAGGTCGCCCAGGGGGCACCGACCTTAGTTGTGCCAGAGAGACGAAGCACACCGTGTCAGACTCGGAAAACTACACAGCGTTACGCTGAAAATCAACTGACTGCTACCTGCCAGGTACTAGACAGGCAACAACATCAGACTGATACCAGATGAAGCATCGCCATATAGCCTATGGGCACCTGGGATTCATACTTACATTGTTATTGAGTTCCACTGAAAAAATAAAAAAAAAGAGTAACTAACCATTCAAGTGAAATTCTGTAGCTTTGGAAGGAGGTCTGGCCTTTTTGGTACGCTGTCACCCTGGAGCGCCCCAGAAGAAGCGGTGTGAAGACGGATGGATGGATGGGGCCATCATTTTCATGTCTAACTACACGAATCTCGGAGATATGACCATTTCTTCAGCAGGTCAATATTTTCATAGAACCTACAGTGATGTCTGCAAGTATTTCAACTCTTACTTTTACTCTGGATGTTCTGCCACCATCTTCCAGAAACCCAGTTATAAAATGATACAAAGACTGTGTGGTTGAAGTGTGGAATTTCAGCATATTTTTTGCACGTGGGACAAACACTTTGAAAATTGCAGCATATTTTAAATGTATTGTCCCATTATTTCAGGGTATGAAGAGTAACAGGACATTTGAGTGCCTTTTCTTAAATAGTTACTGTGTGCACAAGAAAGCCGTCGCTGTGTAGACTTGAGTAAAGGGTGTATGTTTGTCACTGCTTGTGTCCAACACCACGAGTGCCAAAAAATATCATGTAGCCCCTGCAAGAGGACTTCTGAACCTTGGCGAGACATTCAGACACTACCAAACACAAAAGTCACTAGACTGTGACTATGAAAGATTTACCAACTTCAGCGCAAGTGGAAATACAAGAAAACAATACTTCTACCAGACCTTGGATGCAGGGCCGAGTATCAAGGCCTAGGGCACGGTGTAGGCACAAGAGACGAGACAAATCCATCGATTATCATCAATAAATGGGAACGTGACTAAATTGGCCTGTTGACTGACTTCAACCCGCCCTGCGTCATCAAGTTAACTGCAGCCTGTTGTTTAGGCCCAACAGCGGCAAGGCGGTGAAAGCAGCTTGACTTTGAACTGTCAGATTACTCTTAGACGAGATGACAAGTGGTGACTTCAAACTGGAAATCAATCCAAGTCACAGTTCTTGATCTGCTGGGCACACAAATTCGAGTCGATACGAGAGCACACGTGGCCACACGGTCACTGTAGCAGCCCATTCCTCAGGGAAGCCATTGTCATGTGATGTCATTGAGCTCCTCATTGGTGCAGGGGTATGATCCCCGTCTCTAATATCAAAAAGGTCCTGGCTTCGAATCCTAGGTAGTCATATTCCCAATCAATATATCAAGTAATTTTGTGGGCATTGGTGGCTTGATGGTTAGGGAAGCGCACTTGCAATTGAAAGATCGCAGGTTAGAATCCCCTACCAGCAAGGCACCACTGAGGTACCCTGAGCAAGGTACTGCCCCCAAGCACTGCTCCCCGGGTGCTGAATTAGCTGCCCCCTGCTATGTCACATATGGGTTAAAAGCAGAGGACACATTTTGTTGTTGCGTGCTGTGGTGTGTCAACAAATAACCACTGATCTAAAATTCTAATTCTACTGACAACCATCCGGTGACGCCATACGGAAAACCCCACAATTATTCATTTGGATAATAGTATTATATTTGCCCACTTATCTATAAGAATGATGCCTAAAAGACACACTGGCAAACCAATAAAGAAGCGAAAGCAGAACTTGCTGCTTGGTGTGGGATGCATCAACAAAAAACTGCGCAGCCGCAATTGGAGAAAGATTCAGTCGCCGTCAGCATGTGGGACAGACAGGATCTCATGTGAAACGTTCTCACGTGAACAAACCCCGGTAGCAATCACATATAAATATAAATGCTACAAGGGTCACTTTTTAGACTCGTTTTTTTGTTTGTATTTAAAGTACGGAGCTGCACAGAGCTTCTGCCTTCCTCCAGTTATAAAAGCTGGCACCCGCAATCTATAGTTCACCCCCGCATCTGCCAGGTTAGGCGAGCTGTCCATGCTGCTCGCTACTGGATTCCGTACGCTGGGGTAAGTGTGGGCAGCTCACACACATTTCTGATACAGCTTATTAAATCTGAAGAATACATCTGTTGGAGCAGGTTTTGAAGCTGTAGGAGGTCACATGGATCCCTGGCTGGTGACAACCACAATCCCCGCTAAGCAACATGCTCCTTGCTATGTCACCATGAATATGGCCTTTGGCAACGTTATGCTCTCTCATAGACCTGTAGCATATGACAGTCCTGACCACACACAAAGTCCTGTCTCCGGAAAAAAACAAAAAAACCACGTGGACATTCACATGCTTGTTATTCAGTTTCACTTCAAAAATCTATTCCTCTTCTTTAGTTCAGCAACAGGCTTGATGGCTTCAAAACTGTTGCTGCACAAACAACGACTAACCCATGACGTTAAGAAGATTCCACATTCAGCAAATACTCTGGGGTAATTCACCTACCACTGTGGGTAAATGACCTACCACTGCCACAGAATTTAGCACTGCTTATCGTGGGAGCGCTACCCAGAACCAGCGTGGGCCAGACTGCCAACAAGGCGGTCACCGTTCTCTGAGGCTGGGCGCAGTAGTGTATTTCTCAGGCTTCCCAATGCCATCATTCTCTGTGGTTGCTGCAGCAACACTTCCCCCATAATATAAACTCATTTACATGTCTCTCTCCTTCCACTCTTTGCACCATCCAGTGTGCAGCAGGCAAATGATGCACCAGTTCTTGATTCTTTAGCGATCTTTTGCAGCCCTGCATCCACACTTTTTTTCGTCATCGTCTATCCAGTGTCTGCCTCGTTGCCTTGGGTTCAAGAATTCAGGCTGTGAGGGACCTCAACCCTCACTGGGATAAGAGGTTGGAGGGTGAATGGATGGATGTAGACTTGGTTGGTTGTGAGGGGATGGGCAGGAACACCCCAAAGTGGGGAAAAAATATATACACATCATCATGTGAATCAATTATGTTGATTGACCCGTGTTAATTAATGATAATACAGATGGTCAGAACAAAACCTGGGCCCAAACTCACTACAGTCCTTCCCGACCCGGTGTCCATTTCGCCATACTGTGCATGTCCCTTCGTCTTGAGACCAAAACAGCTGTCTTCTGGGTTTGTTCATCGCCAAAGTTTCCTGCCCTGTTCGCAAATCATATCTCCATTCCTTCCTCCGACACGATTCCGTTATCGCTGCACCGCTCCAAGCGAGTCTTAAAATTGTCATCTGGTCAAAATGACAAACCACCAACAACAGTGTTTCATTCCTGAAAAGGGGTCTTCAAGTTCAACTTGAACTCGGCGATTGGAGCCTCTCTGCTGTATGTCGTGGCGATGTCTAAATGGTTAATTACCATTAAGCAGCATAATAACCAAGCAGGGCACAAAGTCAACATTTTTGGTAAACACTAGAAACTGAAGAACAGTTTATTGAATAGTTCGCCCGGCTCATTTGGGTAGAAGTTTGACATTTAGCCTGCCATTTCTCTGTGTCATGGTGCACTGCAGACAACGCAGATGCACGCTGGCATCGATTTACATGCTGCCTAGGCACTCATGCATCCCCAGGACCACGTACGCTGACGCAAGGTCTTGACACCCACCTCCACACACACCCCAAAGCAACCAACCCCCTCTGATAGCAACCATGTACTCCTCCCCTTCCTTCCTCCAACGCCAAGGGGTCAAAGGGGCTGCTTCCTGCCCCGGCAAACCCCTCCCATCCTCTGAACCAGAGCAAGTCCACTGGTCCCAAGGCACGGGGACCCCCCCAAAGCCATGTGGACTGGGTGAAGGCACTCCGCCTCACGCTCCATTAATTACATCCTTAAAGATAAGAAGGTGCGTCTCCCCAATGCTAAAAGCACCTCCTGCACAGAATACACTGTCAGTTCATCTTGTAGGCACCTCCTGCACAGAATACACTGCCAGTTCCACTTAATGGACCAGAGTCAGTCGCCTAAGATGGAAGCTTGCATTCATCCTGGAGAAATAAACTATGCTTATTTTTATTTGCCACTTGGAGATTGTGCTCAAACTGAAGGCTATTCAATAGTCCCCTCCCATGTGGAAAAATATTTCCATTGAAAAATCAATAGAACAAATCACTACTTTCCATTTTTCTACTTTGATGTCCTGACACTAGTGTTTCAAGGATAAAGTCTGAACCAGAATAACCTGGCAAACATCAAGTCAGAAAAACAGCGATTTTCAGACATTGCCCACTTTCAGGGGTCTCTCAGTCTCAGATAAGCATCACCAGACCTAAATATGATATAATGCTTGAATGATATGATATCATTTCAAAACAGAGAGAGACACATTGCTTGGGCACATAAAGGCTGTGATGTACTTTTTCTACTTCTCATTTTTCACAACCGGAAAATTAAATCAAGATTCCTCACATAACATAAACATAACCGATTAGAATAAAAGCAGATCATCACGCTTCATACGTCGGCTGGTTGCATCAAAGGCCTTGGGGTAAATGGGATTTCAATTGATTTCACACGGCACTTCTATGCCGGTTATTTTTGTATCTGGTGGCACGTGGGGCTGCGTCCCTTTTGTGTCCTTCATGATAAGCTCCCCCGCCCCCCTCAGCACATCAGTTAGCCTCAGTGCCGAGCTGATCCTTCTTTTGTGAAGGCCGCCCATGTACCGGGCCCGCCTAGCTGATCCCTCTTTTGTGAAGGCCGCCCATGTACCGGGCCCGCCGAGCTGATCCCTCTTTTGTGAAGGCCGCCCATGTACCGGGCCCGCCGAGCTGATCCCTCTTTTGTGAAGGCCGCCCATGTACCGGGCCCGCCGAGCTGATCCCTCTTTTGTGAAGGCCGCCCATGTACCGGGCCCGCCGAGCTGATCCCTCTTTTGTGAAGGCCGCCCATGTACCGGGCCCGCCGAGCTGATCCCTCTTTTGTGAAGGCCGCCCATGTACCGGGCCCGCCGAGCTGATCCCTCTTTTGTGAAGGCCGCCCAT
>JAODKC010000117.1:16099405-16119779 GCA_026777985.1 Mormyrops attenuatus | reverse complement strand
TCGCGAACGCCGCCCATGTACCGGGCCCTCCGCGCTGATCCCTCTTTTGTGAATGCCGCCCATGTACCGTGCCCGCCTAGCTGATCCCTCTTTTGTGAAGGCCGCCCATGTACCGGGCCCGCCGAGCTGATCCGTCTTTTGTGATGGCTGCCCATGTACCGGGCCCGCCTAGCTGATCCCTCTTTTGTGATGGCCGCCCATGTACCGAGCCCGCTGAGCTGATCCCTCTTTTGTGATGGCCGCCCATGTACCGGGCCCGCCGAGCTGATCCCTCTTTTGTGAAGGCCGCCCATGTACCAGGCCCGCCGAGCTGATCCCTCTTTTGTGAAGGCTAGCACCGGCATCGTTTTGTCGAACATCATCATACAGCCTGGACCGAGCCCCTCTGCTGGAGTTAAACCCGTAGCGGTCAGCTCAGCCATGAATCGCCGTGAGTTGGTCAGCGGTTGACTGCATGTGGCAGTGCAGGGCTTTGAGTTCCTGGAGACTGCCAGCAAAGTTGGGAGAAGCACAGCCTCCCGTCCTCCAAGGACACAGACGATTGGAGGATTTAAAAACCATGTCTGCGAAAGGGGCAGCCAAACAATAGGACGACACAGGTCCAAAAGGCTCCTCCTCTGCAGGTTTCAGCCACTCGATTTGGACCGCGCGTGCAGAGCCGCACAGCCGGCCATGACGTGCGGTAGCAGGAAACCAGCAAATTCCCCATTTGCTGGTTTCGTCAAGTTCACCTTCTAGGCATCCAGTCACGGTCTATTTCTGAACTTCTGTTTGTGGGAAATCGTCTGAAAAATTAGCTTCTGCCAGAGCAGACAGAAATGCAGAGTGCTGATCCATTCCGGACAGAAGGCACTTGCTCAACAGACACACTTTGGGGGTATTTTTGCTGTCCTTGTGACAAGGCCACAAAAAAAGACCTTTCACTAATCACATCAATGTGCGATACACAATCTTACATACAACTATCAACGTCTTTAAAACAAAGTGTTTTTTAATAGCTCGTTTTTTTACATGAACACATGTTGATCAGGAATGTAGAACAGAAGCCAACAGTATTTCTGAATTTTAGATCACCTTAAATATGTGACAGGACTAATGTTAAACAGGCACTTTTAAAGTCTTCCAGTCATGTTAACACACATATGTTCCAAGTTTAAAATATCTTACATATTCCTCATACTGTGTGTTCCAGGGTACATTAACCGTCTGTGTTTTATAGGGCTCCAGGAAAGCATACAGAAGGTGGAATAAAGGCAGCCCCCTAAATCAGCTTCAGCTCCATGAGCGACAGTGGCCTACAATATTTAAACCCTAAATCACATCTCTAACAGGGCTTTCCATTACTCACAGCAAAGACGTGTAATTAGAACTATTTTGGTTAAGGCATTTGTTTCTAAACGCTTGTCACTACCAAATCGGTGGAGCACACAAATTAAAGTGATCAACACAGACTCTTGCGTGAGGGAAGGTAACAAGAAATTACCGCGTTTCAATTTGTAATTATGCAACGATATGGAGTTAGGGCTGTAATTAAGGAGGATTTCCCCACGGCAGGCACATCCGTAGGCTCAGCCGCCAGCAGGAACCGCTGCTCTCACCATGGAGACTTTCCAAGCAAAACAAACACTGATCCCAATTAGGCGTGTTATCAGTGCCTGACACGAAGGGCTGCACAACGTGTCCCTTAGCATGAACGAGGCACCGGCTAATAGCGAGTGACACCTGCGGGGCTCTGAGACACACTAACAAACATAACAGCTGTTTGTGTGTCAGTGTCGACATCCCTGGTGCTGCTGGTGCACGAGTCGGGAACATGGGACCTCGTGAACCCAGGGAGCGCTCGCTGTCAGGGGAAGAGGCGAAGGCGACCAGCGCTTGGCAGCTTTGTGTAACGATAAAGAGAGAAGGGCAGGTCAGCTTCGGGGGGGGGTTTGGACACCTCTCGCTGAACCGATTACATTAGCCTGAGGCCCACAGCATCCACACAGCGAAAGCAAATCGGCATATTTTACAGAGGAACGCATGCTGAATCACACAGTCATAGCAGGCAGGCTGCATAACACACATCGGCCTTCTGGGCTCAGTGAATGATAGGGTCTTCACAAAGTAGACCAACCGCCATTGTGTTGAGCGCGAGATTATTAAATGAGCTCCCCACAGCTACATCTCTGCGACAATCACAGACTCAGACTCTCAACTAAAAAGTGCTCCTTTTAATAACCGGACTGTGGAGTTAGGAGATACACCCTTTGGCTTGGCACAGGGCCTGGAGGGATGGAAAGCTTTGCACCATAAGCAACACCCATGTGACGTGAGACAAATATCTCGCCAGCGTTCTGCATTCAGCCACGATCGACACCAGAACCACATGTTTTTATAGAGGTCTGCTGGTAAAGTGAATAGCTACTTCACAATATGCAGTCATATATGGGACTTGTCAATTTCATGTAATGCAATCCTCCGTTACATCCCCCCCCTCCCCCAACTGAGTTTACAGTAATAAAATGTGAAGCTAGTGCCCAAGTTATTCAATGTTAAATTAATTTATGAGTCATTTCAAAAACCTCAACAGAATGGATACTTCAAAACAGAAACAGATTCTGCAGTTTCCTAATCGGTCAGACGACACTACAACGCCTGCGACCGGAGCAAGAAACGCAATGGCAGGGAATGGCTTAATGTTCAGCATCTATTGTTCAAAGTTCGGCGGGCAGCGTTTTCAAAACAAAGTATGATAATAACATTAAAAGAATAAATGATGTGCCAATGATTAAAATACTGTCTTTTAAATAATCGCTTCTTTTCATTCCACGACAAATGAATTCACAATGTCTGTGGAACTTTATGTTCCATACGCCTAAAATACTGAAGCAACCACAAAAAAGGGGAAAAAAAATAAAAATCTCGGGAAGAAACTCAATCCACCGTCTGCTGACAGACAACAGCAACAGATCCGATATGCAAAAACCATTTGAGTCCACCGCTGACGATCATCCACTTGTAAGACACATCTCATTGCCCAGCCACTATTTCAAGACGACAGCAACCAAAAAAATGGGTCAATATGAATATGGTTACATCCCAATGCCTGGCTTTTAATTAAAAACAGGGGGGGGAAAAAATCAGGCTGGAAACCTCACCAATACGCCTTGCACCAACGAGCAAAGATTCCGAATGAGATTCCTCAAATTATGGCTTATAGCGTAATGAGTCTTCAAGAACCAGCAGAAACACGCATTAGTCAAGGCAAGAAAAAGACTGCAGCACAGGACAGACTCAACAAAGTCTGACAAATTCAAAGAAACAAGCAGACAAGCGACGCTGTCGTGTTTCTTTTCATCGAGCTCCGGAACAAGATTTTCTGGGAATGGGGCAGGACTGGCTAACTGCCACTTTACTTCCTCGGCTCATGGCCCCACCCTGAGCGACAGACTTGGCTGGGGGGGGGGAATGAGCACTTTCAAAAAGCCACATTACACAAAAAAAGAGAAATATTACCGAATCTTATTTTTGTAGTCATCTTTCTGATACTCATCACAAAACGAGAGTCAAGACGACATTTCAGTAGGAAAAGGAAAACAAGACTATAAGCATTGATGTTTTCATAAAGTTTCTGATTATTGTAAAACCTGGAAATCCATCTTGCTGGTGAAGATATAGGACCATATATAGGAGATAATGGACCATACGACTTAAGCAGACCTTATGAACAGACCTCATGAACTATGAAGTCTGAAGTTTCTAGACCACCTAAGGCACCTCTTGGCTCTTACCTGGTTCCTCCTCAGTGTCTCCATAGACTAGGAAGTCCGTTTTCCCAGGGTCAGCCTGGCTTCGCAGAGTTATATTCCCCATTCAGATCTGGTCCAAGAACAGACTATTCCCCAGGATAAGTCCTATGTCTCCCTTGGGACAGTCATCAATTTCACAACCGAGCCACACGGACACAACATCAGCTGGATTACTCATTGAGGCCCTGTGTCACGCAGTTTGACTCAACACTGTGGAGCACAGGAATCCAAAAATACACACAGAAAAAACCCCTTGTCAAAATCTTACAGGTCTTCCTGTGAGATGGCCAACTACAAAAGTCAATAAGCGTTTCCAGACCGCCACGAGTTCCACAATCTGACTGGTGTGCCGAGAGCGAGCTCTGCCCCATCCAGAGCGACTGACCCAGTAACCAGCCTGGCAGAGAGCTTCTTCAGCATCAGAACATTGAGGCTCAGCAATTGTTTCCTCATAGAAAAGAACTTCACCACCCCTCTTGACTTTATCCAGACAAAAAACTTTAAGGCAAAGCCTATGATGAAACTTACTGACAAAAACAAAACAAAACAAAGCAAGCGGTTACAAACGAACAGATGAGCCTGTCTCCAGGGGGAGTACGCCATACCGCGCAGGCAGAGCTGTGGCAATACGAAGCAGCCATGATTCTTATGGAACCAGAAGGCAAGGTGCCCCAGGCTCTCATGTGCCTCTTGTTCACTAGCCCAAGTCTCAAGTGGCCAGCCGAACCCTTCCAGCACCCTGAACTCCACCCCCCATTCCCCAGGCTAAACCATCGCCCCGCCTACACATACAGTTTGGAGTAACTTTTAATTACTGCACCTTTCAAATTGTCTTTGCGGGTAAAAAATGCCTCTCGTTCCAGAGGAAGGTAGTCGGTCATTTCCATGAAACCTCAAAATTACAGCCCAGCTCAGAATCCCAGATTTTCAGTGTGAGTGGGGAAGGCTCTCCACCAAATGCCAGTGGCGTTTCTGCACCCAAACATCTCCCAGCCCCCACCGGGCACAGAAACCTGCAGGATCCAAGCCCTTGGCAAGACACGCGGGGGCTGTCGTTCAATCGAGGAACATGATCCACTCCAGTTGGTTGCCTTGAGGTCCAGCCTCATCGTGAATAATGACCCCTTCGTCAGGCACGTCCATACACTTTTCCATCTTGTGCCTTTTTTCGGTGGTTGTCAGTGCATAACCAAAAGAGATCAGCCACGCTACATTAAGCTCCAAATCCGATCATTTCTGAGCTGCATGTGTCGTTAATACTTAACATACAGAGCAGCTGTGCTTCATTGTCAGACAGCTTGCTAGCGGCCCAAAATACTTCTCTCTTCAAATAAATTCCCGGCAGAAACAGATGACCACATCTTTGAATTCCATTGTATTGACTGCACGCATAGAGCTCGAAGAGCCTCACTCGGTCTATGTGTAATGAAGAGAGACCTAAGCATTTACTGGACTCATGTACTATTATTTTAAAAGAGCACTTAGTACTTCACACGTGGAAAATATTTGAATGTTATATTGTTGAAGCAAGCCGGCCGTGAAATACTCGAAAAAATAAATCTGTGCGCCAAATCAGGCTTAAAGTTCAGCTTCCCACCATCAGAACTAGAAAAGTTAAACTATATAAACAGACAAACACATACATGTGTATAGCCCACAACCCAGCACCGACTAAAGCACTCTTTCTGAACTGGTGGGTCGTAGAGTGCGGAGTTTAGAAAAAAGATTTTACCGTCAAACACTGCCAGACTTATGAGGAGTTCACACATAATCTTTGTTTTTTTTCTACCACCAATGTGGGTAGTAACTTAAAGTGGGTCCTGAGATTAAACCAGTTCAGAACCACTGGCTAAAATGGTAGCATGTTTATCTATCCATACTGCAAACAAATGATATTTCAAAAGTGATAAACACTTCATTTGGAAAAGAAAAGGAAAGAACACACACACACACACGCACACACACACGACTCCACTAAACAGTAGAAGTAGAGCACGGCCACTTTTTCCAAGGTCCCAAAGCCGTCTCAATGAAACTACCCTAAGTCCTGCAGCCTTCCTGAAGGAGAACAAACAAACAAAAAAACACAATGTTTTTGCAAGACGAAATCGTTTAGAACTACACATCCAGTGGAGCCCTATTTTCAGGTTTCTGACTTCATGTTTGTGAGTCCACGATAAACAACAAATCAGTTCTCCGGCTGGGAAACCCAATAAGGCTGGCCTAGTAGGGCTGTCTGCTTCGCTCAGTCACTGCATTAGGAAACGAGCAGAAGATTCATTGTTTTATATTTTATTACTTGTTGCAGAGTTCCTGACTGCTGGAACCCCGCTGACGGAATGGACGCACGCCACTGCCTTCTCCAGACTTTCTGCGTTGCATTTCCAAAATAAGGCCTGACAGAACAAGGGGGTTAAAAGGAAAGAAAAGGGAATGATCTTTTAAAAATGCTGCTTGGGATGCCTCAATTGTTAGGTAATGCTGGAGGCACCTCAAGAGCAGAGTGTTCAGGTCACGAGAAACCATGAAAGGAAGACTGCCAGACGGCTCCCCATCCGTGCCTCTCCGGGGCAAGGTCTCACGGACCATCAGCAGCCGCTGTGCCTAAACCGTGTGTGCACACTTTGTCCAAACTGAAAATCAGCGGCTCAGAGGTTAATTTGCTCCGTGTGTGTGGGTGTGTGTATTTTATATTTAAAAGTTAAAAACAAGGTGAAAGTTGGTGTCACCAAGTTGGTTAGATTTGACAGTACCCGTATAGTGCATAGCCAAGGATGGAGCTCCTGCAGCTCAGCAAGTATCCCGCTGCACCAACAATGCAAAGATTATAGGTTCGAATCCCAGGGAGCTCACACACTGATGGCCTATATAGACATCTCTCACATATGCAGGCCAAGCAGCTCCAGTCACAACTCCTACTTAGCTGGAGCAGCTGAGGATAGGGAAGTTAAATTAGGCAGCAGATGAACTGGCTTCATTCAAGCAATCGCATTAGACACACGAGCAAATGGGCAAATCGTGGTACCTCTTTAGGCGAGAAAGTAAAAGCTGGATGACATTGAACATTAAATCTTTGTCTTCGAAACACACCGAATGGTTTTCGAAGTAAATCTAAATCCACGGGAATCTGGAAGCTGCCTCCCCAGCATGCACGCCAGGGCTCGTGAGGCCGCTGGGTCGAGAAGGCACTTTGGTCGGCTGCTCCCTGTTTCAGCTCAAACCACAGCGTCTAAAAAAGAAAACTAGAAATGCTAGAGACGGGGCCCTCTAACTTGCCCTGGCATGTAACAGAAGAATGAACAAAGATGACTAAAGTTACCCACAGGTTTTATTTAGGGCCATGCAGTGAACTTTCAGTAATACACTGAACCACTGGCACATTTGAAAAAAAACTTGACTCACTAGTCTAACTAGACTAAAAATCTTACACAACAGCGGCAAGGTTCACAAAGATGAAGAAAGGGGGGGGAAATTTTTTTACAAACAAAGCCTTAAAGAAATCTGGGGGCATTCTTTGTCAATCAAGACATGCATAGTGCCCCTTCTTAATCATACCCAGAGATTTGTGGGGGAGACAGCCTTTGCCCCCACACACACGATCAGGCAGTGTTACTTTAACGGGGGCCGCGGTGAAGCCGCGATCTTAGGGATACTTCGGACAGTATCAGTTTCTATCACTGGAATGATCCAGTGCTGCTTTTTGCAGGGCCTCAGCTGTCCGTTAACCACCCGGACGACAAATGAACTCACAACGGCAATCGCTGCATCACCACTCGAGGAGCGGCTGGATGGAACTGAACTCCATGAGACCTGTGGATATTTCATATGCCTGTGTGCCCCCCCAACCACCCCACCCCACCCCCCAGAGCAATCCATCACCTCGCCATGGGTCTGCAACGTTTGTTAAAGCCCTAGGCAGCCACTTCCCCAGTACTTAAGTTAGCAAGGGTTCTTCCCAATTCAAGTGGCTTTCTGGGTCCTATGGGAAAATTATCCACACACCCCCCCGGCTACCCCCCCTGCCAACCCCACCTTGTAGAGTCAATTTTCTCACTGTGCAAAGGAAAACTTGGGAAGTTTGATTCCCTTCCTGGTTTTGTTCGCTCTTGGGCGACACCAGGAACGCAGCATTATTCCTGCCGAGCCCCTCCCAATGCATCCCAGGAGGGCATTGTTGGGGGGGGGGGGTTAAGCATCCTGTGATCCCGAACCCCCACTCGGCAGCCCCAAGCCAGCACATTTCACATCCATCCTTTCCAAAACCCTCTTACTGCACAAGTGCCGGCATTCCGGCACGCCCGGGGATCCCTGTGACAGCAGGGGGCGCTCTCTCACACGTGGCTATTCCCCGTGCTGCTTCCTCTGAGCGCGTCAGGGCCGGCTCGGGAAAAGCGTGCGCGTGCACACAGCCAGTGAAATAATGCCTCTCATTAATATGAAACCAAAATCAGCAAAAGCAACATCTCAAATTGAAATCTTGAAGTCTGCCTGTTAGAAGTAGAGATGTTAATTATAATTTCAGCAGCAGTGTTCCAAAGCATTTCATGATTTAATCACGGAACTATGATTTCCCACTCTGTCTAAGATGTTCAGTTTTTAATATATATATCCAACAAAGA
This sequence comes from Mormyrops attenuatus, assembly GCA_026777985.1. NCBI lineage: Eukaryota > Metazoa > Chordata > Actinopteri > Osteoglossiformes > Mormyridae > Mormyrops > Mormyrops attenuatus. The sequence continues at coordinate 16,111,369 of JAODKC010000117.1, read as the reverse complement.
TCCCACCCAAATTCCATAACCGCTTATTCAGCAGATGGCCATGAACCCAGAGAGCAAAGTCTGGGCGTATGGAGAAAGTCCATAGCAGGGAGAACAGACAATCTCACGCTTTGTGCACACTAACCTTGATTATTTACGAAGTACTGCATTTTGGGAGTAGAAACAATAAAAAGTACATCAAGGGAATCAACTCCCACACCTACCCTGAGGTCAAATTGACCCCAAAGGCACACGCCAGGTGACTTCATAGTAACATAATTATTGCAGGAGCGTGTAAGAGTTAAGCTGAATACTATGGGCATATATGGGATATATCACTATGCATTTCAGAAATCAAATATTCAGAAAATATACTTTGCTACATGTTTAAATCTAGAACCAGCTGTCATTCTAAAGAGACTCAAATGTTCTTGGTGTGAGTGTCTGTATGACAATATGCTGGGATGAACTGGCATTCTGCCCAAAATACATCCCATTCTCTCACTTCCATATCTCCAGGAACTGGATCCACATCACGGAGAAACCAGCCAAGTACATGGTTACTGAAAAGAGAAAGGAGATTATGAAGATGTGTGGTCCTCGAGGTCCTAGAGGATTGTTGAGGACTGCGTGACTCAACGCAGTAGAAGCTCTCACATGTTCTGGGTTCATAGGCACAATATCCTGCAGCCTCGCCACCAACCAGAGCCTTTTTGTGTGTGTGGTCCATTAACATCCCCTTTCGATCAAAAGAAAGCCATCCATCGCCTGAGCTGACATCACTTCCTGTGCTGACATCACTTCCTGTGCTGCGACAGAGGCTCAAAGAAGGTTCAGCAGTGTCATTTCACAAGTTCCCAGTTACGTCGAACATTCCCAGTACAGCTTGCAGTGCACTGTATGACTCCAGGAAGTCACTGGACAGTAGGGCCACTGTCCCCCTGCACAAGACCGACAGCTCATCTAGCTTGTTATAGATAAAACAGCAAAGAAAAATCCTCTTATTCAAGCTCAGATTTGCTATGGAATTGTGCCTGAAGGGGACTTTCCTAGGACAAATAAATGTATGTGGGAGCAGGCAGTCACAATGATGGGAGGGGTTACAATTAATATATAGGCCTCACTTGTTGGCCATTCACCCATAATGCAATTCACTTCCACAAACAAGCAAGCAGATGTTTTTGTTTAAAAATAAAGCAGGTTACAAATTGTGTATGTAACTGTTTGCACGCACTAATTAACTAAAGCCACAATGTATCCTGTATGAAACTTTAACCACATGATGACTTTAAATAAGACAAAACACTCAGGTGTGATTTTAAAAATACAGATGACTTCCTTAACAAAAAGACTGCCTCAGATTACAAAGCTTTAATATAAAGGGAACCAGCTCATTTTCTCCTGCGAGATACTAACAGATGGTTGTGAAATGCAGGCAAACCGTTTGCAGTCTGGTAAAGGCAGTGTGACTAATGCAATAAGGGCTTTCTGCTTCCTTTTAAAAGTCCATTCACAAAACAGCTGGCAGGATTATCCTACGTCGGGTCCAGCGAGCGACGACCGCAGCCTGTTAATACCAGCAGCAGTCTGGGAAGGTGAATGATGCAAATTCGATTTACTAGCTTCTCCAGAAAACCCAGACATCCTGTTGAGCTTCATGCCGTGTGTCATGGCTGGGTGACCGCCTCTCGCACAGGGAAGTACAAACACCAGATATGAAGGTTTGACAGAAGAGGAATGCCAAACAGCTCACATGTTAGATCTGATACCTCCACGGAACAACTGGAGAAGAATTTCATTAGAGACACCAAATGAAGTGATATTACTTTGGTTGTGGGACCACACAAGACCAATCTACCACAAGTGCATCCGGAAAAGTATCAAACCACAGTGAAAGACTTAAATGTATTAGCTTTCCTTAGCTCATGCTGTGTCTTGACGAGATTGCAGGATTATTTATTTGCATACATGTATTTCAGTGTTTTGCTGGGTGACACGACAGCGAGAGCCTGTTTATCAGCTGAATCGGTCACCCTTAATTTACCCGTGAGCCCGAAATCGAAGAACACATGAACACAAACACTAAGGTAAAGGCGTAATGAAATCAGGCCAGAATTATAATTACCACTCACTCATTAGACAGGCGGCTTTCCGCCCTCCTTCAAAGGGTCACTTTCAGCGGACACACGGCCCGGCGGCGCCCGTCCCCCGATCCGGGAAGAGGCCGAACGTCTCCATCCGTCATAATCGCTAAACTGAAAGACGGCGGCGGCCCACCGCATAGACACACACATATACCCAGAGAGGGGAAGGAACGGGGCGGGTGTGGTGCATTAAAGAGACGGTGACAGCGGGGCGATGGCGGGGCGATGGCGCTCGTTTACGGGGAATGATGCTTACAGAGCCGGAGATTCAACCGCAGGCCGATATCAGCAGGCGCCTCCCTCGCGTATCCGGGGCGCAGCGCTATAACTACGGCGAGATATAAATATAAAAGAAAATGAAGTTACGTGCGACCCCGGCGCGGAGAGGGGCCGACAAAGGCAGCCGGGCCTCGGTGCCACACGAGCGGCGCGCCGCCCAGTCCGGCCGGTATCGAACGGCCAGTGACCCGCCGGACTGGGGCGCCGAACTGCCGTCAGTTAAATGCGGATAAATCAGCCAAATACTGGCCGACGTGGATAAAAAAAAAAAAGCAGCCGCGACGCCGGCGGCGCGTAGTCGGTTTACGCCGGGAAGGGGACCCGCTGCAGACCGTCGGCGTCACGCCGCCTTTCGGACGCGCGTCGGTCCGATTACCGGCCGCTCGGGACGCGCCAGCCATCTAACCCACGTTTAACTAACCGGTGCCGGGATACACTGGTACGGACCGGCCGGCGGCCGCCCCGATAACTAGGTCACTAGCGGCTGTCTGCCCAGCTTACGGGCAGCTGGTTATCGCAGCCGCCGGGATGGGCGAGGCAGCGGCCGCCGGAGGGGGATCCGGGTGACCAGCGATCGCCGGTGAAAACAGCCACGTCGCGCCCGAGCCCGAGAGCCCGACAGCGGCCTGCTGCTAACGGCCGTCGCCGGACTCGGACGGCCAGCGTCGGCCTGATCGATAGCTACGCGCCGCTAGCGAGGCGGGCCTGCGGGCTTCTCATCCCCGCACAGCCAGCCAGCACCCCGCGGCTCCGGCGGCCGGGGGTCCGCTTACCTTGTTTGCTTTCTATTTTCCCCGACATTTCGGAATCAGACGCGGGCTCTTCAAGGAGAATCACGCCCCGGCGGCTGCAGCGCTTCTGGCCGCCTTTAGTCCCGCATCCCTGCGCGTCGCGGTTTCGGTGAAGATGCGGCTCCTGCAGGCGCGTTTCTCGGCTACATCACCGCCACGGTCATCCCCCCGTCCGTCCGAAGCGCTCAATGAGGCCGCGATCGGCGGCCCCCGACTATCACGGCAGCGGGACACGGCGCCCCCTGTCGGATGGCATGAGGCGCGCAGCGCGGACGCTCGGCAGCCGCCAAGTTTTTCACAAGCCCTCCGGCGGCGTTTTTTTGCCGTTCCCTTTACACCCAGGATCGGCTTTGTGACTCTTTCTACACCCGCCTGGCTGAAATACGGCATAAAAGCTGGAAATATCAGATGATCACATTGACGCCGTACGATCGGTCATGTAGCAGAAACCCTCCACGCGTATGATCAGTGTTTTCACTCACGTGGCTACCAGTTAGTTGGTAACAGGACTAACTTATTACTTTAAACACCAGTATGGTTCACATTGTCTTGGACTGTTTGTACTGCTGCTTATACTGGAATTGATAGGAATCTGGTTTAAAGGCTACCCTTTCAAAATAATAATAATAATAATAAAACAAAATTGAAGGCATTTCCTGGCCTTTCCAACCAGCTAGATGCAAGACGTTCCACATGGAAGACACCAGTGTGCGAAATACCCGTCAATATTCGGGGGGGTCCCCGTCTCCCTATTGTTGCGCAATACCGATCTTGAGACCCCCTTAAAATTTTGCTTTTGAGGCTTTCGGGGGGTCTCATGGGTTAATCGGGGGTGTCACCCCCGCCCGTATTTCGCACACTGGAAGACACTTAGATTTAAAGCGTAAATGCAGCGCAGTTATGCGCCACTGACAGTAAAACAGAGAGTGCAGGGCAAAGCATGTGGAGATCAGCACTGCTCTCACCTGACATACACAGGGTGCCCACAAGACACATGCTGCTTATTTAAGGACGGAGGCGGCTACGCTACGGCTCGCATTCTTATTTTCTCCTGAGTTCTCAAAAACACCAGCAATTTCCCGAATTTAGGGTTATATGTATTACTGTAGGTCATCCTCCAGTGCTGTAGGTGGTAGCAACGTACTGCACACGGGGCTTAAATCGTAATTTATTAGTAAGTATGGCATCTCTCAGCTAAATAATATTATAAACTGTTATATTATTAAGATGGCCCAAAACGTTTATTTGCTAAAATAACAAGCCTTCCCTCGCCTTAACGCGATCGAATAGCGCAATAACAAAACGATCATCGTATATGAATAGGATGCCTGGTGATGCTATGAATGGTTTGATTTCGGGAATTATATTGTACGTCGACGTTAAATCCACGTCTATTGAAAATAATCCAAATACGCGATGGAGCTGTCGATAATTAATTGGCATGCAAAACACGCCGAAAGCTCAAGGTTGTGCTGCCTGTCTGTTACATCTCTGGCAGCTACAGCGGCGTATTTGCAGAAATCATTTTAAAATGGATCACATGGGAGCTGCAAAATAAGAAAACTAAGTTAAATGACGTCAATTCTGTGTATCACAATAACAAACGTCTTGCATAACAGACATGTCCTTCAGTTCACACGTGATTTTTTGTAGCCTGGGCCATTAGTTGTGTTTAAGATAAGAATCTTTATTGTCACTGCACGCGGAGCGGCGAAATGTCGTTTCGTGCCACTCCGGTCAGAATGCATGATAAATGTTTCCTGGTGCTCCACAAAAATAAAATCCCAGAACAAAGCGCACATTATGAGGATTAATAGAAAAGTGTGAGATGCCTGCTGATTTCGGATGGTTTTAAAGATGCTTAATTTCAACATTTAGTACACCTTTCTTTAAAACAGACACAAATAAATGATCAGCTAATTCACTTAGCCAACTTGGTGATGGAATTGGACTACAAATGCAGTAGATTTCTTATTTATACTTCTATAACAATATTCGGACAGCAGACAGATCCATTTCCGTTATACAGCATATATTTTTCTAAAAATGTCGTTGACAATCTGGAAACTGAATAATATGATGCAAACTTGCTGATTTACATATATCTTTATGAATCCTTGGTAAACTGAAAATCCGGCGAAAGCAGATGATTAACGGTCATCCATGAAGCTTTTCACCGTCTCTAGATCAGCGGGTTGGCCTATCGCACGTGTAGCATGTGCATCACTGCGTTTTCCCTTCTGAAGTCTTGCCTATGCATTCCATTCTGCATGTATTGCATTAACATATATGAATAACGCACAACTGTGAAACGCTCAGTCATGCAATAGCAAGTGCGATTACCATTATTTTGTCTTATAAAGTAAAACAACTTATGCATTATTCTGAGTGTACCCGATTATAATGAGCATACCACCTCGTGAGATAATCTGTTCACCAGAAAGGTGTGCAAAGTGAGGTGAGGTTTTTGCTGAGGCTTCCACAAAAACTAAAATTAGTCGGCATATTCTCATTAAACAGCCTTTGACGAGGCACTAAAAATGAATGATTAATTATATAACATTGAAATGCATGATAATTTTCTGGACTGACACCTTCTGCACCACGTGGGACTCACGTATGCGCTTGAGTTGTACCCAGCAAAACATTCAGTTTAAGCCCGATTTCAGTGATGCCAAAAATAATTTTCTATTGATTTTTTTCGCAGGTCATCTATTTCTAGTGTTTTTCCCCATCAAGATGTCCAATTATTCTTCCGAGCTGCAGCGAGACGTGCATTAATCGACAAGAAAAACTCCGCACCGGTAAAATTTCCCCATAGGTTGGCTAGAGAAAATACCCGTCTCTCCAGCCTGTGGGAAATCTGTGCCCCAGGGGTATTGTGAAATTACAGAGGAAAACAGATCCTCCCTCCCACCCAGGTGAACTGACATCTACTCTACAGCATCGGGCTTGTTGAAGCAGGAGCAGAACTTGTCCTTAAGAGGACTTCTGCACGAATTAGAGACGTGCTTCTGCTGAGACGGACTCATTGTTAGTGTTTGGTAGGTAGGGCAATCGCTTGGTTAGATATTTGTTTATGGAATTGACCTTGCAATGCATCAGTTATATTTAGCTCTTTGTCAGTTGCCAGTTTCTAAATATTTGTATGTTTTTTTTCGAAAACGGTGTCCTAAAGGTAAATATGTGACCAATGTCTTTTACTCTATTTATCATAAAACACAGACTAAGTGTGCATGTCTCAACTAGCGTCATCGTGGTAGTAATACTGAAAAACACAATACACACAGTTTACCAATTATACCGTAAGAATTCAGATAAACATGAATAAAATATATGCACGAAAAGCCTCTCGGGAACAAATGGTCGTCTGCTGCCCTCTGGTGGTTGGCATCAGCAAAGCATTTGGAATGAATGTTGTTTGACCCCGTTACTGAACTAAAGATGTTCTGGCTTCTTTTACATTGATCTTATTAACTACTTTCAAAAGTTAATTATTTTGCTCAGAACAAGTAACAATTAGATTTGTCCATAAAGAAATTGCTGTTTGGAAATAGAAATAGAAATCCCACATCTCCTGTAGCTCTTGGTTATCTCCTGTGCTCTTTCTGTCTTATGTCCCCGTATACTCACATCAAATTCTCATAATGCTGTGTGTTTAACGGCATTTAAACGCAAGTAATTAACTAAACATATTGATATTGGGCAACACTGCAATGATGTAATCGTTCAGCGGGACTCTAAGGCCTAGAGAGACACCCAGTGGAGCGCTGCTGTAACCACAGGCGAGAGAATCCGGTCCGCTCCCCCCGCGTTAATGAGCACGGGGAGTCTGAGGCTTGGTGCCCAAGTTACGGGAAGATGACTGCTCCAAAAGCGCCATGAAATAAAACGCTTACTTTAGATCAGAAATATTACATCTGCTATTTTATTTTAGGAAAGGAAGAGTTTTTTTTGTACAATACGTTCTCACACAAAAGTGCAATTTTGTTAGAATTATAACAGAATCTCGCATCTTATTTAGGGTGGATGCTTGATATAGACTCAAGGTCACCCGCGACAAAGATAATGTTTCGAAGATGGACTGAGGGATGGATTGGACATGATGCAAAAGCACACTATTTATATAACTGTCTGGGTCATTATTTATGTTCTTGGTATAGAAAACACGGTTACTAATGTTAGCTCATCTGTATACTAGACCTTTAGAGGGTTGATTGTAAGGGTGATATTAAAATAAATGGTTAACATTAGATAACTTGTTTTTTTAAGTTGTGAATACTAGGCAACAACAATGTGTAATCCAGCTGCGATAGTCATGCATACAGGAACAACCACTTAGGCCTACTATATGTAATTGTTTTATTTTATTTTCACCGGTGTCATGGATGAACGCCGGCATTTTCATAGCCTGACTGAATTCCAAAACAAAAGCCGACAACAAAGTATTTCTAAACGCTTAAATAGTTTCAAACAGCGGTTTTAATGTGCAGGTTGATTTCAGTCTCAATTAGCGGCGATTTCGGAGAGCCGCCACCATTTAAATGACCCTGTTCATTAGTACGAGTCTGTTTGTTCCCTCCGCAGTGCGAGAGTAACGCGCACATCAGACAGGAGCCGCCGTTTCATGTGCAGGCTCGCGGCCGCGAGCCAACATCAAGCGCGGGATCAATCACTGCGCGCGCCCGTGATCGGCGGCGCCCGCGCGCTATCACGCGGCCCCTCGCTCCCATTAACGCGCGGCGTCGCACGCGAGCTGCAGAGCTTTGCTTTCGCGATCTCCACTTACCGTCCTGCGGCGTGATCATTTGTCCCAGACCACAAGTCCTTTACCATCGGCACAGCTGAAACAGCCAGGGTTATGCTGGGGACATATAGTTTTGGACCAGGAGGGCAACATCTTCATTTATATCAATTAAATAAAAGAAGCCGTTGCACATTAAATTGAACAGTTGTGTGGTCAGTTTGCAGGTTCGCGGTTATCTCGATATGCGATTTTAAATTTCTTCCAGCAAATAATGATTAAGTTTCAATCACTTGCAGGTGCTGCGATTGTCCGCTAGATGAGGCACACGAGATGTCATATCCGTTAAGATTTCAAGCGACCAAACTTGGTTGCCGAAAGTCTGCTTAGATATCTATTCAGTCTTTCATTTTGCGTTAACTTATCTTTGACTGGGATTACTCTTCCAATTTAAATTCTTTGCATGTTAAAAGAAACCATATATTTTAGGAACTAAGCTCCGCAATTGAACCAAAATATATTTTCTTGTCTAAAATGCACGTGTGGATTTCATTTGCATACGCATACGAGTATATGCATTTTAAGTGCAGAATCCTACCAAATATTTCATGACATTGATTACGTGCCCTCATGTGCTTGTTTTTACTTTTAGTAAAGTACCAAGTGCCAAAATATATTCACAGATTTAAATTTAAAATATCTAATAAATAGCTATGTAAATATGCATATTTGAAATTCTGTGTTGTTGGTCTCGATCTGTCATATCGCCCATCATCTCTGGATCCCTGTTTTCACACAAGAAGGTCACCACATGCTTTAGAGGATCCATCTGGTTGCAAATCCTGAGTTTGTTGGAGTTTGTCAGTTTTGTGTCCTGGGTACTGTTCCATAAAGCTGGATTTTTCCTTAATCCAGCTAATTTAAGACTAATGTGAGGATTGTCCAATAGGAATGTCACTTATCTCTGTCCAATAGGAATGTCACTCATCTCTGCTCCTATTGGACAGTTATTCATGTTTGTCTTAGGTTATCCAGCTGACCGGGAAACCCTGTTTTGAGGAACACTCCCCTGCTACTGGAGAGCTTGATGGTCCATTGATGAATTCTTATCCTGGCAGATAAAAGTCTCAGGGAGTCTAAGGCTTTCACACAATTTACCTGGCCTTCCACCAGTGTCATGAACCAGGTGTGTCACTTTTTGCTCTTTATATAATCCAAAAGATGGTATGGCCTGGTTCAGCCTGCAGCCATCTACACCCCAGATCTACACCCGAGGCATTGATTTGCACTCAGTATGACTGCTTGAATGTTGGGATTTGTAAGAATGTTTCCTGAGAGTGAGCTCCCCTTTTCCTGAAACAAATACTCACATTAAATCTGTGTGAGCAGGTGACCTTCCCTCCTTCTCATGAGTTGTGGCAAATCTTTTGGGAGATCAGGCAGAAATTTAATCTGTGCAAAATCAGATGTTTCTGCTTATTCATTGGCATCAGAGTTTGTATTTTTTCTTTCTGGGGAAAAAAAAAATCACATTGACTTTCATGTATCCATCTCCTTCATCCGGGTGTTGTTTTGTGGGAGCTCTTGAATGGAAGGTGATATTATTTGGTAGAAATGTGCTGGGACTTTGCGAGGAAAGCAGTTTACATATGAGATAATATGGAACTTCTTCCTGGAGCATGTTAACCATTATAACTTTCAAGGAATTACTCCCCTAGTCAATATTTCAATAACGGAGTGTAATATCAATTCCTTAGATTAATTCGATTGAATCCTATCTTTATATTAACTTGCAAAATCCCTGGAAAAAAGCATTATGCTTCCAACAAAGTGTCAGTTTACAGGTGTCGTACTAGCTAACAGATTATTGCCAGACCATTTCGCTTGTTAGTTCTGTAGTATCTAATTATAGTCCACGTCAGTGCACTGTCATGGAATTATGCTCTCTATAAATTGTGATGCTCATTTAGTTTGATATATAGTATGTATTAATAAGCAGAATTTACATGCATATGGTGCTTACTTATGCAAAATGATTACCTATACCTCTGTATGTATAGTGCAGTGTCGTCATCGACTATAAATAGAAAGAACTGGAAAGCTGGCTCCTTCTGTAGATTGCATGTTCTCCTGGTGTTTTTTGTTCTTTATTACAGTATATTCTCATATTGTTCTAGTGGGTTCCTCTTGGTGCTCCATTTTTTTCCCCCAAACAGTCCCTAAATTGCCCATAATGTGTGAGTGTGTCACAACTCTGGCGTTACGCTCTGTGTGTTACGCTATGTGTGGCGTGGGCATACTCTGTGTGGCACACTCTGTGTGTTACGCCCTGTGTGTTATGCTCTGTGTGTTACACCCTGTGTGGCGTGGGCACGCTCCGTGTGTCACACCTCTGGCGTTACGCTCTGTGTGTTATGCTCTGTGTGTTATGCTCTGTGTGTTACACTCTGTGTGTTATGGTCTGCGTGGCACACTCTGTGTGTTACACCCTGTGTGTTAAGCTCTGTGTGTTACGCCCTGTTTGGCATGATCTCTGTGTTATGCTCTGTGTGTTACGCCCTGTGTGGCATGCTCTGTGTGTTATGCTTTGTGTGTTACACTCTGTGTTGCGTGGGCATGCCCTGTGTGTTACCCTTTGTGTGTTATGCCCTTTGTGGCGTGGGCACGCCCCTGTGTGTCACGCCCTGTGTGTTACGCCCTGTGTGGCGTGGGTACGCTCTGTGTGTTACGCTCTGTGTGTTACAGCCTGTGTGTCATGCCCTGTGTGGCGTGGGCACGCCCTGTGTGTTACGGCCTGTGTGGTGTGGGCATGCTCTGTGTGTTACACCCTGTGTGTTACACTCTGTGTGTTACGCCCTGTGTGTCACGCCCTGTGTGGCGTGGGCACGCTCTGTGTGTCACGCCCTGTGTGTTACGGCCTGTGTGGTGTGGGCACGCTCTGCGTGTTACACCCTGTGTGTTATGCTCTGTGTGTCACGCCCTGTGTGGCATGGGCACGCTCTGTGTGTTACGCCCTGTGTGTCACGCCCTGTGTGGAGTGGGCACGCTGTGTGTGTTACGCCCTGTGTGTTACACTCTGTGTGTTACGCCCTGTGTGTTACACTCTGTGTGTACACCCTGTCTGTCACGCCCTGTGTGGCGTGGGCACGTTCTGTGTGTTACGCTCTGTGTGTCACGCCCTGTGTGGCATGGGCACGCTCTGTGTGTTATGCTCTGTGTGTTACACTCTGTGTATTACGCTCTGTGTGGCATGGGCACGCTCTGTGTGTTATGCTCTGTGTGTTACACTCTGTGTATTACGCTCTGTGTGGCGTGGGCACGCTCTGTGCACCCCGTGTTTGTGTGCCAGTCCTGAGACACTGTGGGACTTTTAGTGCTTCCTGAGTTAATTCTCAAACCGACCATGTAGGATATGCGATTATGGCAGGTGGGTGGATTCATTAAATACCACAAAATATGTTTCATGAGCAGTCATTGATTGTTTTAGGATAAAAAAACTGGGGTAATGAAAACTGAACTAATCGTACCAGACACAGACCATCATATGCGCACTGCTGCTATTTTTTCCACCGTATTGCATATACAGAGGAGCACATGAACCTGCTGTCATGTATGGCAGTGAGTGGTTCTTTGTTCTGCTTAGCATTCTGCTAGCATAGCTGCTTTGAGTTTCCACCAGAGAGTTCCCTTGAGTCTTGCTTTCTCCTACACTCAGGAAACAGACACAGTTCAGGTGAATCGGTGAGCCTGAATGTTGTCTCTTCGGGGTACAAGTAAATGTAACTGTGCATAAACTGCCTGTGATACAGTGACGTGATAGAGCCTACCCTCACTTGTGGTTGCCTGTCATACAGTGACGTGATAGAGCCTACCCTCACTTGTGGTTGCCTGTCATACAGTGACGTGATAGAGCCTACCCTCACTTGTGGTTGCCTGTGATACAGTGACGTGATAGAGCCTACCCTCACTTGTGGTTGCCTGTGATACAGTGACGTGATAGAGCCTACCCTCACTTGTGGTTGCCTGT
>JAODKC010000117.1:16074100-16093628 GCA_026777985.1 Mormyrops attenuatus | reverse complement strand
CACCGCACAAAAATAATTTATTAAGATTATAAAAAATATAAATGTTTTATTAAAAATTTTAATAAATTCATTTGCTTCACCCCCCCCCCCCCCAAAAAAAAACAAATTATCCTGTCTCCCGTTTAATGAGAATGCAAATACATCTTCAAATGAGAACAAACCTGGCTATAACTATTTAAACTAACCATTATTATTATTATTATTATTATTATTATTATTATTATTATACATTTGTTCCCTTGCCACCTTTATCATTTTGAATTGCCTTTTAATTTACTTGGTAACTTTGGAAAACAATGTGGTTTGCATTTTTAAAAATAATTTCTTAATTTCACGTTTTAAAATAAATCCTCGGCTCATTAGCGGTGCCCCACTCAGGCTGTCTGCTCTCTGGGCCAGATCTATATTTATCTTACGTCTTGAGAAAAGAACAATTATACAGCTCAGAGCATTGTTGTAAGACGGCGCTTCAGTTTAGAGATTGATTACGGTTAGAGTCTTAACCTCTGCAGCAAAGTTCAATGGAAGCAGGCTGACTCTTCCTCAGAATGATGCATGCTGGGCGAGTGATGTATGAACCCCTCTGCGTGCCGATGGAGCAATTCGGAAATTAGCATCCATGCTCAAGGATGCAAAAGCAGATTTCAGCCTTGAATTTGAACCTATTCGTCTCCGGTCATAAATCCAGATCTGTGCCCACCCGCATGTTGGGTGGTCTCACCGCACGGCAAGTTCTTGCTGATTCATTTGGTGGCCGAGAAACTGTTGGTCTGAAACACGTGAGGAGCTGAAGACATGACAGTGGCGCGCGGTGGGTACATTACTCTAATATCCACGGTGTGCCTTCTGCTGTCGGAGGCCGATTAGCAATATCCTGGGGGTGTATGTGGAAACTTAAGGCACAAGAGACACAACATTCTTCACAATGAAGATGATTGACTCCACAGAAAGGGGGGGGGCTGGTTATTTAATCTACTCGCTCTATTCTTCTGCTGAAGTGGGAGGGAGACGGGGCTGGGTGGGAGGGGGGATGCCAAAAACAGCCTTAAATCATCATTAAACTCCAACCCCCCCTCACTCCCCCTTTTTGTGAAACCCTAGAGGTCACCTCCCCATGGCGCGGCCTCTTACGGCTGTCCCAGCCCAGCCATCCATCAGCCTCTGCCATGTCCACTTTGCCCGGCCTGATAACGGGGGAATTAGGAATTAGGAGCCGGCCTGGAGATCAATACATTATTTAAGAGGCAGGTTGCGGATTGCTGATGAAAATTAATGAGCAGCGCCCCCTGTCTGCGTGCCTGGCGTCCGCTGACAAATTCTCAGAGAAACGCAAAAACAGCCCCCAGGCATGCGGCTTGGGGGCAGATGCTCCCCCATCTATTATTGATATAGGCCTTGACAAGCGTTCCGTGAAAAGGCAAAGAATTAAAAAAAAGCATGGGGGGGTAAAAAAAAAGAGATCATCTCATTTTAGCCTTCCTGTTGAAAGGGTCGCAGTGTTTCCTTCCAGGTGACAAGTCCTTTGATTCAATAAAGACTTCTAAATAGGCAGCTGGCTGCAAGACGGCCTTCCTCCCGAAGACACACGCTCAATATTTTAAAAGTGTGGTCCGATCTGTAGATTTCCACCCGGCCATTGTCGCATTGAAAATTCATATTTCAATTTCATTCCTCTCTGCTTGCTCTTTAACCCCTTAACAACAGAGGTTTCCCCAGTAAGACATCTTTCTGGTTCAGGGTATCTGCCCTGAAAAGTCCCAGCTCAGAACCATGTGGTGTCTGGGCTGGGAGACGGGGTCTTTATTTGGGCAAATACGGCACTTTTGGGGGGACAGGGGTTAAGGAGCAATGGAACAGGCTGCATACAGCAAGCAGGATGTGGGAAAAGCTGTATTTTTGGCACAGAGATTAACAGAAAGCTGAAAATACAGTGGGGGGCAAGAAAACCTTCCTTGCTGGGATTTTTACATTTTATTTATCTAGCAAACACTTATTTTCAAAGCAACATACATTTTTTTTTTGGAGAAAGCAGGGTCACACAGTCCTTGGAGCGAGGGGTCTCGCTCAAGGGCCCGATGGAGAAGTCGCTCCGCTGACCCTGCGGTTTGAACCGGCGACCAAACCCACTGAGCGACCCGCTTACGTTAGTTGTGATTTCTTCTGGGATACTACAGGGGCTGAACCAATACACAAAGGACATGCTATACACATCACTGGCTACAAGGGAGAGCCCTCAGCACGCCAAGCCCTGCATGTCTGTCTTCCTGTCCATTTCCCAGGAAATGCTAATCTGATAGTTACACGTTGGACTCCTACATGTGCGTATGCTCTCTGACTCTTTTCTCCTGTTACAGCTGATCCAAAGGGAACCCTTTGTGGTTTTACATCGTCGCAGCGCTTGTAAAGGCTTTTTTCTTGTAGACATGGTACGTGATATGGCGGTCCCTGTTCCAAGTGTTGCTAGAACCTTCGATGTCTCGGAACGCTGGGATTTGTAGCTTGGGAAGTCACCAAGGGAATATATCTGGTACTTAAATGTAACAGAAGCCATTTGTTGTTGCAGCCTCAGGAATGGCGGCCATTCCATTTGTAGGATTTAATGCTCAGCTGTTCGCCTTAAAGTTCTAATATAAACCTAAACAACTAAGAAGCACTGCAATACAGGAGGAAGCAGTGGTGGATGTCCTGGGAGATTCCAGAGTCAGGTGACAACCACATTTATTCACTTGACTAACCAGTTACCTATTGGCCTAAAAGTTTTTTCTCTGACGTGTTGCTTGACCCAGAAGCCCCTCTTGCTTCCGGACGCCAGGTTCACTTGAGGTCGTCTTTTGTTTTCCTTCCTACCCATTGCTTTTGTTACGCCCTACTGTACCCAAATAAAGGCCCATCCCTGCGTCATGTGACTGTATTCTCTGTCCTGTCCCAAGTTTAAGATCACCTCTTTTCATAGAACAGAATGCAAAGTAAATTAAAAAACTATTTCATACAGACTCATTATTATTCATATTTGATGCATATTATTTAATAAACAGTCCTGATAAATAGCTGATAAATAGTAATCAAACACTATGGTGTACACAGCCAACCCCAAAATATTCAAGCTATTGCTGCATTTGCTGCGTACCTCTCAGCTGACCGTACTTGGGCTTTGAGACTCAATGGCATTGAACTAGACAACTTTCCATTCCGAACGCTGCATCTTTAAAAGGATGAACTAATTAAGCTCAAATTTAAGCCAAGCTGCTCATCCATAAACATAAACAGCCCTTCACTGGATAAGCAGTTAGGGGAAATGGATAGATAGATGGATGGATGGATGGATGGATGGATGGATGGATGCATAGATGGATGGATGGATGGATGATAGATAGATAGATGGATGGATGGATGCCCTGCTTGTATCTCCCTCTCCACTCAGATGGAAGCTGTAAACTCTGTTTTGCTCCATAACAAACCCAAGCATCCAAATTTTGGCTGTCTTTTTAGGAGAGGATTTAACTGGTGATATCCAGGAGAAGCTGAGAGGTACCAATCGTAGACAGACAAATAAAAACATAAATAAAGAGAATCTACGGTCCAGTGATGGGCAGCACTTCCCTATTGGAAAAGCAGCAGCTGTGATCCTGTTATTCAGCTTGCCTGGCTCAGGTCAAAGCCTTCACTGCTTAGCATGCGATGTGCATTGTACATGTAAACAGAGCAATATCACTGTTGTACCAGGCAGCTAATTGGACAAAGTCAGAATTGCAGGACGGCGACTACACTGAATAACAGATTTCCCTAAAGAGGTCACACACTTGTTTATTTTCTTTCTTATTTCTTCACGGAAGGACCACTTCCTCTGGCCCCATAACCTCGAAGAGATGCCAAAAAGGGAAGATTTTCAGAATATGGAGAAAATGTGGCTGTGTAAGAAAGCTGATATTTCGATTCTTCACTGGACGCTTGTGTACAGGTACCATGTGGGCTGTGAGCGCAGGCCCATCTCACCCTTTTGCACCAGCCAGGCAAAGTGGGTCCCTTAGATGCACTGAGCACTACTTTTCGATCATAAACGATGACGCAGAGTTTACCGAGGGGCAGCCTCCCCTCTGGTCAAGCACCGGGTGCTATAGGTATGGCGAGGGTGTCCATTTTAAAATGCCACAACATTCGGTTCCTTTTGCAGGAACCACCATGGGGTCCCTGATCCCACACCGCCCAGGTCTTGATCCCACACCGCCCAGGTCCTGATCATACTTCTAACATAAGTATAATTAAATTTTTTTACATTGTGTCTTTCGGTTTACAGTGTTTCTTACGGTTTACACTGTTTCTTATGGTTTACATTGCACAGCACTAGTCAGTTTTTCAAAATGATTTTTATTTTATTACTTCTGTTCTTCTTTTATGTATTATTTTGTTCTATTTTAGTTACTGTGTAAAGTTGAGGCGGCTCGGAGACCAAGAAATTCATTGCTGGTGATGATGTTGCATTCTTATCAGTATATAACAATAACTATTGAAACTTGAATCCTGGACAGTCACTCTAAGCAAGTCATGGCCTGGCTTGGTGTTCTGGCCCGCGGTGGGAGGGAGGTGCTGGGCTTGGAATAAAGGGGCTTTGATGGGCAACATGGGACGAGTCCTTCAGCAGGAGAAGAAAAGACAGAAGTGTTTTGACAGGGACTGCAAAAGATCATTCTGTAGGGTGCCTTTAGTTAGGAGGCAGATCGAGAAATTGTAGAGGCATGAAGTTCAAAGGCAGGAGCTTGACTCTCAGTCTATTGATAAATTGAAGATAACGAAGACCTTCGAGAGGGGCATACACAAATTTATTAATGATAACCCGCTTTGATGGCAGGATGCGTATCCATGCTCAAAGCTCTTAATGTAAAGCAAAGCTAACCGAAGACTCAGCAAAATTTCCGCTGCCTATGTAACGTTTATCCTGTGACAGGATGGCGGTGTTGCAACGCAATGTATGAGAAATGGACTCATTTTCTCTCAGCACTCCATTGTTTTTGCTACTGCTGCAATGCTTGAGTCCTTAAGTCTGATGTTTGTTTCTGGGTCTAATGGATTTTTGAGATAATTACAAGAATTAACGTTAAAAATGTTTCTTCACTTTTTTTTTTAATTGCAAGGTGTATTTATTCAACTAGCTGATTTTGTAAACAAATGATAACTTTTTATTTAAGTAAAGTGAGAATCACGAGAACTTATCTTACCTTTTATTTAATTTATTGTTATTAAAATATATCAGGAAATAGTCCAAAGGTCGCCCCATCCTGGGTTGTTCCCAGCCTCCAGGACACACTCCGGACCCCCCACGACCCTCAACAGGAAAAGTGGTCTCAGAAAATGGTTGGACAGATGGATGGTTCAAAGGTTAAACAAGCAAATGACTTCCATTAAACCATCTATCCATCATCATCCTTCAATCTTACAACTCATGAACCTAGTCACAAATCACCATTGATATGAGCAATCGATTGATTATTCATTGGCAAGGTGAAAAGTGATTAAATTACCTTGAAATGTTCCAGGTAGTCTATATGCGCAAATGTGTCTGTTATTGAAGGAATCCAGCATAACTAATTCAACACAAAGTTTGCAGCTTGGAAATCTGATTACAGTCCTTTGGACAGTATTGCCTCATACCTTCAGGGTCGTTTGCATCCGGCTGTATAAAATGCACACGTCGTTATCCTGTTTTCCTGGCTATGCAGCGGGGGCTCTGGTACCCCATCTCAGCTGGAAACCCGTGCTGTTGAGGTGAATTGGTGAGTATGGTTCCTGTTGTTTTTTTGAGTGTTTGCATGTGGGTGGACTGGGGTGGACTGGGGTGGACTGGGGTCCTGTCCAGGATGTTCCCAGCTTTCCCACAATATTTCTAGGATACACTCCAGGCCACAAAGAGGTTATTAAAATTTGATGGATCTTTTTCAACTAGAAGTTCAGTAGCGAACCTGCTATTCTGCCTCATTTTATTTCCATTATAACAGTCAGTTCCTGCCAGTCTTAACTTCATTATGGTATCTGGGGACGGCATGCAAAATCCCCCCTTAGTAAAAATATTAACAATAAAAAACTATTGGACTGTTTCTGGATAAGCTATATCCTGAAGGATCTGAAAGCAAAGCTGGATTAAATTAAATATTTTTCAAGTCATCATATAATTTTCTATCTATGTGCTGTTCCACAAAATCCAGGTGCCTTGAAGGGAGTGTGTGTTTTATCTATTGCAGAACTACTATATACAAAAGCCAATTTCACAGCATGTAATTACAATTGTCATGTGATACGGCATTTCTATTTAACTCCTGAGGGGTGTAACAGGTAAGCAGGACTCCTTAATAAAAAAAAATAAACAGGTACATCCATCAACACTCTAATAAGACCTTAAAGTGCACAGACGACCAGCCAGTAAATGACTGAAATTACTAAAATGACAATATGCCTGTAAATGTCTACAGATTATTAATGAAATCATTTATCTATTTATCAAATAGACATTCCACTTATCCAGTATGCAAATCATTAGGTGCAATTAGTAACTAATTGTGACCTTACAGGTTAGCGTCCCGCAGTGTGCCGTCCTTAGGCACCGACTGAGACGTGTCACTCAGGCCAACTCCAAGGTGGTGGAAGAGAGACAGAGATATCAGAACAAGAATCGCTGGCAGCGTCCCGCCCGACCGGCTACCTGTGCCTTTTTCTGGCCCTAATGAGCTGAGAATCGGTGCCGGAGACAGACTGGTCTAGATTTTCAAACATCTTGCTTCTTTAACATATTAATATTTGCTTGGGAGGAGTCACGTCCAGCAGGAATGGTGAGGTGACGCAACACATGCAAAAATCCGTCGCGGATGTTTCAGGCTCATGCTCAGAGGCGCGTCTCAGTCATGCTTCTGTAACCAACAGACCCTTATCATCTGTAATGTGGATAAAGTGAAACAAATTTTTAAATGAATAACAATGAAAATTTGCCAAGAACAAACTTACAAACATCAATTATTCCTCCACGAATAACATTGCTTTAAAAAAAAAAAAAAACAGCCAAAATTCATACAACACAGTTAATTAAAAAACTTGTTAGGATAATATTTACCAGTGATGTTTTTTAGAAAAAAAAATCATTTTATAACCCATAAAACAGAATCTCTAATCTCTCTTCTGCATTTTAATACGCTACATAGCAACAACAAGAAGTGTGCTACTATGCCAATGAGATCTAATGCCAGGACCTGGGGTTTAAACTAATAATCATGAAGCAGTGTATCGGAGTAAGTAGCCTCTTCATTGTCCTTACTATTACAACAAGAAAGACGCTGGTAAATTGACTCAATCATATTGCCCATAGTAAAGAATGTTTCTTCTTTGCATCCGAGAAAATTCTACAGTGGAAAGACAACATGGTGCATCTTGATGGTAATGAGAAGTGCAACAGTATCAGTCTTCATTGTGCCAGCGCCTCATTGAGAGTCCTTCATGATACGCATCTGGGCCCCTTAAAGGTTACTGCAGCTGCGCGACTTCAAAGCTTCTGACAGAGAATCTCCACGGTGCATGATAAACACATTCGTCTTCGGTTAAAAACATTCCCTGACCCAGTATGTAGTGAGCATTATTCCTCAGGCCGTATCAGATTTTTTTTTTTTCGTCTTTGCCTCGCTCCTTCCTAAATGCGGAGGCTTCACAGAAGCCGGGCCCAGGAAATCAAACGCGTTCAGCCATCATTAGAGGACGCCCCTGGAGTCGTGCCATAGCGAGGAGCTCGGCTGTCTAATGAAGGTGAGACTTTCATGCAAATGCAATCGCAGCTCGACTGTATCGCGGAGACTCCGTAATGTCACGGTGGGTGCAACCTGATCAGAAGGGATGATCGACCGTCATCAGTCTATGACAGCCTTTGATCCCTTAGCGCTGTGAAGGCTATACTATATGCAGTGAACATTACACTATGACTATACTTTGTGGGATATCGACCAATTTTGACAAGTCCTATGAGAACATATACTCTAAAAGAATGGACCTTTAGTATTATTTTTTACTAGTTTTGAACTAGGTTTGCTCATACTGTAAAAATATACAGAAAGATCTGTGATATTTAAAGTGTCAGTCCAACTTCTTAAATGGGCGCTGTAGCTTCATCTCATATAGTAGATAAATTTATTCAAAACTGCATTTATGAACTTTAAAAAATTCCAATACTTGGTTTATTACAGAACAAATTAGTCAGGTTAATACTCTCACTGCGTTTTCCTTTATGAAAGTATGTTTTGTCATCAGCTTATTGCTGAAGTAATTAAAAACTTCACCGAAAGATAAATTCTGTTTATGAAATGCAGTTAAAAGAAGTTAGCAGAGCCATGAAATCATGCTTATCAGAAAGAGGTAACTTGGTTATTAAGTATGTAATATATACTATAGCATTAGATATGATAAAAAGGTTTAAATACATAAAGATTTAAACTTGTATCTTGTGACATACTGCTATTACTACACCGTCTCTTAAATATAATAATTTATCATCTGCAAACAATAAGATATTTACTGGACAATATGTGTAATAACTGGTTATAAAGGTCTTCTATGGCTGCTTCGGAATATTATCATTTTCATTAAAAAGAGAAAGAAGACATTTTTTTTCAACTTTGTGTTGAAGCAATCTTTCGGCGTTTCTGGAGATTAAATGATATCCAGAGTATATAAAAATCAATATCCAAATGCTTGTGCTTCATTTACACACTGACCAGAACTTTACAAAAAAAACTGAGAAAAAAAGAAAAATACAGTGCCAATCCATATGGATTAAAAAAATTAACGGTCACTGCAATTGATTTACTGGAATCCACTAGTGGGAAGCACTGTTGGTTCCAGCCCAGGTAGAAATGAATCCATTACTAGCTGCTGATTCTCCCCTGCTGCAGTACATCTCTCCTTCAGAATAACCTTGTAAACGCTTTGACATGTGGATGGAGATGAGGGGGGACCATCGTGGGACAGTACCTCTGCGGCTGGGCTCTGATTCCCGCCCTAGAGATGTACACGTCTGCGTGGAGTTTGCACGCTCTCCTTGCGCTTGTGCTGAGTTCCATCAGTACCCTGGATTCCCTCCATAATGCAGGGACCTATAGCTTAGGTCAGCCGGTGGCGTGTGGTTCTCCTGTGCCCTGTGATGGCATCTCACCCAGGGTGATCCCACCTCATGCCCCTACTTCCAGGATTAGACTCCAGACTAACTGTGACCCTGCGTTAGATGAATGGCTATGCAGAGTGGACGGATAAATTCAGTCCAAACAAATGTGACAAAAATAAGTAAAGCATTAGGCTAAATGAAACACCACACAGAGGACTGTAGAACCCAATAGCCATTGAGTCAAAAAAGAACCTTTCATTTGTCAGATGATGATTTGGCAGTACCTGGACAAGGGCCGTTTTTAGCAGGTATATTTCTTTAATAAACCTCCTGACATTTGTCAGATTTAGGCAATGCAGTCTGTAGCGATTCTAAAACACCTAGATGAAGGTAAAAAGAATTCAAAAGGTTGCCAAGAGGGAAAAAAAAGACAAAACCATAAGACTTAGCATGTGAACTGCATTTTTGAACACAGTAGGGCCCCCTGGTTGCTGCTATTTGTCACTGCGGAACTTGAGCTGTGAAAAGGAGACGAGAGACTGCATTTCACAGACAGGAAGCGGTGTGTCTGTGAGGGAGCCACAACATCGGCTTATTTCAAGGTGCTGTTTTGCCAGGAAAGCAAAGCATTATCTGTGAACAAGTCAGGTCCTACACTTCATCATTTATTCATAACAGAAAGGACTGTTGGGAATGTGCTATATCTTTATATAGAGTTACAAGGGGTGACAATATTTTATGTATATATGGAGAAACGAACACAACAGAGGAGCAGTTTTTGAGATGTTAAAGCTTCAAAATAAAATTGACTGAGTGATTTCACCACTGGGCCCTTAATCCCAGTTTACTCCTGAGACTGGCTGACCCTGTTTTCTCCATTGAACGTTGCTCTGAATAAATAAATGTAACTTGTCAAGGTTTTTTTAAAAATATGTACATTTCTTGGGAAATAGGGTGTGTCCTGCCTTTCACCTTGTGCTTAGATAGCAGACTCGCCATGAGCAGGTGCTGGGTGGATGGATGGATGGATGGATGGGCATTTTATTCAACCACAGAAAAATGAGGGTGCATTAAAATTGAGCAGCAGAGCTAATAGAGTTCCCCTCTGATTCTCACACAAGCCTTATTTCCACCAGCCCAAATGTTAACAGGTTATTCCCTTTATTTATTTTGTGCAATCCGGATCAGCGAATATTTTTGGCGCTTCATAAATATTGCTTTCCCAGGCTGTGGCATTTACAGATTGCTTCTGGGATACAGATTAATCAGTAATGTGGACTGAGAGCCACTCCTTTGCCGTCTCTCCGCTGTGATTAAACCTAGTGGTTCCATGCAGTTTCACTCTCAAACAGAAGTACGCCATACATTCGCACAGCGGTGCTGTTGCCTGTCGCTGCGTTGTTTTTATTCTGGATCTTTCCAACAGATTAATGCCTTGCCTCTCCTCCCCGACCTGTCATTGTTGGTATTGAAGTCATTTTTTAAAAAACAGCGCTCCGTAGGAAACAGTTGTTGGATGGAAAACAGATTGAGTTACATGATTTTTCTGAGAGGCTAAAGAAAAGGATTAATGTATAACCCTGAAACTATCAAAGCGTGGCCCACCGGTGCCCAGCCGAGAAAATTGGTACACTCCGAAGCTCCGGAGAGAAACCGCAAGATAATAAAGGTTAATAAACTGAGGCAAATAATCTGGGTTTTGGTGACTCAGGTACTTTATAAACATCTGGGAACATCGGCGCCGGCAGGATGGACAGCTGCCATGGTGGATCCCCAGCTTATGAGAAAAGGAAAGGATTAATCTCTTTGGCCAAATGTCTCACTGTTTTTGACCAGGCGACAAAACTTTCTAATCCTATCCTAGGCCAGTCTGACAGCAGTGGCCAGATGGTCATTCACAAAGGATGCTGGGTAAAGTCACGTTTATGGGGACATTTAAGGCGGCGGACATCCCCTTCAGAGCGAGACGCCAAATGCTACGGAACAAAAAAGAAACAGAGTAGGAAATAAGGGGCGTCAACTGCGCTGCGTATTTACTGATTAAAGAAATCTGTTTGAGAAAGAGAGACGGGAAGGAGCTGGAAGCAGAGAGAAAGTGAGGAAGCCATGGAGACAGAGGTGGTGAGAGAGGTGGAGACGGGGAGCTGAGCCCGGGCTGAGGCCTGCAGGTTCTCACGGCTGTGTTAGCCCCACGTGTGGCGGCTGCTCACCAGCAGCGCTGCACATCGAATGGCTGATTAAGCACAAATTGATTAGCGGACGCTCATTAGCATCCTGCTAACGATGACCTGTACCCCCCCGAGCACCCCCTTCCGCGCTCCAGCTCAAATGGATTAACAACTGCAATATTTCTGCCCGAGACAGAAAATCAGTGAGCGCTTGTCAGAAAGCTAACAATCACATGGGTCCGTATCGCGGGCCCCCGGTGCCGAGGACGGCCATGGATTTCACGTTGGCGTGTTATTTGCACTTACAGTCGGGTGCTTTTTTGGCTCAGCCCTGTTCCCCTGTCCCTTCTGTGAAGTCCCTCCCCCATCTGAACCTGTACCCGCTGCCTCAGGTCGTGATGCCTCCCCCCTCCCCCCACTGAGCTCCCTTAGGTTTTAATCCACCATTTAGGATGTCAATATCAGAGCCCTTTGTTTCTGAGGCTCCCACTCCTGATGGGAACAGGGAAAATGTAGCCGGCATCAATACTGCCTTTTGTTTTGTTGGCTGAAATGCCACTGTGCCCAGGGTTAAATTAATATGTTACCAGCAGCAGTTTAGACAGCTGGAAAAAAAACATTGATTGTTAGAACAGATGGATTTAGAAGTATGAGATTAATACAGAGGAGGTGTTGCTGGCTTTCCTTTTATTCAGTCATTCCCGGTTTGCCGAATTTTATGTGAATTTCAATCCATCCGTCTTCCTACTGTTTAGTAGGGTCACGGAGACCTGGAGCCTGTCCCTCAAGGCTGGGGCTCGCCCTGGATGGCATGCTGAGGAATTACAGGCTACATACACAGAATCATACAATATGGGAACTTTACATGCATTGAACACCCAACTGAAACCAAAACAACATGCAAAGATACAGCGATGTGGATGTAATACTATGTATTTCTGAGCCATCACTACAGAATCCAGTGAACTACTTTCCCTGACACAGTTCATTATTTATTGTCTAAAATGTGTGTAATAGGCTACTGAAGACCCGCAGTGTCCTTCAAGATTATAAAAGATTTCTGTGTTTCTGTCTAGAACATCACACCCAGAGGTTTCTCTTCTCCCTACTTGAGTTTTTGGTTTCTTCCCTTCAATGTCATCTTTCTTTCTTTCTTTCTTTCTTTCTTAATGATGTTGTACTGTACCACAACACACCCATGTAAAGCACCTTGGGCCGACTCTGATGTGAAAGGCGCTATATAAAAATAAATTGAAACTGAAACTCTCTCGCACACAAACCTGTGTAAGTGTGAGGTGATGGTGGTACTGACCCATATCATGACTGCTAGAAATAAATCCATATGAAGAAATGGTCTTGATTTTGTTTTCACAATGCATTTATCTAAACCAGAGATATACAAAAAAGAGACTTTTCAGGAGGTTTGAATTCTTAGGAAGGAAAAAAACAAAGGAGACACGGCTTGATGAAAGATGAAAACGGCGTAATTAGATCTTGACTAGAACGTGACCAACAGACTCTAAAACACCAGTCTATTCTCCGAGTCTCATCATCAACTGTGTTATGAGTGGAGAAAATAAAATTTTAAAATCTGGCTAATGTGTCGCTCATGCCTGTCTCCGCCATCTGCTGCATATCAGAATATCTCCTAAACAACAGCTGAAAAATACTTCATCTTGGAAACAAATAATTGCGTATCAATAAATAACTGTATCCATTTATTAAGCTTTTGTGATGTTGTAAAAAATTTTTTTGTTTTTTTGAAAAAAAAAGAAAAAAATGGCCACTATGTAGCTGTATGGTATTTAAGCAAGATGGTTATACAATAACGGAAATAATGGAAACATGGCAGGATTAACCCTGCGTATGCCGTTTCTTAGGGAAAACAGAGGATCATGTTGGGCAGTAACAAGAAGAAGGATCACACTGAAAACACTGGGAACTCTTCAAGGATCTCATCTGGCTTATATGTAGTCATTAATTGAAAAAAATTGAAAGTAAGTAGTTCAAAAACATGATAAAACACTGTGGATTATTTTATCATTAAGCTTCAATGCAGAATTTTGTGGATGATTAAAAATGTCATAAAACAATGTAATTTATTGGGTATATTTGATGAATACAGATTGGCCACCGGAAAGATCTGAAATGTGGTTTGGTAAATATAAGTATCTGTCATAAGAATAGCCAGTCGTCCATCCATCCATCCATCTGTCTGTCCATCCATCATCCATCCATCCGTCCATCCGTCCATCCATCCATCCATCTGTCCGTCCATCCTCCATCCATCCGTCCATCCATCCGTCCATCTGTCCATCCATCCATCCATCCATCCACCCAGAGTGTCTGTATATTGCTTATCTGGCCATCCATCCATCCATCTGCCTGTCCATTCTCCATCCATCCATCTGTCATCCATCCATCCATCCATCTGTCCATCCATCCATCCATCCGTCCGTCCATCCTCCATCCATCCGTCCGTCCGTCCATCCATCCATCCATCCATCCATCCACCCAGAGTGTCTGTATATTGCTTATCTGGCCATCCATCCATCCATCTGCCTGTCCATCCTCCATCCATCCATCCGTCATCCATCCATCCATCCATCCATCCATCCATCCATTCATTCATCCATCCATAACCGCGTATCCAGTGTCGAGTCACAGTGGTCTCGGATATTAGACGAAGCACAAGGCACAATGTGTATGGGTGACAACGGCAGACAGGAAATATTCAGTCATGCTGGCAGATTGAGAGTTAACTGCAAACTGGTCCTTGCAAATATCTGGAGTATGACAAATTACCAACAGGCCCTGGAAAGCACAGCTCAGTGAGCATTCCAACAATGCCATATTAAACTATTAATATTTAAACCTTAATGTTTCTTTAACTTGCATTTAGACAGAGAGGGGAAGACAGCTTTGGAAAACATGCAGAAGCCCAACAGTGGAGCCTAATGTGACGTCTCTGACAAAAGAGTGTGGATGCACGCCCAGTGAAGGGGGACGTGCGGCTGTGAGTACGTTAGCACCAGAGGTGAGAGTTCACCGCATACCCAGTGAAGGGGGACGTGCGGCTGTGAATACGTTAGCACCAGAGGTGAGAGTTCACCGCATACCCAGTGAAGGGGGACGTGCGGCTGTGAGTACGTTAGCACCAGAGGTGAGAGTTCACTGCAAACCCAGTGAAAAATTACAGCGTCCGCTACAACACATAGATTCGTTTTTTTAATACAAAATGTCATCCACTAAAAGACACCTATTCTGCCATTATTTCTTTAAGAGAGAAAAGAAGCCTTGATCATCCTCTGAATGTATCAGAGAGCACGAACAGCATCTGATACACATCTGAGACATGGCCTCTGAGTCACCAGGTCAATTTAGTAATAATCCAGATAATGTGGAGTGGGATGCGCCATGTGGTCATATATTGGTGGTGCCTGGAAAATCTGTGACATTCAAATAGTGCTTTTACCCTTCGGCCATTCAGGTACCAACCCTGTCATATGGTCCTGTTTAATTAATTTTAATTACATTTGGTTCAATTACTTAAAGCGAGGAATAAGCACTGTATTGCTCTGGGAGTAATGTAGTGGCTGCAAACCACTGGAAAATGTGGAATCATTAGTAGGAGACGTTTATCATGCTTCTGAGAGTTTAGTATGTAGGTGACAAGGAGCAACAAGTCTGTTTTCGCAGTCTGATAGCCGATTCACACTCATTTTTCTTTGTTCTGTTTCTGCTAAGATGTATATATATTTATATGTTAAACTTTTCTGTCAGCAGACCGTTGGAGTTGTAGGTTTATGGACCTCTGGTAGTTTCAAGCATATTAAAATGTTATTTAGCCCCGCCGATGCCCTGTAACCCTTTGTACACACGCAGCTGGTAATACATTCTGTCCAAGATTATTGTATGCCTGATATATTATTTAATCTGATCAAATCTGGTTCTGTCGGTAAACACAATGCAAGGTGACATAGATGTTTAGCTGCTGCCAATACAATTAAACATTTTTTGGATTGTTTTTACAATTTTCTTTTCATTTCAGACGTTGAACGCTGGTCTCTCATTTAAGGAACACTGCAAGGATCTTCAAGAAAGTCCTGAATAAATGTATACAATCAGTGAGTCATGGTGATGATTTAAGCTTTTTTTCCTGGTGATGTTAGTCAACAACAACAACAACAACAAATTTATTTTTGTATATCGCATTTTCACAACATTGCATTGTCTCAAAGCGCTTTACAGCATCCCCACCCAAAGCTCCCAGTGAGCAAGCCAGAGGCGACAGTGGCATGACTGTCATGATACTCCCAAGAAAACAACCCCTTTATACACTACTGGTTAATTCGTAAGGTTCAACATGACTGAAAAGTGAAAACCATTCTGACTAACTGTGTCTTTTTACAGTTTAACAATCATAATCATGTTCTTAATATTTTTTAAGACAATCGATACTTGACATCTGTGTCGATAATTGAAGTCAATACACACTAACACATCAACGTAATCTTGTTTGTTGTGGTTAACTGTACAGAGGAAATGAAATCCTCCGAATGGATTATAGTCTTCTTATTGAACAAATGATGATATTCGAAGAGGAAGTTGACTGAGTAATGGTTAGTCAACCTGTGACTAGCCTGTAGCCTGTACTGGGTGGCTGAATCCCCCAGTAACTGTTCTTACTTCTTCAAATTCTGAAAACTGTTTCATACTTTCACTGTTTTTATTGATAATATTGCTTTCTGCCCTGTGACGGGTTGGTGCCCCATCCTGGGAGATTCCCTGCCTTGTGCCTGTAACCTCTGGGATAGGCTCCTGACCCCCCCATGACCCTCAATAGGACCAGTGAGTACAGAAAATGGATGGATGCATGGATGGATGGATGGAAGGAAGGAAGAAAGGAATATTGCTTTCTGTTAGAGTTTACTGATTTGCTAAAAAGTCTAGAAAATGATGTGCAGTTTTGAATGTAGCTTAACAGCAAATTAAACAGTGTTTATGCTAAAAGATCGTGCTGGGGATGGATCGTACTTCTGGACGGCACTCAGCGCCTCTCGGACCGTGATCAGCTCCTGCGCCGAGCTACTTGTTGTGCACTGAGCCTGGGCTGGCTCGGTGGCGCGTTCAGGCTCCGCTGTTCAGGCCCTTTGCTCCGCTCTCCGGGCTCCCTGGGGATTGCTTAGAGGAGCTGTGAGCAGATGGGCCTCGGATATATTCTTCTTTGCCGAAGACGGCACTGATGTAGGCACCTCCCACATTCTCCCTGAGCCGTGTTGGATGGAGCCGGTCCAGACCATTGCTGGCACGGCGCGGATCTCATCGCCATCTGTCTCTCAGGACGGCACCCTCCCCGCACAGCCACCGCTCGCCTCCTCCCGCCTTCGCACAGAGAGCCTCCCATCCGACGAGCGCTAATTTAACGCTTGCTTTTATTTAGCAACTCACAAAACCTTTGAAGTGGGCTCTTAATGTGACCCAGGGGTATTTTTTTTTCCATTTCAATTCATGACTAGCACCAGAACATTACTGTGATGTTGTAATCTTCATAACGATGATTTATGTTGTTAAAAGGCTGTGGTTTAAATATATGTGTATTTACATGTACATATATACACACACACAAAATATGGGGTTGGGTCTGAGGGTATGTGCCCTTTGTATTTTCTGGTGCTGAAGCAGATATATAAATTAAATATTAAATCTATAAATCCTGTTCTTTCTCATGTGCACTTAAGGCCTAATAGATACAGAGTCCCAACATAACCCATCAAGAGATGATTTAAGGTGATTTCAGGTTATTTTTGTCTGTTATTGAGAGCTTGAATATACTCATCTGCAGTAATTTCTAACCCTGGTCGTGGGGACATTTTCTTTATGTTGGTTTTTCTTCCAGTCGACATTTATTAAATTTATCTATTAAATCTTGACTAGTTGGAAAAAAGTCACCTAAATTTATATAGAATGAAAAGGTATAATCAGTTTGAGAAATATGTGTGCTCCTAACATATCATACATATCATATATGTGTATGTGCTATAAAAATAATGTTATCCTAAAGTCATATATATGTTAAATATCAGGAACTTTACTTGATGTTATTCTCATACTGAATTTCCTGGAGGAACCATCCCGAGGGATAAATAAAAGTTTACCTACCTACCTACCTACCTCATAAATAATTTCTATTGATTGCAGGTTAATTATGATATATACCTATCATTCAATTACTCAGTCACTGATTAGGAAGCATTATTACTATTTTTCCGGTTCAGCGCAGTTTAACAAACAACTAATTAAGTTTGTTTATTTATTTATTTGTTTATTTAATTATTATGCCTCCAAAAATCCCATCACAAATAATTTTGAAACAGTAATTTGTGAATCACCTCAGTAAATAGCAGAGTCAGACCTAATTAAAACGACAATTGGAACAAAAAGCAGCGTTCAAAGGAGATATCCAGAAGATCAGTATAAATGTGGAAAGCACAAAGTCATCATGACTCTGCTGCCATTCATGTTGCAGACATAGTGTACTTGGGTGTTTCTTACGCGCCGCTCAGCAGTACTGACAATTGCAAAAGAATTTAGAAATAAACAAAACACTTCCTAACTTTTTAGTCTGACATCTATACGTACTTATTCAGACTTTCCAAAAAATGCAGATTTGTCATTGAGTTGAAATCGTTCAGCATATTAAGTAGGGAGCCGCATCATCTTGACTTAGTATGAAAAGCCCCATATCTCTTTGGCATCACACGTATAACAAATTGCTACATCTAAGGGACACTATTCAATATTTATTTCTTTTTATCCTTTTGCTTGTTAAGGGTTTGCACATAGAAAAAAATACAAATTAACCTAATTAATGTGTGTTAGAAAAATAATATTCCTGGCCCGAATGTGTGGAGTTCACATGTTCTGTAAAACCTAGTTTATTTTGTGTCTTTTAATTGACCATAGTCTGTGACTGTGTAAATGTGCGGCATCACGCTCAGAGCGTACCCATTTGCTGTCATGCTCGGAGCGTGTCCCTCTGCCGTCATGCTCAGAGCGTGTCCCTCTGCCGTCATGCTCAGAGCGTGTCCCTCTGCCGTCATGCTCAGAGCGTGTCCCTCTGCCGTCATGCTGTCACGCTCGGAGCTTGTCCCTCTGCCGTCATGCCGTCACGCTCAGAGCGTTCCCCTCTGCTGTTACGCACAAAGAGTGTCCCTCTGCCGTCATGCTGTCACGCTCAGAGCGTGTCCCTCTGCCGTCATGCCGTCACGCTCAGAGCGTACCCCTCTGCCATCATGCTATCACGCTCAGAGCGTACCCCTCTGCCGTCATGCCGTCACGCTCGGAGCTTGTCCCTCTGCCGTCATGCCGTCACGCTCAGAGCGTACACCTCTGCCGTCATGCTATCACATTCAGAGCGTACCCCTTTGCTGTCACGCTCCGAGCGTGTCCCTCTGCGGTCATGCCGTCACGCTCAGAGTGTACATTCTGGGATGGACTCCAGGCCTCCCGTGACCCTGCACCAAATAACAAGTTATGGAAAAAATATGGAAAGAACATTATAAAATCTATGCTAGAAAGTCTTGGTATTATGGGCATAATATAAAATGTTTATCATTAGCAATTGTCTTTGACAGGAGAATGTCAGAAGCGTTTGCTGGGTCTCACAGACTAACTTGCAGAGCATATTCCTCACTATACAAACGCTGTACATAATTTGCACATTATTTGCGTATGTTGCATTCCTCCAATTATCTGTCACTGAGCAGTTTTTAACCTCATTTGAATAATTGATGGGCTGTGAAGTAGCATTAATTGCTTCCTGACAAAATGCCGCACAAATGGTGACACTGCTAGCAGGATGTTGCTTGCTTTTTACCGGAGAGGAAACCTGATTAAAGTGAGGTGCACTCCATGGGCGGCAAAGCGGGACCCTGGCCCTGTATTCAAAGCACACTTTATTTCCCTTTGCAAAGGTTAGCCAGTGGTACCAAACGAGCGGGAGCATTTCCCTTTTAATCAGAACAGTCCCACTTCTTGAAAATCATTGACTCTTGCTCCTCTTTTGAACAAATTAAGAGCCTTTATGTTATAAAAGGCATTTTTCTATTAACAAATAGGAAAAAGTCTTAAGCATGCACTGAAGATGACTCAGCCAAATGATTTTAGAGCTTCTCACGATATGTACATGCAAATAAATAATGCAAGATCAAGCGGACATCTGGTAAGATCA
>JAODKC010000117.1:16038994-16069388 GCA_026777985.1 Mormyrops attenuatus | reverse complement strand
GTGCACCCTAACATATGCTTTCAACATGCTCTTTGCTGACTCCTACAGGCTGGCGCAGTAACTGGTAAAAACTCATCAAACTCCATCTCTCTACTATAAGGCCACACAACCTTCCACTTTTACCCCCCACACCCCAACCTTTCACTTGTTTTTATTCCCTTTATCTTATCAATTCTAAATACCTCCTTGTTCTCATGTATCTGCCCCTCCCCCCATGCACTGAAAACAGCAAACATCGCGTCACTTAGCCTGTCTTACTGGA
Organism: Mormyrops attenuatus; assembly: GCA_026777985.1. NCBI lineage: Eukaryota > Metazoa > Chordata > Actinopteri > Osteoglossiformes > Mormyridae > Mormyrops > Mormyrops attenuatus. Next base: position 16,069,126 of record JAODKC010000117.1, on the reverse strand, counting down.
TATGTCAAAATTCGAGACCATCGCCATTTCTCTCTTGTCACTTTTCTGTACGGAATCCTGAAACATGAAGCATTTTCAACTTTTTCAAGTTAATTGACCGTCCGTTCACACTTCAGGGCACATTTTTGCTTTGCGAATAAATACTTTATACATAACATCTTTAAACCTTCAGAGATTTATCCTATTGTTATTCATATATAAATATTGCGTGTCACATAGAATCCTGAATTATAAGTGCAAGGACCCTAGCAGGAGATCTCCCTTTAATTGTCATTGAATCAGTCTCACTTACACTTCAAATCAATAACTCGGCATCCACTCTTAAAGAAAATTGAAGAAAATTGTAAGAAATCACAATTAATATAGATTCTGTATGGATATCTGACGTGCCTAGCAGTATTCCTGTTTCAAAGGAGACCTCCATGCCTATAAATAGCTTATAGCTGTTACTGTTCTTCTGTGTTACTTGCAAAGCCTTGGGAAACTGCTAATATGTCACAAGGAATCGTGTCAGGGAACTTAATGTTGTTAATGTCTGGGATAAAGAGATGGGAGCCACTGTCATAGTGAGCAGGCGCCCTGGCCCAAGCTGTAAGGCGAAGACAGGACACGTTTCCCGCAGGTGCCCTCATGGGTCTCCTGTATCACTACAGGGAAGTTCATATGACTTTATACCACTGTCATACATCTCTGTCTTTCTTTGCTTTTTTAGGTACAGTACAACACACAGTGTTCTTTGATTTGCAGAAGGGCGATATTGCGTGACAACCTTCATTGTGTTTTTGACAAATAGATGTGTACTCCCTTTCTGAAAGATGCATCTTCCAGGACATAAGTTCTCCAAGACACAGGGCGCATGCTGTCAACAAATGGTTTGAAGTCCATGAAAATGACGTAACTCACTTACTTGTCAAAAACACCGGGCTTTAAAGCCACTGGGAATCTGCGGCACTCTTGGAAACACAGCTCTGACAGTACTTCCTACCTCTGTCATACCGTTGATAACCGAAAGGATTTCGTGATGAAATAGAATGATTGCTTAAAAGATTAGGGCCATCGCTCCTCCTGTGTCACACAGGAACTGTGTCAGGGGGTACAGGACAGTCAGCTGAGAGTTGCTGAGAGTGGCTGCAGAACTGTGTTAGTTACTGCTTTCTGCTGTTCCATCCATCCCCACATCAGCAGCTGGGGAGTAGTTCAGTGTTGTAATGGGTGCTGTTTAAATTCCCATCCATCCATCCATCCATCCATCCATCCATCCATCCATCCATCCAGCAAACCATCCAGTTATTCATTTTCTATACCCACTCTTCCAGTGCCGGGTCGTGGAGAAGGGCACCCCAGAGGGCACTTCGTCATGTTTGCTCTCTTAGAAGGGCACCCCAGAGGGCACTTCGTCATATTTGCTCTCTTTGAAGGGCACCCCAGAGGGCACTTCGTCATGTTTGATCTCTTAGAAGGGCACCCCAGAGGGCACTTCATCATGTTTGCTCACTGGGAAGGGCACCCCAGAGGGCACTTCGTCATGTTTGATTTCTTAGAAGGGCACCCCAGAGGGCACTTCATCATGTTTGCTCACTGGGAAGGGCATACTGGAGGGCACTTCATGAGTTTTTTCCACCAGAAAGGCTCCCACAGGGCACTTCAAGTTTACCCAATTGTAAGGGCACCTTATATAATAATAATAATATAATAATAATAATAATAATACATTTTATTTAAAGGCGCCTTTCAAGACACTCAAAGACACCTTACAACACAATAAACTTTGTTGTAGTGCAGTCAGAACAAAAGATTTGCATTTAATAAAACAATATATGGCACTACAACACATTTTCTCTACTGGAGGGGCATCCAATAGCACAACTCCCCACATTCTCACACATACACACCCTTTACAATACTGCAATACAATGTTCCTACTGGAGGGGCACTTCATCATATTCTTGCTGCTTAGCAATATGAGTAGCCTTTACACAGGGGGTCCACACCCATGGTTTGTGGACCGGTACTGATTCATGGGCAGTAGTCGTGTTCTTATGTTCTTACTCCACTGGGCCACAGATGGTTGGGAGTTTGTGAAGGGGTTGGTTAATTTCTAATTTTTCAAATATTTTAATTTTTTTATGAACCAGCATGTTTGTATGTCCCTTCTGCCTTTGAAACAATGGAAATGGTGAAACTGCCAATTGATCTGTAACTCCACCCCCCACCCCCAGCTACCAGTCAGTGAAATTTTGACACAACGTAAACTAGTCCATGGACATGAAAAGTTTGGGACCCCTACTTTACAGCATTTAATCCCATTTTCTGTTCTGGAAAGGGCCCCCTTTGGAACACTTAATTATGTAGGGGTGGCATACAGGGCACTTCATTACGGCACCCTTTTCCACTGGAAGGGACCCATAGGGGCCGCTTAGACCATTGTAAGGGCACTTTATAGGGCACTGCGTCACATTCTCTCCACTAGAAGGGCACTTCATAACAGCACACTTTTCCATTGGAAGGGACCCATAGGGGCCGCTTAGATCATCGTAAGGGCACTTTATAGGGCACTGCGTCACATTCTCTCCACTAGGAGGACACTCATTAAAACGCTTCATATGATTTTCACACTCTATACGGCACATCATCTCTCATGAACATGGCACCCTAATGGCACCCACAAATTTTTTTCCCATGTGAAAGACAGCCAACAGCATTTTTTTTGCCACTCCAGAGGGCACTTTAGAGATGTTTCTCCAACCATACGGGCACCAGGAGCTGCAGTTGCCCCTGTTCTCCACCAGTGTCATGGGGATCTGCAATCTATCCTGGAAGCATTAGGGCCAAAGTAGGGAATAACCCAAGACGGAGTGCCGGCCCTATAAAGACTTATTGTTTTCTTTCAATGCCGGTAATTTTTCTTAATTACCAAATGATAAAAACATAGATTATTTAAGAAAGGACCTGGCAATGGCAATGAGGGCACACTATGTCCATACCGCATAGGAAAGTCTGTTGAACAGCTGGTCTAAATAAGAAACATTCTGTAGATTGTTACCAGGGGGAATTCACACACACCTGCTAGCTAGGCTGGTCCTTTTGCTGGTGCGTCATTTTCTGACAATATCATTGATTATTATGGTATTATTTAATTAAGGAGCGGGGATTACGCTCAAAGTATCGTAAACTTGTCTATTAACAGTGCATGTTACAGACGTAAATATAATGTATACATTGTTGATGTTGCGATAAACTGGCATCTCGGATATCTCCCGGCTGATGCAGTTTGCTTCAGGATGCAAGATGATTTTGTACTAGATAAGAGGTATATAATTTGGATGGATATAATGTTGCAAGTCTTTCTTACATTAAGCTATCTAAGCCATTCCGGAACCTGGGGGGAAGCTTAGGTATTACAGACAATACTTCTTAGACCAGACTTACGGGCTATGCAGAGTGTTTGTAACACTATGCATGTATTTTCACTTCCATCTGGTACCGTAGACTGCGGTTCACGTTTGTGTTCTTCCAAGCAGCTGCACCAGTTGTATGCAAACAGAAATCTATTTAAAACCCATTCGGTCCCATATTTTATTTTTTTGAGCTTTTTTTTTTTTTCTTCATTTTTTTCTGAACGTCTGGTGTTTCCAAACTCTACCTGAATCTGAGCTGCCGCTGTCTGGTAACAGCTACTGTCACACGCAGATATTACAGGGTGCTCCTAGGTAGACCTCAAATATCTGCGTCTGGCATTAGATCAAGGTAATCAAATGTAATCACACACAATTAAGAGCTGTTAGATTGCCAACCGTCTGGAAATCTACGGTTAGTCTATAAAAAAAATTGCTATTTAAAAACTGCCTATAAATTATTCACAGTCTATTAATAGGTTGACGGGCAGTAGTGCTGTACTGAAACGAGACACTATACATGCGATTTTACAGACGAGAGCAACTTTTTGTATGATCGTGGTGAGAGTCACTCAGTAGGGGTGGGTTATAACTGGATTAGAAAAAAAAGAGCACAACCCAAGGGGGGGGGGGGTTGTACAGGTGCTGGATCAGGGAAAAGTCTATTATAGGCGTCCGTCTGTTTCTCGCACCAAGGTCATTGTGTCTGGGACGCCGCTGTTCGGTTTGATACCCCTTCCACCGCCACTGCTTGGTGACTGCTGAGCCACAAAGGCTAAGGGACAGAGGTTCTGGTTCTGTTTTCTCGCACCAAGGTCATTGTGTCTGGGACGCCGCTGTTCGGTTTGATACCCCTTCCACCGCTGCTGTTTGGTGACTGCTGAGCCACAAAGGCTAAGGGACAGAGGTTCCGGTTTTGTTTTCACGTAACGGTGACCCTTGAAAGGAGGTGAGTGGCAGATCGAAACGACAGTGCAGCTCAAACCAGCCTGTCGAAACCAAACTATGCGTGTGAAAAATCATGCAGCATGACATGACATTATTGACCTATGAGATTGATGCGCTCATATAATCAATTCTTTGGCTGTCTCCTTATCAGTGGGCCTGTTTTTCTGTGCTTGTATTAAAGTAGCAATTGTAGAAAATGATTTGTGGGTGGATTTAATGACTTGAGAGGGCATGGTTTTATATTCAGGATTTTTTTATTAAATCCATGAAGTCTTAACTTTTCCTTCTTTGATTCTTCTTCTCTGCTCCATTCACGCTTTCCCCCAAGGACAGGTCATGGCAGAAAGGTTATGTCCATCTCTCCATTCCTCCGCCTTCTATCCCAGTTCTTCTGGTGGTATTTGGCTCAGTGGGATAGGATGCTGTGATTGGAAGGTCACTGGTTTGATTCCCAAGCAAGGCCCATAACTCTCATATCCTTCAGGTGTTATCTGATGCTGCTTTCAGAAATGTATGTGTATTTGGCTAAAAGTATCTGCTAAGTGTAAAGCTTGCCAATATTGGCAGGCCCACATAGCCCTATAAACTCCCACGCGCATGGCCGTCTTCCCGTGATTAACCAGAAAACCTCGACTAATACCCCTGACCTGCCTGGAAGTCTATTGATCTGCTATCAATCAAGGCTGTCAGGGGTGACTGCATGTAGCTCAGGCATAACAAAAATGATTTTTTCTTCAGAGAAAAGTACAGGATAGTCATAAGGGTATGCAGTTCTAAAATATCCGCGTAAAAGATCGTAATAACACGATTCTATTAAAAATTTCACCAAACTAGCTAAAAATACCAAAGAAAAGCATACTGCAAATCAAATGCCAGTACCTAAGCATATCTACAGAGCCGCATCCTTCGGTGGGCTTTCAGTTTGTTTGACCATTGTATACCTCACGATCTCACGGCACAATAATCATTAGCAGTCTGGCAGTGTCTTGGTCCCCACATGATCTGAAGCGAATTAATGGAAGTTATACTAAGACAAACTGTGTGTAGTGTGTATCTCAAAAAGATACCTAAATAAACCCTGTTACTGCCATATTAATACTGGAAATATTGCTAAGAATCTGTATAGGTTCATAAGGAGCCAAGTGCTATGACTTAATGTTACTAACTGGGAAAAATCAAACATTATCTTGCCTGTTCCTCTGATTCTATTTTTCATTAATTATCCTTAAATCCACGCTATTGTGTCAGCCCCGCTGTTGCAATTTAGGTTCAAGGTAATTAAGGATGAGACAAAGATTGAATTTGCCCTCGCTCGGCCTCCTGTGGGAGGCTCGTTCTCATTCAAGGTTATACGAGCGAGTCCGACTTTAGCTAATATTATGCGTGAGCCGACAAGGATGTACAAATATTAGCACCTCAGTCTTGGGCTTACTCAGAAGCAGAAAATGGATCACGGTTAGGAAAGGAGTTTGAGCATGTATTCTAGGCATGATTTGAACGATGTGCAATGCCCATACTGTAGGTATTGTTTTGTTGATGCTCAAAATATGGCCGGACTCACATGGGAGGATTGTGGGTGGGGGCAGAGCAAGCTCTCCATTGGTTCCCCAAACTTCAGTGGGCCACTTGGACTTCCATAGCACCGGTGCCGCCCTGTCCTCAGCTTCTTTGGCTGCCCCATTCCCTCTGGCTGCAGGCTGAGGTGTGAAACAAAATTTGCTGGGAAAAGGTCTGGATCGGTGCCAGCCGATGGCTCCACAGTTTGCTCCATTCTCACCTCGCTGTAAGCCGTTAATAGACCCTCTTTTTCCAATGCCGGTGACCGGTTATGAACTTGAGGAACTCTGGCAGGGGGAACGGTAAAGTTTGATGACATTCCCACTTGTCTCAGGGGTTTAAATTAGCAACTGTTGCAATATATACCATTTAAGTCAGTGATCCTCTGTAGCAGCAGCCAGCTTCCTTTCACATGGAGGTTCAGGAAACAGTCTTTGGGCTCTCCCAAGGAACCGCTGCTGCCAGTAGCAAGGAAGTAGCGGCAGCAGTCATTGCTGGACTGCGTTTGAAGAACAGGACAGGGACACGGCACTGTAAGGGGGCAGATAACCCTCCATATCATCATGTTTTTAAAAGTGTAATGTAGTGTGAAGTTAACGACGATAATAGAGTAATAGTACTGGGTGCCCCATGACAATCAATGATTAGCATGTATGGATCAAGTAGGTATAGGCAGTAAATCAGCTTAAAATAGTTACAGTATATCTGCTCTAACTCAATACAGCCTAAACTGTTATCTACTTTTATGGATTTTACAAGTCACTTTTGATACAACTTGCTATGTGGTGTTCATAAATCACTTTATGCAAGCACTTATATTGTGGGCATAATGAATTTGTAGGACAAACACTTCATACTGGTGTATGTAGGCTAAAATTAAATTAAGCTGGTCGCTGAATTCATGGAACAAAGTCCACAAATGGGACACTGGTTGTGTAAGCAAAGTCAGTGGATTGTACTCTTAAATATAGATGACTATTTGGATGATAAATAAAGGATTGGGATGTTAGTTGTTTAGTGGTCTAGGACACAAACATTTAACCTGGTGTTACAGGAAGGGCTCAGGAAGTCTCCGGAAGGGCTCTGCTTGCCCTTCAGGAAAACATCCAGGCGTATGTTTAAGGACGCTGCCTCTTACTCTGGCTAAATGCCTCAGTGTAACAAGTAAATGTTTAGCTCTGAAGTCAGTGATCATGGGATATAATGAGGCGCTGGTGTCATACAACACACAGGAGTGACACTCGAGGTTATCAGAACCACTATTAATGAAAATATGAGCATTCATACTTTATCAGAATGCTATTCACATGTTTTTCTTTTCTTTTATAGCAAGAGAAACCTTTGATAGAGTTACAATGCAATATAGAACAAACTGTGACAAGCCATTGAAAGAGACGTGAAAGCTAATAATGAAGATGGAGAATGAAAAAAAGTTGTTAAGGATCTTATTACCCAAAGTCTGGAGAAAAGTACATAAAACAGGCCAGTGGTGTTTTGAAGCCATAGGCCAGGGTAGTTTGTATAGTTGTGGTCCTGATAGTCTGATGGACTGTTTCCCCAGCAGGCAGAGGGTCACATTCTACAAGGTCCTTGATAAGTCCTCTGGGTACTTGGCAACGTCAAGATGAAGTGCATGATGCAAGAGTGGAGCTTTTATTCAAAAGCCATGCAATGCAGGACCAAGACCACAGACATTGTAAGAGGTCTACACAGAGTCAAAAATCCAATTTAGCAGTGAAAGAAAATAATGTGCCATATGAGTATAACAGGAAATAGGGGGGTTTACTGCTGATATTGAACCTATAAGCAAATGAGAAGGTCTACATTACACATCCCCTTATTGACCAAAGCTCATGATGTGGTTGAGTTTTCACAACTCGTGATTCACTTTAATGGCAGAGAATGAGAGATCGGGGCAGTCTTTCATCTGGATGTGAAATTTTATGAAAAATTTTCTTTCCCTAATGATTGTCCAAGATACTTGTTATTTAAACCACTTCTGTCGGTTCACGAGTTTCATTTCACCATTTTATAAGAAAGGGGATTCTAGCAGTAAACATTCCTGAAGAAGGTATCTCCTGCCCATCAGTGTCTGGGGCTCAGAGTTCAACTGCTCTTTCTTCACAGCTTACTCTTCATGCCCCACTGTGTGTGCAGGTCATACCTGGTGAATAATATGCCTTCTGTGAGGTCAATACATGCACATGTTTCTGAATTTTAATTTGCATTTTCATGTTTTTTTACATGCATATTACACATTTAAAGGGTGCAACAATAAGGTTGTGCACTGGGACTTTTTTTACGATATACGTTCTTCAGCTCACACACAATGTAGGCAAACGATGCTAATTTCTCTTCCTTACCAGTCTGCACAAAGCCATCCGTGTATGAAACCTGGCAAGACTTTGTGCACAGATATTATATTATTGTGTCTTGCTGGCCTTAGAAATTGGATGACAACTTTGTCATATTCAATTCTGATAACAGCGGATTCACAAATAACATATATTTGCATTGTCAATATTATACTAATATCTAGCAGTATTCAGTGTACTTGGTCTTTATTGTGGAAGTCTTTCCAGGAATTAACGTTTAGCCTGACATCTCTGCAGAAAGCTATTGCTGAGGATAGAGTGCATTGTAATGGTGTAACTTAGCATTGTAATGGTGTAACTCAGCATTGTAATGGTGTAACTCAGGTTGATTCTGTACTAACAGATATCCCAGGCCCTTTTGTACTGATGCTGATATAACGCTGTACAGAATTTTTACAGAAATTTTATACAGAATTTACTGAAAGTACAGCTGCTGTAATGACTTCCCTAGTGTAATCCACCCACCTTCTTTCTTCTGTAGGGACACACAAGGATCCCTCAGTAGGTAGCCTCGCCTCTTTTGTCAGGTTTTCTGCAATCATCGCCACCCAGTTAATGTAATTCCTGTCCAGCGTGCTCCATGTCTTCAGCTCAGTCTTTCCAGGGTCAGATTCCAGGCTCACCAAGACTGTAAACTCTCAGAGTCCTTGAGGACACTTTCTCCACTGTCTTTCTCCCCTGAAGCTCCACCTTTTCTGCTGAGCAATGAGGTATAAGGCCACTTACATACCTGCTGCTGCCTGACAATAGTTGTTTGTTGTCCTCAAGAGGTGCTTGTTGCTAATGTTGGATGAATCCTGAGGGAAATGAGTGCACAAAGTCAAATTTAAGCCATCTGGCCAAAACGGAAAACAGTGATTGTTTCATTAAGTGCCTTGGCTTTAAGTCTTATTGTTTATGGTTAACACATGGCATGGACTGAAAACTTTTGTGATAAATTATTGAAAATGTGCTTTATGCAGTATAAATATGGTATTTCTTATTATGCACATTTTGATTACTTTGTTTGAAGAGAAAAGTTTGCACAAGTCACGCAACAAAACAATAAGAGATTAGCTAACGCACGCCCAGTGTGGGCCAGCAGGCAAACTGAGAAGTGAATATAAAGTCTGTCATAGAAACACAAATATACCCAAAATTCGACAAAACACAGACTACTACAATTTGACATGCACACACATCTAAATTCGATACATCCATTCATTTTCTATACCCCCTGTCCTACGCAGTGTTCCAGGGGGCTCCAGCCTATCCTGGGTGGGGTGCCAACCAATCACTGAGCAGACACACCACTCACACTTTTGGGGGCTCTGGGGGGGAAAGCCCCATGGTGACATTGGGAGAATATGTAAACGCCACACACATAGGGCCGGGGCGGAGACTCGAACTCTAGTCACAGAGATGTCAGTACCAATCACTGCAGCACAGATGGCGAAAATTCTACTTTTGCCAATACATCAGAATAAATATTAATCAAATATTCCAGAACTGAAATATTTGTGAAATGAATTTGTTTTGAAATGAAATGATTTAGACATAATGACTATATAACACACAGCAGAATTTAGCGGCTGGATAACAGGATACGGTGTGGTTTTGCCATCTTGCCCATTTGACTTCCTCTGCTGGCCCCTGGAGGATGAACTCCCCCTTTGAGTATGGTTCTTCCTTCTGGGGAGTTTTTCCTTGGCACTGTCACCTCTGGCTTGCTTACTGGGGGCTTTGAGCAGGGATAATATAAAGTACTTTAAGAAAATGTAATGTTGTGAAAATGTGCTATACAAATTGAATTGAATTGAATTGAATTGAACTGAACTGAATTCAAGGGTTGTACTCGTGATCAGAAGGTCACCAGTTCAGATCTCCTCCTCAGTAGAATATTTGCATTGCTATTGAGCCCTTGGACAAAGTCCTTCATCCCTAGAAGAATGCTCCAGGGCACTGGATAAATGGCTACCCCTAAGCTTCCATCTGTGTATGCCATGCAGGACACCAAGATGGGGTATGCAAAAAGTCCTGTGTGCCCGTACTTTTGTAAATGGCAAATAAAATAACATTTCAGTTTTCCTAGTGTTATTCTGAAAATGCCATTTTTAGTCCCTACTGAACCAAAGGCCTTATTTTCCTACCAGCGAAAGTCTCTATCAACAGATTATGTGCCTTGTTCTGAGGAGTGGAAGTAAATCAGGTAAACAGAAAAAGCTGCATGTGCAGGAAGGGATGGACCCGGAAGGCTCATTATCTCTGAGTGGGAGTAGCGGCCGGACTGAAATGTGACATGAATTGGGCCACTGAGTTACGCCAAACTGGAGCAGCCGAAATGGTTCGGTAAGCAACAACAGGGGAAAACTCCTCACAGAAGACTGGTAAGCATCAAAGATTCATTTCAGCACACAGTGATTTTTAAGCTTGTTATTTAATCATGAAAAATATATTTTATGTGTATTTGTTATTCGGGTTATCAAATATGTATATTATGATATCAAATACTGGAGTTTGGATACATTTTTTATGAGATGAGATTATTTATGAGTTAATGAGAGACGGAAGATGTAGAAGGCTGTGTTTTCATGTGATCTGGCAGTATAGTATATACTATGAATCAATAACATTGCAGAACTGCAGCCAAAGAGAGCTATCTGTTATGTATTACTGCCCTGTGTCTGTGTCCTGGATGGACGGGTAGGTGAAGGGACGGATATTTCCGATATGAAATATAATCATTAAATAAAAAAATACGTCTGCAGATGGCAAAAAATACATAAGTAATAAGAAACCAAAAGCCTGTCCACACATGGACTTTGAGGAAAAATATAAAGAATGACATCATAGCAGACAAACTGCAAAAAAACAGTGAAAAGATGCAGCAGTTGCAGTAACTCTGAAGCCCCATGCTGGGTAAAAAAAGAAAAGACGTTAAGATATAAGCAGGGTTCATCTGGGGCTTCCCGGTGCCGGTAGTCTGCTATGCTGAAAGAATCACGTTAATTGAGAGCTGATCGTACTACGTAAGCACTGCACTGTATGTACCACCAGCGCACCACTGCATACAGAGCACTGCTTTAAGGAAGGCACTGTTGGAATATATCCGAGTTTGCAGCTGAAAGTCGAGATCACAGAGAGTCCACTGGGCTCAGCACAATTTAACTTTAATGGAATATTCTGGTCTCACTCAATTTGTATGGCTTCAGATTTCACAACTGGACCCCAGGTTCCCTCCGAGGCATAATAATCTAGATGGCCTTAATTATCACCGAGGAAGACAGGATAAACCCTAAACCTAGGGTCAGAGAACCAGGGGTTACATCGGAAATATTGCTGCAGTTCAATTACATGAAACGTAATGGAGGTTAGGCATTTTTAAATGAGCTGACTGGTGCCGGTAGGACAGGGGGCAGGTCAGAGCCGAGGTGAGCGCATCCACACTGAAGCCGCAAACGGAAACAGAGCACAAATAAAACACACTGTGGGAAAAAAGAATCATCACAAATTTTAATCTTATTCCATCCCCAAGATATGCAGAAGTCATGCGGCTTGGCATTAATACATTTTTAACTTATAAGTATGAATTTCAAACAGGATCACTATGTCATTGTAATTTTTTGAGTTGGATTTATTTTATTTTTTCTTTTGTCTTCTGTTATATCTTTCCTTTCCTTTTCAATGATTTACTGTCATCTTCTTGTACGCTTTTTGAGCCTCTAATTTAAAAAAATCCACAGTGAGGGATTTAGAGTTTGTTAAAAGCTTCCAAGTGATTTATCGGGCTCAGTGACAAGGTGAACATATAACTTTAACTTGTATTTGATCGCTTTATGGTTTCTGCTAATTCCCTGGATATAAACACACTGCCGACCGGTGTCTCCGGCAAACTCCTCCTATCTCTTTCATAATGTTGCTGCACCAATGGCTGAATTGATTTGCTCCATGATGGAGTTATATAAGGCGTATAATAACTTTGGGTGTCATGGTGACACGGGCTCAATAAACCACTTATATGCTCTATCACTTAGTACATAATTTATATTTCTTATTTTTGGCATCCCCCAGAAATCCACATGAATGCTGTCGCTGCCCGAACTGAACCGCACGCCACAACACCTGCTCACTACAAAGTCAGTCCACGTTAATTATATTTGCACCTGAGACAAAGTCGCACAAACCCGATTTCCAATTTAACGTTCTCACTCGTTGCATTTACAGTTCGCTTTGATTGACTGGCTTGTCTGTAAATTACTTTTGTTTAGTCACAAAATATCCCTGTGTGAGTCATCCTGCTCTCTGAATCTAGGCCAGTCCAACATGTCGCAGCAAGAGTCTATATAACCCAACTGACCTGCTTTTATTTTTGATGAAATCCATCACAGCTGTGTCCTTGCATCCCAAAAAAAGACATGATTGACAGTCACCGGCTTAATGGCAATTTTGTTTCTTGACAAGAAGTCAACTTGGAACAAAAGATGTTTCAGTTCAGTGCTGATTATTCACATGAGCAGCAGTACACTTGAATTTTAGATAGCTACAGTACTAAATTAATTTGCCTGGGTGCAGTAATAAGCCAGAAATGTATGCTTGTAGCCAGCCTTGGTGCTATATCAAGGCCTTAAAAAATTTATTTCAGAGATGGAAATATCTGGCTCCATCCTGGATATTCAAGAACACTGAGAGCTTTGGTTTATTTATAGTGGGTGCGTTTAAATCTTTGCATGCAAAAGTATTTTTACCACTGTTGTTAAAGCGATGAAAAATTTAAGATGACTTCCTCTGCAAGTAAGAAAGAACAAATACATTATGCTAAAATATATTGTCCACAAAGCGTTTGCGGCATACAGGTGTATATTCCACTTAGGTCCTAAAATGTGGAAGCTTGCATTTAAACAAAAATCATGTTCATCCAAATATCTAATGTATTCTGTTTTTATACTAAAATTATTGCAAGGTTGGTAGTTATAATTCATTAGTGATAATTTATGAGTGTCATAGGCTATTTCTTTTCAGCCTTCTGACTATTGGGATTAGTGAGTACAATCAGTAGAGAAGTACTCATAGTCAGAGACTCACTCTCGGGTCAAGTATGTGGAAAAATCAGCATATGTAGAGCTCTACAGTTTTGAACAACATTAAGGTTTGTATTATGGTAAATCAAATGGATGTTGTGAGTGAGTAAATTCCGCAAACACCTGCAATGAATACTTAAAAATCGCAGTGAAATACTTGACTTGAAATACTTGATTGCACGCCGGGGCACTTTAATGCACGAGTTACCCATCTGAATCCCACTACAGACGGGCCTCAACTAACCTTGTTTAATAAAATTTTACCCCCCCCCCCCCATTACACCATTACAGAAAATGATGGGGGGATGGGAGGGGGGGGTGCACTGACACGTCATACAGCCCAGTGGCCCCTAATCATGTTCATACGCATCTGATTACATGCATGTCATCTGGGCAAACATGCAGAGCAGCCAGTGTGGTACCTCCTGATATCTCACAACCATTCTGAAAGCACTGTAATGGTAGCATGCTGGCAGTCCAGTGCTGGGGGGTCACTGCATTGACACTGGTAGTTAGCCCTCCTGCGCAGAGCAGTAGGGAGTTCACCACAGTGTGGTGGACATCGATTTACCATGAGGGGGTCCTGGAAATGACTCCTCCAATCACACCTGTCAAAGCACATTTTCTGCTGGACGGATTTACTGCTCACCTGCAGGTTTGAGGTTGAGGGTCCCTCTGATTCCTACACATAATGTTAGGATGCCTTCATGTCAACCTTCCGCGTTTGTGTGATACCTAAAATACAGTTTTCTTCCCCAGATTAAATTTTTATACCTGAATGACTTCAGTAAGAAACAAGCAAAACCCAGGAGCTTCTGAAGCAACGTCTTGATACATCTTTATATATCTAATATACACACAGCATACTGTATACACTCACGCAAGCATATAGGTTAAGCAAGTCCTTGAAATTTTAAAGGATGAAACAATTTAACTGAAGTTAACCAGAAAGAAGAGATGAATAAAGAATACCCTGAAGAGACAGGGACTCTCTGGAGGCATCCAGCCTTGAACCACGACAGTTCACCCGCCGCTGTTAAATCTGGCTGAATCAAACCTGGCCGCTTCCTTCACGTCTGATCAAAATGGCTCCTCGCTGATCCTGAGACGTAGCCGCCATCGATCTCCTCAGAAACCGGAAACGGAAAACGGCAGGAGGACAAGGACGCGCCAGAAATGTCCGCGCATGACATCAGTGCCGCACAGGCTGGTGCCGACTTTAACATGTATGAAGTACTGTTCTCACATTTAACGCTGAAAACAAATCTCATCTTACTTGTGTAGATTCCATTATGAACTTAGTTATCTCTGTTTAACTTTGTTCTGTTTATTGTTTTTTTTCTTTTGTAGTTTTGTCTTGATTTTACATTTAATTGTATGCTTCATGCGACAACCTGCACCAAAACAAACTCCTTGTACTTTTTGTACTTTGTGAATAAAAGGATTCTGAGTCTGATTCTTGTTACATATAAAATATATTATATACCTACTGAAGCAATTTCTGTACCTCACATGATTTAAAAATGGAGACCAAACTTTTCGCAGTGGGGCTGCTCTGAGCCGTGAGTCATCGGAGTACTTCAGGGATGGTTTACACACACAGATTTTGCAGAAACAGCGGTCTGTATCACAAAGCCAGATTTCTCGTTTATTCAGATATGTTGTCGCATTTAAGACAGTGTGGTCTAAATGTAAGTGAACAACGATGACGTCCATTTAATCTGGGGAATCTTAAACCTGACACGAAATCCGGCTTCAGGGTACAGACTCTTGCTCTTCACATTATGTATCAAGGTACATTGGAGGAAACTGGAGAACCTTGAGCTGCCTCACAAAATGTTGCCGTTATTTTAACACTGAGCCATGTCTGGATACAGCCAGTCCTTGCCAATTTACAGCACATGTACAAATTACAGCAAACAATACCCAATGGTGAGCGCGCCGTTCCCCCAGGGCTGTGTTATACCCACTGGCAGTAATGTGCCAGTGACGCCCGTTCCATGCTTCAGCTGGAATTCAGGGATTAACTAAAGGAAGTCCAAGTCAGTTTGTGACAGTGTGATATAATTTATGACATGTGTCAAGCCTTTTTTTTTACAGTGTATTTACTGTAATCTGCTGGTTTTCTAGCATCAGGTTAAACATATTGATGGAGTGTCGCTGGGTGAGCTCAGTCACAAAGGCCTCTGGGATTGATAATTATTGGTTATAGAATCTTACTGTTTACTGTTACTGTTCTTACTGTTGAAACAACGTTAAATGTATAACCTCTGATCCATATAAAATGACCAATAACATCATCGACTGTATGTAAGAATCTAAATTCATGGTGTTTCCAGCTTGGATGGCATCAGTCTCACATTCTTGTGTCCAATTGTGTTACCCCTGACTGCTGTAAATCGGTGCATTAAACGGCTGGGAAATTAAGCTGTGTGAGAACGCACTGAAGTCACACAGAGCTTAGGATAACATCTTTGCTCTTGACCAGTTAAGGGAACTCTTGACCTCAGTATTCCATGAAGGTACTCAGAGATCTGAGGTAAATTTAAAAAACAGCTGAAAAGCAGCCACTGACTGGTAGAAGCCTCTGGAAGCCACTGACGTGCACATCATTTCCTGTAAGTAACGGCCAGACCGCATACACTGATAAATATAGGGCAATCCTGGAAGACCAAAGTGGATAATTGTTCTATGGATAATTTTATTAGGTCATGCAAATTCAATTAAGTTTGTATATTTTATTTAATTAAGAGCTGAATTACAGCTAATTATGTTTCAGTGTAATAGTGTTTAAATAATATAACATAATTATAAAGCAATTTGAATTAAATTTTATATACAAATTCAATAAATTTAAACATTAATTTCACCCTGGAATCAAACTGTTTGGAGGAGTAACAATAAGGATTATGATGCTGTATTTATTACTACCAAAAGCATGTGATTGTGACTTGAAGCATAAAGTCTTATTCAAGTACGTAATAAAACCCTACTGTCCCTACTTAGAAAAAGCGAGAGATAAGCTCCTCCCCCCTTTGTAAGTCATATTGTAGTCAACACATGTGGCACCTGTATCGTCCAATCAGTACGCTGAGATCATATGATACCTTTTAGACAGGAAGTGATTCTGCTGTTATTCTGTAATACTAGCACATGTAATATTGCATGTGCAATTGGTTGGGTACTGTGCATGTGATTGGTTGGTTAGTGCCCGTGTGATTGGTCCAGAAATGAGCATGCTATTGGCTGGGAATTGTAAGTGCAATTCCAGAGAATACTGCATGACA
Organism: Mormyrops attenuatus; assembly: GCA_026777985.1. Taxonomy (NCBI): domain Eukaryota; kingdom Metazoa; phylum Chordata; class Actinopteri; order Osteoglossiformes; family Mormyridae; genus Mormyrops; species Mormyrops attenuatus. Next base: position 16,052,507 of record JAODKC010000117.1, on the reverse strand, counting down.
TTAGAACACCAAAGGGGTAACAAAATGGAGCCAAAAATGGAGCCATAACATTGAACAAGTAACGTGAATAACATCGATTATCTCTTTACAATGGCGCCTGACAAAGGTGCCATTAAATACTAAGCAAGTGAAAGTTGATGTGTTAGAAGCAGAAAAGATCCTTACCAAGCATAAGGATCTGTGCTGATCTCTGTCCACCGCCCAAAGCGCAGACAACGGGTATGTGAAAATGAACTATACTCGACTCTACTCAGCTATACTCAACTACACCCCAATGGGAGCGTCTGTGTGAGGTTTTGGAGGCGAGATGTATGAAATAAATATGTCCTTCTTTGATCTGCTGGGACAGATGTGAAAAGTCACTTCTTTTTAAAGAAGTGTCTGAAATGGCTTCTTGTAGCACCCATATGTTGTTGGTAGTTCTGAAGGTAGTTCTGTTTTAATGAGACTTTTTTGCATAAGGCTGCTGGGACTCACAGTACAAATGATGAAAGTTAAAAACAGTGGGGATCCTGATTAGGTAATGTAGATGGAAGGTTCTGGTGTTTAAAGAATGGCCTGACTTCCAGTGACAGCAGACCCTGGCAAGTCTAGGGGCTGTCCGAGGAATGATTTTGCGACATTGTATGTTGCTGAACTTCATACACATTAAACTGTCCCCGAATGTTCCACCAGCTCAATCACATCTCTTCCCGTCAGTGGACTGATTCCTGATCTGAGAGTGTTTGTGACTTTTGAGTGACTTTAAAGTTATGCTTGGCTCCCATGTTTTAGCTGTGGGAGCTGGGAGCCTCAAATTTGGACACTGAGACGCACGGTTTTCACAGGAATCAGGCACAAAAGGGCATTTTTTTTCTGTCTTTGATATCTGAACAGTAATTGGCAGGTCCTCAGATATTTTCGGAGATGATTTTAGTTATATTATTATAATAATGATTCCAGGCTTCACAATGCCACTGTAAAGTGCTTGAGATTTGCATGTCTGTTTCATCAGATGGATTCGAAATGGAGAATTACACTTTTGGGAAACAGCTCTTAAAACAGAAGCTGCACTACATCCAACTCCTCATCAGCCTAAGTCAATAATCAAGCCGAAATCCCATCTAAGGCGTCACACCACTGGCTCCATGTTCACCAACGCAGAAGCCAAATGGCTTCCCGTTTTCCTGGCATGACAACATGGTCCATCAGGAGATAATCTGCCGATGAAGACATGAATTAATCTCAGCACTGTGGCGCCTTGTAATGTTTATTATTCACACATTTTCACAAACATTGCTTTCGTCATTGTTAAAAGCAATAAGCGCTGCTAAATCTTTAAAAAATTGGTACCGCTATGCAGTGAGACCACCCTTATAAAGGGTTTATGAATGGTTTAAAATCAGGTTATGAATTATGTTGCAACCATTTGTAAGTCCTTAATAGACAATTATAAACAAGTTATTACACTGTATTTTTTATTAATAGGTGGTAAAAGGAAGCCTTATTGTGAAGTAGTACTAAAAAATCTCATAGATGTTGCAGAATGTGCACATTTCACATGTAAAACACCACTAGGTTCCTTTAACATTTATATTTCAAAATGGTGCAAGAATATAGTGTCTTTGACTTGTACAGCAAAGTTAATTACGGACGTGCTTCTAAATCAAAATTGAGAATTAGATCAGATGGTTTGAAATATGGCCTAACGCTAATGGTTAAGACTCCCTGTGCTGTTTTGCTGTGCGATTTTGTCTGCACTCATCCAGAATCACCGAGACACGTGTGAGGGGAAGGAGAGTCGCAGATCACACCCCTGCCTCAGCGCAGATCTTACTCAGCAAATCAGTGCAACCCTGAGGCAGGCACGTTTCATCAACAGCCAAACGAGCGCATGAGGGAGGCGCTGACTGCTATCGGTATTTAAAACAGGCATATATTAGTGTTTTTTTTAAAGACTTTGGAATTTGCCATGGTATGGGAACTGATATCCTGTACATCCTTGCCTTAGTGATCTATCCAGAGTTTTCAGTTGACGCCAGAGAGCACTAAATAGAACACGTGGGTCAGAAAGACAGAGGTACTAAGTAGGTACCAAGTATGTACTAAGTACTAAATACTAAGGTACTAAGTCTTAAGAGCGCAGTCCCTAAGTATTTGTGTTGAATGTGTCTGCCTTGTAGTAATGTGGCAAACACTCCTTTCTGATCACGGAATACACCAATGACATAAAGAACAAACACAGCTGATGACCTTGGGTGCTGAAGAGCACAGCTCCCCATTGTTTGGGGAGTTTCCCATCTCCAGCCCGCTCCTTACCTCTGGCCCACCTGCGTCAGGGTGTAGCAATCAGGCGTCGGCGTGAAGGACGTCCGAACCGTTTCAAAGACGATAACAAATCAAAATGTTCCCTGAATCTAATATCAAACAGGCCCGGTGTCAGCATTTATTAGAAAAATCGGATTCAATCCCCCTCCGCCTCTCACCAACGCCTCGACCCCCCCACAGCCCCCCCCCGCCCCATCGCTCTCCAACACACAGCAACCCTTTGAAGTTGGAAGAATGCAGTATCGCAAATTACCCAGGAGACGCTTCTCACTCTCTTTGAACCCCTCCTTTGATTCTGCTGTTTTCTGTCCCCCCCCCCCTCCCTTACCATCTCCATCTTATCCCGCTGCTCCCGCTTCCTCCATGCAAAGTAATCAGCGGGCCAACGGTGTAAGCTTGTCCCCGGTGGCCGGGGCGTGGAGGTGCACAATAGCACCCTCACATTGAGCTGTGACCCAGTGTTATGCCAACGTCAGTCTAGGGCTGGGTTTTGGGGGAGGGGCTGGATGCTGACTGGCCTACACACGCCACGCATCATCCCACTACACAACACCCCATCTGCTCCCCATCCTCTCCTCCTCCCATCTCTAAGCTCTCCCTGGTGCCTCATTTCCCCACATATTCTGCTCATTTATTTGATCCATCCTATCAGATCACTTGCCCCTGCTTCCTTCCTTGTCTCTGTTTGTATGATCTCTACCTTTGTGATGAAGGCAGCAGTGTATTGCAGCAGTTAACACTCAGTTAAAATGACTCTTGAACAGGGATTCCATCCCCAGTATAAATTCTTCCAAACAGGCGGGGCAAATTTCAGACTTGAGTACTTACATTATCAGCTTAGATACTACAGCAAATTAGCTTTGGATGGAAGACAAGAAGCAAAGGAATATCACATGGGGTATCCTTTTAGATTAGATCACGTTGTCTTGTTTACCACTGGTACCCAAAATTTCAATGTAGTTTTTATCTTACCCCATTATACCGTCTCCAGCTAATGGGCTTTAGATTCCTCTGCTATCATACTGGAATTGAGATAAAACTTGCGGTTTCTATACTCTAAAGGCAAAAGAGGTTGGGTCTATTTCTAACCTTTTGACTAAAATGTAGTATTTGGTTGATCTTTTCTTCTGGTCAAATTCCACAAATCTAAAAGTTCTAATAGATACAATAATATTTTAATAACTCTACAAGAGGTGCACTAAAGTCCCTGGTGCCTTTGGCTGTGTAAGACGTCAGAGATGTCGAACGGGCCTTGAAGCCTCCCATTCCGGGTGTCACCTGAAAGAATCCTATTCGGGCAGCTTAGTACAGATTACAAGGACCCAAGACGTTCAGTGAGGAGGAGTCACTCAGCAGTGGCATTTGATGGTAACTTCAAGGAGTGAGACTGCATGGTATGGCTGTCCTGGATTAAAGGGTCGGAATGTTGCAATGATGAGAATTCCTGTTTCTCTTGCACTCGATAGTTATTTTCCTCACATAGTTGAAGGCTTGAATATCAGCTGCATTGTTCTGGCACGAAGGTTTATAAGCTTCATGTCCACTGACATCATTAACTGTGATCAAGGCTCCCCTAGGCTTTGGTGACTTCCTCATATTAATGTCTGTTCAAAGGGCTCAAATAGACTGGACTGATTTCAGAGGGAAGTTATTCTCAAATTCATATTCACAATGAAATGAACTAAAAACGCAGCAAGTGTGGAATGGGGAAAATTATGTAGAAAAGATCAAGCACAACCAACATCCATTGAATATTTGTTAGAGAATGACAGAAACAACCTCTTTTTGTATTTAATCATCTCTCTCTCATCGTTGTTCAGGATTATGATTAAATTAAATGACAGGGCCCGGCTAATGTTTACAGAAAAAGTCGAGCATCTTAAGCTTCATGCTGCGGGTTAAAATCATTAACTGACTCCACACTAAAACAAAGGCTAAGTTGCAATTGCAGTCACAATAGCAGAAGGAATCCAAAATACTGATCCATCCATCCATCCACCCATTCATCCATCCATCCATCCACCCACCCATTCATCCATCCATCCAACCATTCATCCATCCATCCATCCACCCATTCATCCATCCATCCATTCATCCATCACCCCATTCATCCATCCATCCATCCATCCGTCCATCTACCTATCCATCCATTTTCTGTATAACTGCTTGTCCCCAGGGGGGGCACAGCCCATCCCGGAAGCTACAGACACAAGGCGGGGAATAACCCAGGATGGGGTGCCAACACATCGTGGGCCATGACCGACGACCTACCTGGGTAAAATGAAACTCCATTGATATCATGAAAGGCATTCAGGAGTAAAACAGAGCTTCAAGGCTGGGCCCCATAGCTGCTGGAGATTGGAGATTACCCTACCTCCAGATGGTCCATAATCTGCTCATTTGGAGTTCAGCTATAACCATTGTGCTAGATCATGTTGACAGATTTTCAAGTCCAGTTCTCAAAATTAAGTACATCTTCTTGAAAATATCAAGTATATGTTCTTCAAAATTTCTCCTTAGAATGTGCTGGGAAGCCCGTCCATTCATCCTGGCTGGGGGTGCAGCAGTCTTGGTGCCTGTCCCAGACAGCATGGGGTGCAGGGCAGGGATCCACCAAGGACAGATGCCAGCCCATTGCAGAACACACACATGTACAATCTAAAGATGCCTATTAACCCAACTATGGGAGGAAACCTGCACAATACAGAGAGAGTATGCAGATGTCACCCACACAGAGAAGAGGCAGGATTCATACCCCCAGCCTTGGAGGTGTGAGGTAACAGTGCCCCCCGCTGAGCCGCCATCCCATCAAGCTGGGTGCCATTTGAATTCATCATCTGACAGATCAATAGAATTGGGTGCCTCATATTACCAAACGGCTCTTTCCAGTCACGACAAACTTTGGCAGCTCTTCCTCCACTGAGGCCTTGAGAACTTTGTAACACATCCAACATTCTACTAGAGTAGAAGATAAGAAATGTTCAGCCTCTCCAGTTTCATTAATTGTCCAAAGCTCTTGCATTCTGGCCTTGATTTCAACAATAAAACTTATTGTCTTCATTTATTTTTGTCTCGGTGTTCAGCAAAGTTTTATTGTCTTACTGTTTATCAAACTTGTCCACTTGCCTTAAACCTGGCCTCTCCCCAATACATTTCCTAACAGGTTTCATTCGAGCCTGTAGATGACATGCTGCTATGGAGGTGAAGAACCAGCCCCCTCAAAACCTACAAGCTCTAGGTGCCAGACGAGACTGTAGGAGGTACTTTCACAGCAGCCCGGCAGCAGGACATTAGGAGTTATCTTCTGTCGCTGCTGAACTACTGGTCACATGCAGAGGGTGACCCTGCTCAGATTCTAAACATTGTCTGTTCTGAAGGGTGCAGCCTAGGCTTCTGAAGGACTACTTTAGGAAGCTCCCCAGGAGCCCTGAAGCTGCATTTCCTCTCGCCTGTTGATGGTGAACAAAGAGTTGGTGATAAGGGTGACAATACTGGCTCGATGAAAGCGAACTCAGAACAGATCACACAATCCCCCTGCATTTTGGAGATGTTTTCACCAAGCCTAAAACCTCTGAAAACAATGAACATGGATTATCCAGTAATAAGTATTTAATGCATTTGCACTTGCAGTATTTAGTATTTATAGTAGCATTTAAAGCCACTAATGACTTGAAAGCACAATATGTAGTGACTAATCGACAATGTCTAAGAAATGTTACGCTACAAACATGAGACATACAATCAGTTCTGGATTAAAGATGTGTTGAAGTAGTGACTCAGTGTATATTCTGAGCTACAAAGGTTTTAAATGCCAGTGTAAACCATGGCAATCGTGCTCGGTCGCAGTGCGAGTAAAAGCAGCAGCAGGAGTGACATTCAAAAGCTTTGTGCCCTAGGCCTGCTTCTCCCACACCCCCCGAAGCCACGGAGCCGCTGCCCTCATGGGCCCCTTTTCATTAAATGCCCCCACAACCATCCGGTCAATAAACCGCCCTGGTTTTGGCCATCGCTGCTTTTTGCACCTTCCTCGGTGTCACCGGGGAGACATCACAAGTTAGCAGGGATGGAGAGGAGACGAAAGCTACTGCCAGAACATCCTGGAAGTCACCATGGCACGACACTCGTGATTCTCCCTGTAGCAGCTATATAGATGTGAGCCCTTTGTCCATGTTTAAGGCATTTAAATGTCAAAAAATGTCCCATGTTGCCTTGTTTTTTCGCCGCTGCGAGCTTCCGCCCCAGCCTTGTGCTGAGGATGCATTGTGCCCCAGTGTATTTTTAGTGATGTGACTGCAGTGGCTGGTGGCTTAAAGGTTCTTGAATGTGCAGCAGGGATGCAGAACTGTAAGAGGCTTTCGGCACTGCATTGCGTGAGATGCTGCACTGAACCCGTGTCTATCCCTAAAATGAGCATTAAAACATATTCCAGCTTTACTGCTACAACCTACAGTACTGAACTGGAGGTATGTGAAATCCTAATGTGAGACACAAACACAAATAAAACCGGCTGGGCTTTAGCTGTGAGAAAAGCAGGGACAAAGCAGAAGAACGGGAGAGAAATAAAACGTCTGTAATTTACTCTTTTAATCGTCATAACTTGTCAGATGTAGATACTGTTCTCACCCTGCATGGAGCCTGAATTATTCATGCATTGGTTCTGTGGGCTGGGCTGGGCTGGGAGGTCCTTCTTAAGACCGGCAGCATCGCATGCTGTTAGCACATCGCATTCCCCCACTACCCTCCAGCTACTTGCCCTCGGTGTCGCCCTTCCGCATTCCTATCGCTTGTCAGTGTCTTTCGCGCAAAGCCAGAAGGTGACCTGTAAGGTAAGCTTCACTTGACAGAACGTCCAAAGTACAGTACCCACTTTACTGCAACATAATGAAACCAAACCGTTAAATCCGGCTGAGGCGTTAGGTGCAGAAGAGCATCATGGGAGATGGGTTAAAACACCAAGCTTAAGGTTTGCTTTCAGCACCTACCTAGACCATACTGCCATAGTCAAATCTGCCTTAAGAAGACAGTTTATGAAGTAATGTAATGAGCACATTAATAAGGTGGCTTGCAGGGGCTCTGGTGTGTGACCAGTGAAACCTACAGCCCAGCATCCTGAGCATGTGACACAGTTGGATCTCCTCTTGTTAATTACCGTGACCTGGATTAAAGGGCCTGGATGTGTCGCCTGCAGAGAGAGATTGATAGGAAACAAGAAATGGTAGCTCTTGTGCTGCTTCTGACGACATGCCAGATGCCAGATCGTTCACTCCCTACACACAGTTTCAGATTCAAACTTTGTTTAATAATTCTTTGACTCAGTCGACAGTAGATTTCAACAGCGGAGGAGAGATCTTGATCTTGGGGGGGACATTATCTAAATACAAAGGTCTATTTGTTGGGGGAATGAATGAAGCCAAATTAAAAATTGGAGGGCACATGTCCCCGCCCCCACCCAGTTCCCACATCCCTGGTTGATTTTAGAAAGCATTATTATGATCAATAGCACTGGGGTACCAATAGATAAAGTCACTTAGCTCATCATGTGCGATGTGCCACAACCAACCTGTATCATATCAAGTCAAAGCCTTCAATACCCTCCTGGTTGTACTCATCGGACAATACCATGTTCCAGAAACACAAGCTAAACATCAAGAACTTTAGAGTTCTGAGCACCAACAGTACAATTGAATTGCATTGAACTGGGTTTTGTCATGTGATCCTATTCTTAGCTGAAGACTGTATTGACTTTCATTTAGATGGTGCATTCGTGAAGATCGACAATGACAAGAACAAAGCGGTTAACGGGCACAACCATTACATTAATGGCCCTTCCCCTGAGATTAACAGCAAAGACTAACATAGCAAATTACCCCGACAGAACATAAAGAACAGGGAAATATAAAAAAATTTTTATTACTGATGCATTAATTCATTAAAATGCCGGCGTTCTTGACAAAGTCCTCCTGAAAGTTTTTTCATTTGGGAAGTGCTTTTTTACTCAAGAACAGGAGTGGGTGACCAAGAGACATTTCGAGAACATGCGCGGGGTTACGGCCGGCCTCCATAATGCGGGGAAAAAAAACATCCACTGACAGACATCCAGTGAGAGCAAGAGTGAGCAATGTGAAATCTTGACTCATTCCCAAAGCGTAGGCATCTACCAATAGCATTCAAAGCCTTAATACCCCACAAAGAACTCATTAACTCCGGTTTTAAACTAATGGCCTTTATTACATTCCTGTTCCATTATAAGACATAAATAATCTTCGGTGGAACTGGAAAATGTATTTTCTGTCTTTGTGAGCGTGTGTGTGGGTGTGCCTGTCTGTGTCCCGGGGCTCGGTGTCTCACAGAGAGGTATAAACGTCTGTTTGGAGTGTGGCGAATGTACAGACACTTCCACATCTTCGGCAATTAGTGGCTGATAGTGAGAAAATCGGGTGTGCAACAAAGAGGGCGCATTCTGAAAGACTGACATAACTTTGAATACGCCACGACCGGCACACACAAAACTGGGAGGGGTGAAGCGCTGTGAATGAGCTGCTCAGTCTCGCTATGGAGACAACGTTTCGGAAACCTCAAACGAGGAAATTCAGCAGACTCGTCGAGGCTCTGTGGATTACAGTGCAGAGCCGACCACAAAGAAATGTAAATTTAATTGGTAAACTGGCATTTGGCCCATTGATTTATGAGACAAAAGGAAAAGCTTTTTTTGTAACTTTAATTTAGCAAAACTGTAATATCTTAAAAGGGAAGCAACTGTTTCTGCAAAATGACACACCAAAAACCAAAAGGGACAATACATTTTCCAATGCCGATACTTAAATGTTGCAGTGATGGACAATATTTTCGGGTTTCTTTGAAGTGGGGGGGATTTCAAACCCCCCAGACATTATTAGGCATGTGAAGGAGATGCAGAAACCACTATTCATAATTCATGAGCAAGGAACTCCACGCGTTTCCTGATTTATCGTTTGCTTATTAAATTCATGGCTGTCAGTGGTGCTCAAAGCCTACCATACATCTGTAGTGCTGCACTCGTGCTGAGACAGGCGGCCAGGCTTAAAACCCATTACGGCGGGCAAGTGCTTAATGGAGGCAGGACCCAGCTCCGCTGTACTCTAGGGCAGGACAAGGAGATCCTGCGGACCTGATCGGGCAAGCAGGCAGACCAAATGGGGCTGACAGCCGTCGCCTCAAAAACCCGAGCGAGACATGACCTAAAAAAATGTAGTTCATTTATATTCTTTGCATTGTGACAAATACGGACATTTCAGAAAAGTTTTTCTATAGGATAAATATTATCCCATCCAAGTGTTCCATCATCCATGCATTAAACCCCTATATTTCTTTACACTTTCTCATCCAGTAAGTAATAAGGAGTCAGTATCATCCAGTAAGTAATATGAAGTCATTCCTTTCTGAAGAATGAGGTGTGATGCAGGCTGAATACAGGAAATCTCCGGGTAATGAATGTCCTACTTACAAACCAACTTCCATTACTATTATTACTATTATTATGATTATTATTATTATTATTATTTATTTAATTTTATTTTTTTCGGACTTACCTGCAAATTCAACTTAAAGACAGACATAGGGAATGGATCTTGTTTGTAACCGTAGGACTGTCTGCAGTTGGCGCTTTAATGCTCAAACGTACACAGGAACAGAGAACAGTCAGGGAATCATACGTGTGAACAAAGAGGGAATAAAGAAATGCCGTATAGAATGGACTGCTCTGCAAAACCACTTTGAAAACACTGATCTCCTGCTGAGTGAAACAATTTCAGCTCCTACACAAACACAAATATCTCCTCGAGACTATTTTCTTTGTTTCGCCGGTCACTGTTATACCTGTATATCGGATATTTTGACTGCATGTCTCTGGCCGGCTGAATTCTGACAGACATCGACAGCAGCAAACTCTCCTCATTTGTAACTCCCAGACTGCACCCCTGCATCACTTAATGACAGCCAGCTAAGCAAAACAGAAGAGGAAGGATGGACGGTTCAATTCGAAATCAATATATCCCTGCAGGGTGATCAAAAAGGTTTGTGATTAAGAGCAGCCAATCAATCCTCATTAACCTCCAGAACTGCACATCAAGCTAAATATAAAATTAAAATCATGAAACTAATATCACAAGCTACTTGTAAAGAGGTTTGTATTCAATAATTATTAATGCATGATGAATTAAAGGCAAAAATGCTAAAAATGCGTAACATTTACTGCAGAATTTCTGTTGCTGCGGATATGAAATCATCTGTGTGAAATCATGACAAAGGTAGCAGCTTTGAAAGTTTCATATGTTGACAAGTATTGCGATATTGTGAATCTTTGGTAAGACATATGAATTATATTCATACCCCCATTTTGCCAGAAGTATTACTGGAACTGTGATTACCTGACACTGAGTTTGAAAGTATTTCAGAGTCAGTTCAACCAGTTAATTAGGTAGAGTTCTCCATTATATGGAGAAAAGTAAATCGGTGTCAATAGGCTATTCATTAGCTTCTGACCACAATGACCGCATTTCTCACACACTTATGTAACACTTCAAGATGGATATAGCAGCTGAATTCTAAATTGGGAGTTTATTTTACTGTAAAAGATGTGAATGAAAAGAAAGGCTTCACTCGTGCTGGAGTGAATTTCTAACCAGGTACCTGTAGCAGGGAAAAGCGATGGCTGCTTCGCAGGACGGCAATGAGCCCAGGGTTAGCAGATCAGGTCTAATGATTGTCAATGGGGTTTTCAAAGTGCTTGATAAAAGATTTGCATGCCGGGGCCCTACAAGGTCGAAGGCGCCCCCGCCAGCCGTGCCGAGTGCAGGCAGCCCTCGTGAATGGAGTCCATTAGTGCAGATGTCAGGCTCAGAAATCAGGACAGGATGAAGGGTAACTTAGTAAGTGGCACTTTGGCTTTGACTCAAGCAGTTAGAAAAGAAAAGAAATTGTGTGCCAGTTTAGCAAATGTTTGCTGGACAATGAAAGAAATTTTGGTTAGACTTCAGGGCACGAGTACCTTAGTAACTCAGTTACTACTCAAGAACAAATCATGAACTAATACAGTAACTGAATGAAATGAAGTTATGATTGATTAATGATGAATGAACATGGGATCAGTATTTAACTAACACTTAAACTCTGGTTAATTAATGCATTAAGTAAGAGTGTAATGCTACATTATTCATGCCCCCCTCAAGTGAAGCGTTACAGAAATTTCAATATCAGCAATAGCATTAAATGACTATTGTCTTGTTTTTGTCCTACTGGAACTCTAACTAAAAACCTTAAGAATCTTTACCAGAGCTAAAATATATTTTAACTACAATGTCTTTTGTGCAATGAATGGGCGATTTATTCCAATTGTAACAGGAGAGAGCAGGCATTTAAGGAACAGTTCTGGTCTCCTTGAGACCACCAAGAGCGCCAGAGCCTAACCTGCTGTATTTGAGATGGGTCTGTGTCAGGGCATGTCATTCTGCTGTTGAAGGACCGCCTTCTTGATAATTAAAAAGGAAATTTTCATGAAGCTTTCTCTACAACTATGAAGCTCCTATCATAACCTTGGAAAAGTTCCCACAATGTCACGTTTGCATGGGTGCGGACATCCTGCTATTGGGTGATAAGACCACGCCTTTACTTAACTTGTGTCTTATTACCCATTGTGTTGGTTGGGATACCCTCATGTCGCCAAGTTCGATGTGACCCTGGATCAACAATGGAGGGGTTTGTGTTTCACTTCTTTAACCAATCACAGCCTTCATCGTATGACATCACCGCATTGGCCCGTTTTTTTCTCATTTTCAATCTCAGGGCTTCCAGCCATTAGGTTTAGAGGCACTGTGTGTCAAGGCAAGGTTGCCGGTTCCAGCCTTGTTGTTGTCGATGTTGCTGTCATGACTGTTATCAGCATGAAACAGACACACCCTTGCATTGCTCCGTACAGCCTCTACAGGTCTTTATATTCCTATGTTTAGTCTGCTTATCCATGACATGCCCCTTAACAAAAGGCATGCACAGTAAAACAGCTACTTTACATATCTGTGCACCTTGCAGCTTAACACAAAGCATTGGTTTTAATTAATGTGGTGATGTCATACAATGATTATTGTGATTGGTTAATGAAGCCCCTCCCTTTTTGACCTAGGGACACAATCGGGATGTGTCTCAGTGTTGGTTCTGTTCTTCTCTAGAACCTCCTTCCTGAGCCCAGTTTGTTCCCTTGTGCTCCATTTGCCCCCCAACCCAAAGCAGTCATCTTTGCTTTTCATTCCCCCCCAGTCCTTACTCCCGTTCTCAAATTAAATCCCTACCCCATCCTTCTCACTGCCATGTCACACGATTCCGCTGGCCATCCAACATGCAGCATCGTGTATATAAACGCCTTGCAAAGGTATTTAAACATAAAGCACAAACATGTAGCAGGTTATGCAAACTGCAGGCCTCTGTGTGCTTCAGCTGAGCAAATCCAGCTCACTTTTAAAAAAGTACTTGTGTTATTAAAACTCGTGCCATGCTCTCGGTTTCTTTGCCCAGAGCCAAAGTAAATGTGTGACAAAGAGAGAGTGAGTGCTACCCAGGAAAGATGAGAAACTTTGTCCGTCACAAACATCTGAGAGTCTTAATGTAACTAATTAGGGTAGCTGAGGGGCACTTCCTGCCACAACGATGCCGTCACTCTCACAGATGGCGCTTTTTTTATTTAGAGAAACAGTGGGCTGAGGAGAGGGAGGTGAGCAGTGCAGTGGCAACGCGGAGCCACAATGAGGAGAAACTGTTACTAAGCAACCAGTGTGGTGGGATCTGTCAGCCTTAGCATCTCAATCACAGGAGGCTGTTGTGTAATTGAGGAGGAGGGTGAGGAAGGGGGGAGGGGGAAGCCAGGGTACCTACCCAGGGGGGGAAGGGGGAAGCCAGGGTACCTACCCAAGGGGGCAGGGGGGAGCCAGGATACCTACCCGGGGGGGAAGGAGGGAAGCCAGGGTACCTACCTAAGGGGGCAGGGGGGAGCCAGGATACCTACCTGAGGGGGAAGGAAGTAAGCCAGGGTACATACCTGAGGGGGAAGGGGGGAAGCCAGGGTACCTACCGGGGGGGGAAGCGGGGCGCCAGGGTACCTACCTGGGGGGGAAGGGGGGGGGGGGGGGGCAGACGGGGGGGGGCGGGGGGGGGGGGGGGTGGGGGGGGGGGGGGGGGGGGG
>JAODKC010000117.1:16020808-16032065 GCA_026777985.1 Mormyrops attenuatus | reverse complement strand
CCCCCCCCCCCCCCCCCCCCCCCCCCCCCCCCCCCCCCCCCCCCGCCCCCCCCCCCCCCCCCCCCCCCCCCCCGGCCGGCCCCGGGGGGAGCCAGGGTACCTACCCAGAGGGGGAAGCCAGGGTACCTACCCGAGGGGGAAGGGGGGAGCCAGGGTACCTACCCGAGGAAATCCAGCAGAACTGTGCCAGAAAGACAAACATCTTGAAATGATGAAAACCTGCAGGATGAACTTAGTGTCCCGAATTCCAATAGAAAAGGCGGCACAAAAGTGGCTCAGTGGGTAGAATTGTTGCCACACGCTCAATTCAGCTCAATTCGGCTCAATTCGGCTCAATTCAGTTTTATTTGTATGGTGCATTTTCGCAACATTGAATTGTCTCAAAGAGATTTACTTTATCTCCAGCCAAAACCCCCAGTGAGCCAGCCAGAGGGGTCAGGGACAAGGAAGAACTCCCTCCATACCTACTGGGTTGGCGAATCAAATGTTGCCTCCACTCTCTGTGTGTGTGTGCGCGTGTGTGTGTTTGTGTGGAGTTTGTATGTTCTCACCATGTTGTGCAGGTTTATTTTGGGTACACTCGTTTCCTCCCAAAGACAAGCAGTTAGCGCCTCTGAATCGCCCATCGGGTCTGAATGTGTGTGTAAGTGCCCCCATCCTGACTGGCATCCTGTCCTGGGTGCCCCCCAGCCCCGTCCCCCATGTTGCCTGGGATCGGCTCCAGACCTATATATAATTTGGAGGTCTTCCCAAAGATATAAATGAGTAAAAAGTCTCAGAGTGACAGAGGCAGAAAATTCAGAGTAACCTTGTGTCGCTGGGACAGCCAGTTCCCATTATTATTAATATGATTATTAATAGGCTGTTCTTATTGAAGTCCTTTGAGTAGTTTGATGAGGCGCAGGTTCCTGACCAATGACAGCCCCAGGATCATCGTCGTGGAGGGAGCTTCTGGGAAGCGTCCATCACAGTAATGGTGTGTTGTGATCCTGCTCTCTAACATAACAGGAACGGCATGAAAATCATCACTGAGCCATGACACGAAGCCTTCGCAATGACCGTAATACAATCATGTAGAACAGTTTCAGACAGCATGGAAACATAGGAAGAGTGACAGAAGTGTTTCCAAGCGTTTGCAAGGAATGGGGTTGATGCGATGAAAAGCAGCGGTAATGCCAGGCTTAGGCACCAGAGGGAGCTGTCCTGTGGGAGGGAAGTCTGATTGGAAAGGGTGGGTGTGGGGGGGCATAAATGGCTCATGCCCAAGGGAGGCATCAGGTAACTTTTACACACCTGGCAGTTTTCAGCTGGTCCTGATCCCACTTTATCCAGACCACAGCTGATGCCACAACATCCCATTCAAAATCATAAACCTGCTGCTTTCAAGGGTAAATTCTGACATGTCCCTTTTTTCCAGTTTTCCCTGACCTTAACACTGGCAAGCTTTGTCCTCTTCAATACAACCAGACCTTCCGAGGCTATTACAGAAGACCGTCGATACGGCCTGCGCCGTGTGGGCTGGTGCTTTGAGCGAGCTTCCAAGACACAAAGGTGACCTTGAAGCCATGTAGCATATTTTTAATTCAGATCAATAACGCCGCAAGGTCCCTTTAAAATTCAATTAATAACAGATTTCAGTGTGTCTCAGACACACCTTCCTGCCTCCTTCCTATGTCCACTGACATAATCCAAAAGGGCAAACAACAGCCATATTCACACTAAGAAGAAAGAAAAAATGAAAGTTTAAATCACTAACAAATCTGTGTGTTTTCACTGTCTTGGATGGGCATAGTGGTGAAGTGGAGTTTTTCCTAACAATCTTGATCTTGCATCATTTTGGTCAATATCATTATCATACATATTTATCGTATTAAAGTATTGAAATAGATGAAGACAGGGCTTAAAGATGGCGATGTGGTCTTACTGCAATTATAACTGCGCGAAGGATTATGTTAAAATATGTATGCTGAGCTCCTGCTCACGTTTAATTTTTAAAACTCGCCTAGAGGTGCGAGTGAGTACCGCAAAGCAGCGGCTGATCCTCTGCGATGTGCCTGGGTGTCACGCGAGGGGGGGCACACGCGGAAATAGGCGTGGGCTCAGGCGGTAACCACGGCGATGGCGGGAGCTGGTCACCCGGCTCGGCCTTTGTTTAAGAATTAGCTGAACAATGAGGTTAAGAGACAAGACTAGTGGGAGCGATGGGCAGCAACAGAGCCGCAAAGCAGGCCTGTCTTCCAAGTGCTAATTACAACGGCGATGCATCATTAACCAGGAAGTAGCAGTAGAGGGTATGGCGTGCCGGTCCACTCTCCTGACCCCAATATTCCGCCCCAATTAACAGCTCATCCCATTCCATCACTGCCACTGCTTAGAGGAGGCCGTTTACAAAGATAACGCGACACAAGCAATTAGTTTAATCCGTTATTGATGACTCACACGGCACCGTGCATCTTATTTAAGTGGCCGCCCCTCCCTTCCCCTGTCACCAGGTGAAAAATGCCTGTCATGCGATGCCTTGACCCTGTGCCACCAGATGTGCTCACAGATGTTACATGTAGGGAGTTATGAATCCCAACCAGATCAGAGATGGACAAATGCGCGGTGCCACTGTACTGACTGGGGTAAGAAGTGCTTCCATAACTATTTTTTTCTTGCTGTTTTCACTAAACTAGTGTCTCCCAAAGATCTTTCGAACCTGAACATGTTTCCTTCAAACCATATTCTGCCTCGAGCACCACGGGGTACCGACAAACACACCCGTAGAAATGTTTATTCGCTCATGCATTTTTATGCTTGTATAAAATAGCACCTTAAAAGAAGAGAAGGTAACGAAAGTATTAAAAAATCTTTCAGAGGCAATGCAATTAATTGCATTAAGTTGCTGTGTACATTATTTAACATGCGTGACAGAGAACGACGCGCCACAGAGCGCAGAGCAGCACGGCGTACACTTCATATATTGTCGCCTCTTCTATGGATATAAATAAAAATTTAAATGAGAGATCAGCTGGGTGTCTGTTCTTTTCATTCACAGTGAGAAATCCCAAATTTTCCTTTGACATCTGTCCACACATGCATTTTGCACTCGATTTTAAGATTACACGTACAAACGATAATCGCTCCCAGCTGAATCGCAGCTCGGTTACGTTCATAATTAAGTTAACGCCGAATGGCATTCGCTGCTGATAAATGGCGCCCTTGTCACTCTCCCGTTCCTGTGTCAGGCTTCCAACAGGGCGCACTGCTGGGCTGACCCAGGAGTGCAGATCAGCTGGCTGGCTGTAGGATCTCTCCAGCCAACTAGTCGAGCCATCTGGAAGGCGAAACCATGACGGCCTCGAGATGCCAGACCTGCGTCGCTGTCGGCTGCCAGCTCTTGTTTCATGGTGTCACCCTCTTCCTAGCGCCGGCCGCTCGAGACATGGCTCTCCTCATTAGCCATCCACCGTAAAGCCAGACAGCAAGGTTAGAGACGAACAGGTTCCCATCAGCTGTGAAAATGCTGGAATTCCTCTCACCGCAGAAGAATCCTAGTGATACCAAGTACTGGCCCATTTTCTACTTAAATCATTTCTCATCTCATAAAAAAATTCTACATCTAACTGAGACTGCCGTTGTGCTTCAGCTGTACACCAAGTACTAAATAAACTGCTGCAGATCATAAATGTGCAATTTTCTACCAGATGAGATGTTGCTGACATCTACCAACTAACTATATAATGTAACATAAACCAAAGCTTTCTCTGTTGCAGATCCTGCAGACACATTTCATGTAGAGCTTCCAGACTAGTCACCACGGAGCCCTACCTGTATGTTACACGAGGATCGTTTGATTGTTGTATCATGGGTGTCACTAGAGAAGAAGTGTGTGCAAAAACAAACACTGTTATTTCATCCATACAATTGTCTTGAGCATGAGAAACAAATATGCCTCATGTTACGCCTGGCATGTGCACGGTTAACACGGTTAATGTGTGTGTGTGCACTGCTTTGGCTGATTATCATACATTTGTTCA
This sequence comes from Mormyrops attenuatus, assembly GCA_026777985.1. Classification (NCBI taxonomy): domain Eukaryota; kingdom Metazoa; phylum Chordata; class Actinopteri; order Osteoglossiformes; family Mormyridae; genus Mormyrops; species Mormyrops attenuatus. Next base: position 16,028,046 of record JAODKC010000117.1, on the reverse strand, counting down.
TTGTGACATGTTTCGGGTTTCTGAAGAGTAACTGTTAGGGAGACTCTGTCATCGGACGTGACAGACAGAACTGCATTCATGTACGATCCCCTGCAGACTGGGGCAGCGAAAGCTACACTTTTTGAATGAGATGAAAGCAAACTGACTGTAGCTTTGGGTCTATCATGACTAATAAACAGATTCAAAGAGTTATGGATGAATAATTGAGGATGGAGATGAAGGGCGCTGTGACCAACAGCGTTGGATCACACGGCACCTGCGTGCGCATGCCAAGGAGAGATCACCCGGATAGATGGTCACAAGGGTCTCGTGCCGCTCTCCGCCAACAACAGAGGGCCGTCTTATATCACGGTTTTTATGGTTTTCAAAAGCTGTATTTTTAACTTTGGCTTATTAAGACAAAATCCTACCTCATAGCACAGACTATACCCCCATTCACACAAAAGATATATTATATAGGGCCGTTGCTTCAGCGGGTGGTGTGGCGGTGCGGCGGTTAGCACCGTCACCTCGCACCTCTGGGATCAGGGATCTCTCCATGGTCCCACGTGCAGTGCTGGAGAAAAGTAAACTCACAAAAGTAAACCATTACAGACAAATCCAGACCAAGGTTTTGTTTCAATCAAACATACTCAGTAGGTTGGTTGCAACAAAACCTGAACTTTCCACCCGTCTTTAATGGATTACTTTTGCGAGAAGCTGGTGGTGTTGGTGGTCTAGTGGTTAGGATGCTTGCCTCTGGACCAAGAGATTGTGGATTCAAGTCCCACCTCTAGTACTACCATCATTGGGTCCCTGAGCAAGACCCTTAACCCCAACTTGCTCCAGGGGGACTGTCCCTGAATTTAACAATTTGAGGATAAAATCTGCTGACATACCTAAAGTTCTACATTGTACTGTACGTTAAGATTCCCAGAGGGACCAAATAACAGGCGGTTAGCAGCCTTTGGAAAGAAGTTCCCTTAAGTTGAACCGAATACTAGAAAATAATGTAAACAGGAATACAATCAAAGAGAAAATCAGAGAGGAAGCAGGTCTCCAGCACAGACTTCATAGCAGAAGCAGCCGTACTGTCCCTTTGGATGACAAGAACGCGATAATCAAAACAAGCAACACATGTTAAATGCGAAAGAGACAAACAGCTTTAATACCAGTGACAATTAGCAAACCAAAGTAATTCCGAAATGCATAAAAATACAAAAAATACACCAGTAGCTTAAAGCAGAACCCCCCCCCATCCTACATTACTGACATGTGTAGGGTCCTGCCATTGCTGCATCCCGTGGCGGTACAGAGGGGCTTCCGGAAAGCGTTCCGAGCGTGGCGCCACGTAATCCCAAACGGCATTGAAGAGCCTCACTCAGTGCAAACGAACTGCTGATGACAAGGGACTGTTAGCATCGGCGTGGATCCAGGAGCGGGCCGGGCCAGAACCCATCCAAACATCAATACATCTGCCATAACATCGCCATGCCCCTGAGACTTCGTTTTCACCAGCATCAGCAGAACGGCAAAGGCTCTGTCAGCTGTCCACCAAGTGGCCATGAGGTCAGTCCTAATTGTATGCTAATTAAGGCATAATGTATATCCCCCAAACCGCCGGCGATCGATGGCCATCACTAGAGCATCGTGCTCCGCGCACAAAGAGAGACCTAAGTGTATGGGAAGGAGCACTGATTTTGGTTATGTCGCTAATAGATGCAAGAAAGACTCCAGCACAACGGAGCTAGATTTGCATTGTGCTTCATTAGTTTATGGGATGCAGAATTCCATTGTGTTACCCTCTTAGTGGACATGACACGTTTTTTCCACCACAAACACATTAGCTACCCCCAAGCCCCTCAACTGAGTCTTTTTTCATTCCGGAAGATGATGGGCTGGATGATTGACTGCGGACTACAGGAAAACCCGGTATAGAAGAGCTGGGTTTTGTCTTCTTATAGGACATGTCACTTGTCATAAAGTCCCTTATGAGCTGTGTCACATTTATAAAAATGAAAAAAAAACTAATGAATGGGATTCAGGTTCACATTGTTCCCCTTATATGGACTCAGAGCTCAGAGATCAAATTTTTATTTATTTATTTTTTTAAAGATAGTCTTTTAAAATGTTTAAAACTTCACCACAGTACATATGTGGAGTTTGCATGTTCTCCCATGCTGCAGTGAGGTAAGCTGGTGCCTGCGAGGCTGTTGCGCCCTACAGTGATCTGGCATGTAGGGTCTTACCCTTGTCTTGTTTCATGTGCTGTCTGGCAGAGACTGTGACCCTTACGCTGAAGTGCTTGGAAGATGGATAGACGGATGGATGGATGGATGGATGGATGGATGGACGGATAGTTGCTAGCATGTTAGACAGCCGGACAAATAAGTGATTAGCACTTTCAAAAACCAGGGAAATTATCCAATCTAAAAGAAATCAAGCCACAACAATATCAGGACTTTTAAAGACACATAGTTGATCAAAAAGCTATTCTTCTACCAATCAAATCGGAAAAACACAAAGGACCAAAGCACTTTATCTGATCTATGGCTGTCTCCCTAGGGTCCTCAAACCCATCTCCCACAGCCACAACATATGCCATTCAATTACATACTTTTAATTGCTCATTACACAATCGTTTTCCGTCGGAACCTGAGTGAACAAGATTGACAGAACTGAACCTGTACAAACATGATCAGGCCAGTAAGACATGTACTAGGGACCTTCATCTCTCCCAGTCTGAGATACAATTGGTCCATCTCTTTTCTCTGCTATTCCCCAATGCTCCAGTTAGTCCCAGCAAACAAAGGGACAATAATCCAGAAATGAAACCAGATGGACCCATAGACCATAAGTTAGCCATGTCTATACACACCTCAGTAAACATATTCTAGTATTCTGGTTTTCCCAGAATCCTCTCCCACTATCTTTCTAGATGTCTCTAATACACCCCCCCCCATTCTGTAGTCCACTGCTCTTGAGTTATTGAATGTGAAAAGGCAAGAATATTTTAACTGTGCAACACCTTTTACAGGACTTCCAGCAATGCAACCCATTCTTCCTGACAAAACTATACATGGGGACATTTTGTAGACAGCAGCCCTCAAGTTCGACCACAGATTCTCAATTTGATTCGCATCCAGCTCGTCTGTCTCTTTCTACGAGGTCAGCTTTAGCGCACTTCAGCCTGCGGATCCTCACGTTAGCCGTGCGTTTTAGGTCAGTGTCCTGCTGAAAGGTGAATATCTGTTAGTCTTGGCTGTGTTTTGCAGACCGAAGCAGGTTTTCCTTAAGGATTTGCCTATATTTAGCTTCATTAATTTTGCCCTCTATCCAAATGAGCTTCCTGTTCCTCGCTGATGGCTTTGCATCGCCGTAACATGAAAAGTTTCACACAGCAAACACCATTATCTGGGCAGGATGCTCAGTGTTGCAAGTGGCTTTGCAGGAAATTCCAAATAGCTTTTATGTTCCACATAATTTTACAAGAAAAATATTGTTTTTTTTTCCTCTTCCTCAGAAATCGCAGTTTTCCTGCTATGCTGCTGCATACAGACAGAACATTTCTACCAAGCTGACCTTTCTATAGCCTCTGTGTGGCTTTCCCAACTAACGACATTTCAGCTTAGCCGCCGACGCAGGAAGGACGTACTTCTGCATGCAGATTCCGCGTAATGCCAGGCATCTCATAATAATGAACTTGATTGAGCTCTGAGGCTAATTGGGGGACAGAAAGTGATGATACCGCTCCCCTAACCTAAGTTGCAGTGCGAAAAAAGGAATAATTGTGTGTGTGTGTGTGTGTGTGTGTGTGTGTATATATATATATATATATATATATATGACTATTTCATAAAAATGGTGCGTGTTCAGGACTGGGATATATTGGATGGTAAGCTAACATTCGTTACTCGTAGTTGAAATGTTGAATGCTGAAGAAATGGGCAGGGATGAAGATCTGAGTGACTTTGACAAGGACTGGGGGGTGGGGGTGGGGGGTTAAGGATGTTGCTCAGATGTCTGGGATTCAAACTGGAATTTGCATTATGGCCACTCAACTGGGTCTGAGCATCTCTGACACGGCAAGGCTTGTGGGGCGCTCATGGTCAGCCACGGTGAGTACATACCGACAGTGCTCCGAGAAGGGAAAGACAATCAAACATATCCCAGACCATGTAAGGGTCTCCTCAGTGTTTTAGGGCTGGATTAGGAGATTTATACAAAACCCCCAGAGTTTGTACAATACAGGCCTACAACAATTTAAATGTTGTTAGCCAATCGCTTTCATGTTTCGGTCACATTTGGCATCAACTTATTCAGCTAGCTACCTTAATTCATCCATCAAATTTAATGTAATCGAAATAATACTGTCCGTAATATTTGGACAAATAAAATACATTTCCGTACAGGTGCACACAATACCCCAGGCTGACTTTTAGCTAATGCTGTTGTTCATAATCGCATGTCACTTTTACAGTCTTGTTACTTGCACGAGTCTATGCTTCTTTTATTAATGAAGTGTGCGTGTGCAGCATTTTACATGGACGGCGTTGCCCGCAGAGATACCTGCAGCCCTCTGCTGTACGCTGCTGTTAAGGCTCCAGTGGAGAGCTCAGCATCGGGAAGGTCAGCAGCTTACGCTTCCTTCCTCCTCTTGCCTCCAGCTCACTAAAAGCGACATTCCCCCCTCGCCTTGGTCCGGCTATAACCCCAGACTCTGGTAAGGAACCGTCGCTATTTTTTTTTTTACAACCCAGCAAGGTTAATACTTGTCTTCGGGCAGCTTTTGCCCCTCAAGCTGGAAACAAGGACATGCTTAAATGCAACCAATGATGTTTATACAACAGCCCCACACCACCTTGCTACCCCATAAAATAATTATTCAAAAACATCATTAAAAAGAGCCCCTCCCCCCCGACCAAATGGGAGACACATTTCCATGGGCAGGAGATTTTAATTTCTATTATCCCCGCGTTTGGTGTGAGGCCATCACGGGCCTGGAGCCTCTATATGCTAAGTATGCAGGACATAATGCAGGGCCATGACGAGGGGCCCCAATCACACTGTAAGCACAACCTGTAGATGGCACTTCATCAAGATTGTGTCTTTCTGCTATGGAAGCCATACAGTCTGATGCCGCTTGGGAAATCGGAGGCCTCGTTGCTGCCCAGTGAAGCACGGCACCCTAATTCGGGACAGTTTCATATCTACACATGGGGGAGGGGGGTCCAGGTTTTCACATATCTGTTAATAACCCTTCTGAACAGCGTTAGGTGACACACAACATTAAAAGGATCCAGATGAGCGTCATCCTGCCTCTTAGCAAACGCAGGAGCTTTAGCAGCGGCTAAGCCGGGCGCTGGACGCGAGAGAGATTAAGCGGAAAGAAGAGAAGGGAAGAGAAAGGGAAAGTCCCAGCGGAACAATCCAGAAGGCCTGGGTCTCACTCCCAGCCACTGCAGGGAGGAGGGGGGGCAGCGTGTGGCCCAGCAGACCAGGCCTCTCTTGTGATCATGATGTTGCCAGTTTGAATCCCAGACCCCTGAGCAACATCCTTAACCCCCCACCTCCACCCCCCAGGGATGCTGGGTAAATGGCTGACTCTCCACTTTAACCCCAAGAAGCATCACTCTCACCTTTTAGTGTGTCTCTCTTAAAAACGAGGGTGCAGATATGCAAAAACTCACACGTGCAGATGTAAAGTTTCATTTCATCATTGAGGGGAGGCGGGTTAAAAAGCAAAAGCCCCCCATTTACAGGAAGGGGACTCGAAAAGGTCGTAATCAAAATTGCCTAAAGAAACTGTAGGTACTTTAAATGAAATTATTTTGCTATTGTACATTTACATTTACGGTATTTGGCAGACGCCCTTAGACAGAGCGACTTACATACGTGCTTAGAAGTCTCATCAGTGAATCCATTCTGATACTGGTTCAATAGAACCTGGCTATGAATACTATCACTCTAAAAACACAGTTGGTCAGTAATACATTTTTTTTAATAAGAGTATACTCCTGGAAGTACTAATTCAAGTACTGATGAAAGATGTATGTTTTAGTCGTCGTTTGAAGGCACCTGATGACTCAGCTATTGACTATTAACTGATAGACGTTATGTGGAGGGACACTTTTGAACCTAATCTACACTTTAATAAGATATATAAGATATGTAATATAATAATGATTATTGTAATTAATGTAGGCATGTATGTGTGTGCATGTGTGTATATATATTTGTTTGTGGGATACCTACCATGCAAATATAACAGAAAAACATACAGCCATAGAAAAGATTGAGACCAATCTATATTTTTCAGCAAATCTGAATTTTCATGTTTAAATCCTGATTTAATCATGGTTCTGCTGGCAGAAGGTTCGGCTGAGCAGCAGGCTGCTTCCAGGCTCAAAGTTTCTAAGACAGAAGTACACGGGAACAAGGTGAAGTAGGAGACACTGGGAACGACCAGAAACCAGCCAGGTAAATGCCGACGATGACTGTTAACTTATCTGACAGTTTCTTGTGAATCACAGGAAGACATCAAGTGACCTTCAAAAAGAATGGGAAACATTAAGTGCACTGCTAGGACAGTTCATATCAGGCTCGTAGAAGCAGGACTGAAGTCCGATAAAGCAAGGAAGATGCCCTTCATTAATGAGAAACAGGGAAGAACCAGACTGCAGTTTGGCAAATATATATATATATATATATACAGTGGTACCTCGGCTCACGAACTTAATTCGTTCGAGGACTCATTTCGCGACTCGAGAAGTTCGCGACCTGAATCAATTTTTCCTATTTAAAATAATGTAAATACAAATAATTCGTTCAAATAATGCGTTTACGGAAGGCAGACTAATACACAACTGAGCATACAATTGTTGGCAGGCTGGTCGCTCGAAAGACAAAATAAGGAAAAGAACTACAAAACATCCCCCCCAAAAAACTAAACAGTTAACATCAAAAGACTGAGTAACAGTCAAAAACAGTACAGTAATTTCGAAAATGTGATTTTTTTAAATTATACTCTACATTATTTCCATATGCCTAAAATTTGTATGTACATTTCGTCATGCAACGCGTTGTATGGCGATGACCTTCTTTGTTTGTACTGTAATCAAACAATATACAGTTGCCACTATGTGTGAATGGAGAATATAACACTGAAATAGGAGTTACTTCATAATTTATGTTATTAATGAAGTACTGTAATTTTATGTATAGATATGTGACTGTTAAAAACCATCACAAACATGTTT
>JAODKC010000117.1:15995731-16013578 GCA_026777985.1 Mormyrops attenuatus | reverse complement strand
CTTTTTTGAATATGGGCGTTATATTAGCATGCTTCCAATCCGAAGGTACCACACCAGCAGATAACGATTTCTGGAATGATGAAATGTTTGATATACAGTATCATCTCATTTTCTCATTGCTACTCCTGATGAGGGTTACAGTGAAATGGTCATAAAAAATAGTGTTACCCATATTTCTCTGCAATGAAGTGAAAGTTCTTGAATTGACTATACTATCATCCAAAGCATTTACAGTTTAGTACTGTTGAGCAGTAATTGTTGAATCACATGACAGCAAAGCACAAACACAGCATCCTTTTACTCCCAGTTTTCAGCAAAGGTCTTTCCCAATCGGTCGTGCTTCAGAATCGCCGGAACTCATGTACCAGCATACGGTTCAGTCGTACTGATGTGTCACTTACATCTGGCACGTTCAAAGCATCACTGAGTAAGCAGAGATCTTGTGAATCACTGCGTGACTTATTTTTTTGCTTATTATACGGTTTTTCAAAGTGTTTTTTATTTCTTTCATGATGGGGGGTTTGTAGCGTTTCCTCTTACGCCTGGACCACAGCTTGCCGTTGGTTCCTCTCCAGCACAGTGGTTCCGCGTGGCCCAGTTTTGCAGACTCAGGACGGAAAGGCGAGTGTCCGCTGCTTGTGCAAATGTGCCCCAGTTTAAGAAGGCGCTTAGGCGCCGTTGCACATCCTCAGCACCGTCTGAGCGTTAATTTATCTTGGAGGATCTTTTCCTTTTTTTCCCGAAGCACCTGAAAACTAAGCCAGCAACTAAAAGAACTAAAAGAACTGTCTTAAGGGAAAAAAAAACAACATGGAGACCGAATCAGAAGTGAGGCAGTGTGAGAAGTGCTCAGCACATCTGCTGAGTGCTCAGGTCAATGTGCTGCCGGTGGATCCAGGTCATGTTAAGCCAGTGCTATGCCGAAGGCCCCCCCCCCCCGGGGGAATATGGCCGGGTCCCTCTTAGCGACGCCTGGCTTCGCCGCTGATGGAAATGGGCGGCACGGATCTGACAGGGCAATTCTGGGTCGATCCCATGAAGACGGAGGCCTTATTCCCTGAGTGTCACAAGGCCTGTCATTGGCCGGGTGATGATAATCTCGGCGTGTTCGGAGAGAGGTCACCTCCGTCACCTTGTGTACTCGCTGTATTGCCGGCCGAGTCGCATTTAGAGAGTTATATTAAAAACAGCAGAATTTCCACACTGCAGGCAGAAGGTAATTTTTAACTGTTAACCTCAGCCCCCCTGTAGCCGGGGTCCCTCTCCGCCACCGCAAGTCGGATGCAATGAGCTCAAAATTAAGAAAAAGAGTGAAGGTGTCATGTTGTGCCGGTGATCTAAGTCAATGTGCCGTCAGTGGGATGGGCGGCGGCTTCCTCTTGGGACGCCACTCAAAATACTCAATCAGAAAAGTTGCTCAGACTTAATTACGGCCACATTATGTGCTAAAATCAAATTAAGGTTGATGATGCTTTAATATAGGGTGACATCTGCATGAGACGACGTCTGCGTGACACAAAGCATGTGCTACAGTGTTAAGATGCTTCTTTTAATTTGGGTCCCATGCAGAAGTTTAAACCCAAACAACTGATTGATCAGTACTACGCTTTCCGTGTTAATGCCCTCCAAAGTGCCATTTCCCTCCGCTTCCTGTCTCTGAGAGTACTCCGCCAGCCCCACACAACACCCTAATGCGTTTCTTGCCCCGTGCCCTAATGACTAATTCAGCACGCAAAACTGTCGTCTCAGCAAAAAAATAAATAAATAAATAAAAATCTTGCCTCTGCCGTTAGGAAGTTTTGCTGAGACTCAACAGAAGCCTTCAAATATGCATGAAAATTATTTATTTAATACTCAGAAAACTCTGAAGATCTTTAAGACTTTCACTGATTACTGTTTAAGTGGCTTTGATCTGTTGCTGCTCATTTCCTTCATATTTCTAAACACCCCAGTATCCATCCATCCATCATCTGATCGCTCATTCCGGTCAGTGTTGTGCCGGGCCAGCATATATTACAGTGCACATAGCAGCTCCTATGAAAATTAATTGGCACTGACAGAATGCCACATTGCGATGAAAATACCTTGCATTGTCTTCGTATGCCATGAATGACACCGTAAACGGCAAGTCTTCCAGCCAGCATTTACTCACGATAATGCATGCTACAAAAAGCTGTCTGTATTACTGCATAACCAAGAACACTTGTAACAAATAAACCAATCCCAGCATTTTCAGGACCACAGCTGCTCTCTCCAGCAAGAACTCTGATTGGTCAGTTAAAGCGCCCTGTAATAAGTGTAGCAGTGACCCTTTGAACTTGAAAATGATAATATTAGACTTAAGATTCAGCCAGCAGCTGTGGATTACTGTCCCTGCATAAGCACTGTCTAATTAATAAACATAAATTTAAAAAACTGATTTCTCCCCTAAATCTCATTACTACTAAAGTGCTTAACCAGTAAAGATGTATGCTGTATGGAACAACTATTTACCTTCCCAGAGAGTATGAAGTGGCTCAGAGCCTCCTAATGCTCAGGTTGGTTGTCCTTTAAGAGGCACTGAAGGGGTCCGACTCCTTTTCAGGAAGCTAACAAATACACTGTAACATCACTGAGACTATTGGACTATTGGCCTTAGCTTCTCTAGCTTAGTAAAAAATACAATGAGTGAGAAATGTCTTTAAATGTCTTTAAATACTATGTATTGCCAAATTGTGTGTAGCTGTGAATGAATGTGTGTGTGTGGATTATGTTTATATTACATTGTGGGGACCAAATGTTCCCCACACCTTGTAATTTTGACGTTGTGGGGAGCATTTTTCAAGTTCCCACAAAGATCTGTGAATGCAATCATAAAACTGAAAATGCCAAAAGTTTCGTACTTTGTTTGGTTATTTATGGTTAAGGTTAGGGCGTGTGTGCGTGTGTGAATGTGTGTGTATGTGCTTGTGTGAATGTGTGTGTATGTGCGTGTGTTTGTGTGCGTGTGTGAATGTGTGTGTATGTGCGTGTGTGTGCGTGAATGTGTGTGTATGTGCGTGTGTGAATGTGTGTGTATGTGCGTGTGTGTGCGTGTGTGAATGTGTGTGTATGTGCGTGTGTGTGTGTGTGCCCTGCGCTGCGTGGGCGCCCCATTCTGGGTTATTGCCTGGTTTGCACCTGTTGTTTCCAGAGGATTGTCTCTGAACCTCCGTGCACCTGTATAGGACAAGCAGGTATAGGAAATGTATGAATGAATGAATGAATGAATGAATGAATACAGTATATGTCAAAAATTTGTGGCTATCTGGAAGAAATAATATGATTAATAGGACACTGCCAGCATGTCTCAGAAATGCCACAAATCATTATCTTTAAACAATAACCCCTTTGATACTGATGTTAATGCATAGTCCAGGATATGCCCCCTACAGGGGCAGTTCAGCAGCTCAGTGGGTAGCACTCTGATCTCACGCTTTGCTACCTTCCCCCTGCAGTCCAAAGACAAAGATGAAGTAAACTGGTGCTTCTTATTGCCTGTAATGTGTGACTGTGTGTGAGTGTGTGTGATGGACTGGCATCACATGTACAGTGTGCCCTGCCTTGTGACCTGTGAAGGACTGGCACCAAACGTACAGTGTGTCCCGCCTTGTGTCCTGTGATGGACTGGCACCAAGCATACAGTGTGTCCTGCCTTGTGCCCTGTGATGGACTGGCACCAAACGTACAGTGTGTCCCGCCTTGTGTCCTGTGATGGACTGGCACCAAGCATACAGTGTGTCCCGCCTTGTGTCCTGTGATGGACTGGCACCAAACATACAGTGTGTCCTGCCTTGTGCCCTGTGATAGACTGGCACCAAACAAACAGTGTGCCCTGCCTTGTGCCCTGTGATGGACTGGCACCAAACGTACAGTGTGTCCTGCCTTGTGCCCTGTGATGGACTGGCACCAAACATACAGTGTGTCCTGCCTTGTGCCCTGTGATGGACTGGCACCAAACATACAGTGTGTCCTGCCTTGTACCCTGTGATGGACTGGCACCAAACATACAGTGTGTCTTGCCTTGTACCCTGTGATGGACTGGCACCAAACGTATAATGTGTCCTGCCTTGTACCCTGTGATGGACTGGCACCAAACATACAGTGTGTCCCACCTTGTGCCCTGCGATGGACTGGCGCCAAATGAACAGTGTGCCCTGCCTTGTGCCCTGTGCTTTCTGGCATTGGCTCCACACTTGGAGACCTTGTACTAGATATGTAGGAGTGGAAGACAGATGGATGGATGTTTCATAAATTATAGAAATTTTTTTAATCTAATCTTATTTTCAGCATCATTCTGCCTCTGTCCCCTTTTCCTAAGTGACGTTATTTAGTGTGTGGAGTCATTGCTTCTGACCATAGGATAGAGCAGTGTTTCTCAAACCAGTCCTCAGAAACCTCCAGATGATCCACGTTTTTGCTCCATCCCAACTCCCTAGCGGAGCAAAAAATGTGGATTGTCTGGTAGGGAGCTGGGATGGAGCAAAAATGTGGACTGTCTGGGGGTCCCCGAGGACCAGGTTGGGAAACACTGGGATAGAGAGGCTGTAGACCCCAGGACAGGATAAGCATGGCGATCTCGCTTATGTCTCTGCATTTAGATTTCGACTAAAAATCTCCTTCTTCAGTCCAGCTTGCAGTGGTTGCAAGTTCTGCTGCCTCCACTGCTGTCATGTGTCTTTAGGTATGTGTGTGTGTACGCATGTGTGTGTGCGCGTGTGTGTGTGCGCGTGTGTGTGTGTGCGTGTACACATCCATCCATCTTCTAACTGCCCCTCCTGGTCAGGATCGCAGCGGGTCTTGGAACCAATCCCAGCCGGCATAGGGCACAATATATATATAGGTATATTTATATAGGCGTATTTTTATCTACATACTAATCCTCTGTTTCTCTTAACATTCCATTTCCGTTCCCTCGCCAGAGTGAGATGTCAAGGTCCTGTTCAAACACTGCTCTGCTAATTGTGCTGATCGAACACTGCTCTCCTAATTGTGCCGATCGAACACTGCTCTGCTAATTGTGCCGATCGAACACTGCACTGCCAATTCTGCCGATCGAACACTGCACTGCCAATCGTGCCGACCGAACACTGCACTGCCAATCGTGCCGACCGAACACTGCACTGCCAATTGTGCTGATCGAACACTGCACTGCTAATTGAGCTGTTTGAACACTGCATTGCTAATTGTGCCGATCGAACACTGCACTGGTAATTGTGCCGATCGAAGACTGCACTGGTAATTGTGCTGATAAAACGTCCCACAGATCCTTTATTTTGGTAAAAGGTTTGATTGTTTGTTTACCTGTTTAGCGAGAGGTCGACGTTGTCCCTCATTATCTGCCACCTTTCTTAAATTCTATAACATTTCCTGGTGTTTGTCTTGTAAGAGAATTTCCCTACTTGTGCTTGTAAGTCATTTATATATAATACTGTTGCTTTGTCTTACATTAGGCATTTTACAGCAACAATGTTGGATAAAACAATAGCTAGACAGTATATGAAAGAACTGCTGTCTGCTCTTTCAGCTTCAGTGTCGACCCCAGGTTGCACAGAGAAGAATCGGCGTACAGGCAGTTTTCATTTCAACTTCATTCTGTCTGGAAAAACTACCCATAAAAAACTGCCTTCAGGTAAACAAAAGGGTACAAGACATTGCTGGCTGTTAATGTGGGAATGAATGCAGCATCACCGTTAGTGTAAATGTACCATAAAATCAGGCCTCCTGCTTTTGTCCTCCTTACACAGAGCGTAAAGGCTGGTATCACCCCAGTCAGCTTGGCTTGTGGAGATGTCTTTATTTTCCCCAGCTCAGCAGTACGGGCTGAGGCAAGAGAAAACATCTGGGAGAGAGGAATGCAGAAACTCTGAAAGCCACCTCAGATGAAGGTTGTGCTGCATAATTCATGCAGCCGCCCCTTTTAGAAACGGCAAATTCATCAGGACAATGTTATTTGACGGAAGAAGGGCCTTCACCTTGCTTTGCTCCTCGCCGTTCTTCGCCGGCGCTGTATGGTGCCGTGAGGAGCTTCGTATGCCCACGGGGGGGCCAGAATGCATCCAGAAGAAGTTTTGCAGTGGTTTGTGGGAGATCTGCAAGGACAGCTCTACTACATTAACATTATTGATTCAAAGCTTATCTGCAGGGTTACTGTGCATATCTGACATTCCACTAAAATCCTGCCCCACCCCCAATAGTGGTGTTTTTCACTTAAAACCGCTGATACATTCTGGATGTCCCAAAGAAACGGACAAGGATCTACAGAGAGTATTGCTTTTGGGACTGTAAAAAGATGGAGTCTAAATAACCACCTGGTAAATTACTAACTATCGATATGTCCTTTCTCATAGTCAAGGTGTCCCGTGTCATCTTACTTTTAAGGGTATCACAGATTTCTACCTAATTAGGTTAGGAAAGTGAATTCAATTATCTACTCGGTTAATTGTAGCAGCTTTAAGGGTCTGTACGCGTATCTGTAACCATGCAGTAAATATGCTAGTTTTTAATATACCACAGCTGCCTTTTGTACCTCAAACGAAATTCTCCTGCACAAGCAGATCAGCTGCAGGACACCTGGAGCCAGCACAAGGAGAGGACAGAATTCACATTATATTATAAATATCATTGCCTATGGTTGCCTAGCAAACTACAATACTACCCATTCCAGCTTAGAAATTGTTTTAAAGGTGTGAAATATGTAAGGTTTCCAAAGCCATTTCATAAGAATGACATACAGCTGGGGCCTTTGCAGGATCAAGCAGGTCGATAGTTGCCCCTCGTCTGGTAGGAGTCCTCACAAATTGTGTTAAGAAGCAATCGTTTTGGGTCTCCCCAATGACTGGGTACCGGGTGAAGCAAAGTAAGCAGTCAGGTTTGGTCCGCGTTATGTCGTTTTGAACAAGAAGCCCCAGAGGCGTCACATTTGGTCTGCATTCTGTCAGGTGTGTTGCTGTCTCTCATCGCTGTAAAGCGGCCTCCTTTCACCAGTCTGGAGCAAAATGCGCTTTCCTTCAAGAGCATTTTATTGGTGTGTGCAACCTATGTGATGAAGTTGAGAGGATTGCCAAAAGCACGCATGACAGACGGGGTGTGTGGGAGTCTGCACCCCTTCCAAGTTTGTATGGGTGTTGTACATTTGTACTTCGAAGGGAAGAACTATGGAATAGTTTATCCATAAAATGAGTGGAAATATTTTACAATTTAATTCATATATAGATAGGGATAAACCACTTTGAGGTGTGCAGTTACACGAAAATAATCAACAACAACTTGGTGTAATGACCAAACTGAAGTTGATTATTTTCTTATATATGCACACCTCAAAGTGGTTTATCTCACTTATAACACAGATAATGAACATAAAATAATAATAGAATAAACTACATTATGGACGGGCATGATGATAGACAGACGATCCACAGTGTGGCTCACAAAACAGGACTTTATTAAACTCAAGAAGAAACAAACAGACCACAAGGGGTTTAAAAAAGTAGGTAAACAACAAAACTAAGGTAGGGAGCAACACAGGAACAACCACAGCGAATAGCAGCAAATACAGGGCAAATACAGGGCAATAACAGCTACAGAAACAAAATGACCGATTGAGGAACAAGGGCGAGGGCAGGCACATATATAAACAGAAGACAGGGGTAAGAAGAGGGACAGGTGTGGGCCAATTACAATCAAACCCAAGGGCTTGGAATAACAAGACACAGGTGAGGGTCATAATCACAAAGGAATGAAACAGTAGGACAGGTGCAGCCAGTAACACCTGCTGGCCAGGCAGGGACTGATCCTGACAAAACTACTTAGAGTTAATTTTTCAGAAGAAAATAATTTCATTTAGCATTTAATAACGTTCTAGTGTGCTCTTATAAATATAGTCCCTATAAGGATAGAACATGTGCTCAGGTTACTCACTGAAATCCACAAGTCCGTTAAGTTACCATAGAAACAATTAGTCATTTTGGTGAAATTTCTTCCCTGCTAGATATTTCACAGTCAACTGTAGGTCACATCATTGCAAAGTGACAGAATGGAGATTGTGAGCCAGGCCTTCATGTCCAGCACCAGTGCCTGACCTCACAAATGGGCTTCTGGATGAATGGGCAAATATTCCCACAGACACGCTCCAAAATCTTGTGCAAAGCCTTCCCAAAAGAGTGGCAGCTGTTGTAGCTGCAAACTCCATATTGTTGCCTGTGGATTTCGAATGGGATGTCATAGACATTCCTGTAGGTGTAATGGTCAGGTGTCCCTATACTTTTGTCCATAAAGTGTACTTGCCATTCCAGTGATATTTTTATAAGCTATTTCATTGTCCCATGAGTTGTATACATCACATGTTTAAAACCCTTATTTCTAAGTAGGATGGTAAACAGAACCACGTGACACTCAGATAGATGGAAGGAAGGATCTGCTCACTATATAACCCTAAAGGCTCTGGAATGTTCATTCATTGTTATTTGCAAGTAGCTACCACAATGCCTAGTTGTACCTCTCCAAATCCTCTAAATTAGGTAATTGATGAAGAGTCTAGGCTTTGAAATTCCCATGCCATGATATTTGTCGGTCTTGAATGTCTTGCGAAGGTCCAACATGATGATGGATGTTGCCCCCACCAAACGTTGCCGACGGTCTCTAGCGAGTCGTGTTTACCCCTCTGGCAGATACGCAACAACCCGTCCGGCCCCTGCATCCGGACTACCAAGAGAGATATATCATGCGTGGCTAGCATGCAGCTAGTTAGTTATCTGCATTGCCTACTGTGGTACTATCCAAGTGAATGCTCATGGGAGTTTTGCTTACACAAAAATGTTCTAAGGGCAAAACAAAAAATGATTGGTTCAGATAGATAACCAATCAGATTCTAGAAGAGGTGGGTCCAAGACATCTGATTGGTTGGTCCCAAATCCTCTAGTTGCTTTGACCAACCTTCTCTACAATTTGATTGGTTATCTCTCTGAACCAATCATTTTTTGTTCTGTCCTCAGATCATTTTTGTGTGAGTAAAACTCCCATGAGCCAATTATACACATTGCTTCATGTCTTACATTATTTTTTTATGTAACTATCATCAAAAATGTTTGATTCCCAGTTTACTTTAGGTTCATTGGAAAAATACTTTGTTACTAATCACCTTGTCACTACTTGCCACTACCCGCTCTGGGCTGACGTTAAGTGTAGCTTCTCCGGCTTCTCAGTTTCCTTACCAGACCTTATTCCCTGAAGAAAGTCATTTTTTGTTTTTTGTTTTTTTTATTTGCTGAAGCAAACTGAAGCAAATTTTAGAAGGGTCATAAACTTTTATAATGTTTTCTAGCTCTTCAGTTAATATTGGTAATATTGGTATTTCTTAGAAAATGCTACAATATGATAATCTTACATTCTGATTAGAAGTTTGTTTTCCCATGTTCTGTTCTGTGAATTCATTAAGTACAAGATAGAGTCACCAGTAATTACATTTTCTGATGTTTCACAAGCTTTTCAGTTGTTGTGGAAAGCAGATTAAATGATTGTGCCATCTGCAACTGGCAGCATGTATCTGAGAAATACACTCAGTTTGTTTTGTTCATTTGAAAATTACCAGCTTTGACAATTACAGACAGTCTTGCATCTTTATATTTGCCTTAGAATGTTTGTTTCCCACTTTATTTCTGAGCCATTTATTCCTATTTTATGTGTGTTTATCCCCCCCAGTTAAAGTGCTACCTACAGGTATTCTACAGGTACTTCTTGTTCCAAAATAGAGCCTCAGAACCCATAAACCTAATTCCCCTATTGCAAAACAAATTGTTCAGTCATATTTTCCGCTTACAGTGTCAACAGCCTTAGGACACTGTTGTATTTGCAGCATGTAACACAGCTGACCAGCATTTATTTACGGTATCCTGCTAACTCATTTACTGGCTATGCTATCAGGGAACAATTCTCTACAACAAAAGTAAATGAATATTTTAATATTCATATCATATAATTTATTTACCAATCCATCTGTCGTCCATAACCACTTACCCAGTACAAAATCATGGCATATATTATTTGTGGAACTTCTTTGTGGCTGAAGTAATTGAGCTATCAGAATTGCTGCGCCATGGCTGGTGTTCATGGCCTTAGCTGTGTGGAGCAGCCAGCAGCAAGGACACGCAGGCTAGTGTGCAATTTCCGCTCCTTGTCTGTACTGGGGAACTCACGTAGTCAAATATTTCAGCTGCAGAGCGAGGAAACATCGCTCTGACCCCCCACCACAGTAAAGGATCTGCCTCAGGTAAATCGCTGGATATCTGGTTCTGAATGGCCCCCAGCATACTAAGTGAAAGTGGCTGATAAAAATCTTAATTCCTGTATTTTACATGCATTAGACACGCCATAGGGATGACACAGCATTCACAAAGAAAAATGACTCTCAAAATGATCGCTGTGAACTATTGGAAAAAGTGGAGATTATGTAAGAAATCTACATCTTAACCTTGGGGACTGAACTGCGAAGGAAGCGTACCTGCAAATCACTGGGGAAATATTCATTCTGTGTCTGAGATATATACCAGGAATCCACTTTAAACTGTCAGCAATCTTCTGCTCTTCGAGTTGGAATCTAGGTATAACTCTAGATGCGCATTTTGATCCAAGTATTTAGAGTCTGTAATTGGGACTGTATGGTTTATTTAAGGCACTTAAAAACAAGTGAGAACTTGTCGTGGAAGAATAAGGGGTTAAAGCACATTTGTTTTGGCAAATGTGTATTTTATGTTTCCTTTATGAAGTGATGAGACCCGGCTGTGCTGGTTCTCTGCTAAGGTTTCTTGGAAGAAGTTTCCTTTTTATTTCTGGAATAAATTAACAGGCTGGCAAGCAGTGCCATAATCGCTCACTTTTGTTATTTCTCTATAACATTATAAAGCAGTCAGAATAATAAACACGAATTGTGTAGTCGCTCCCGAAGCGTTGCACTCGCGGTTAGATAACACCGCTGCGATAAATAACTCTGCGATGTACGGGCTGCCCATGACTTTACCTTAGTTATCTTCATTAGGAGGAGCATCGCAAACACCTTGATTTTAACAAAGACAAATCGTCGACAGTCCTGTTTATTTAGCGGTCGCTTTTCTTTTCGGTACGGGAGACGAGGGCTACCTATGTAAGTGTTGTTCGAGATTTTATGGAAAAGATCCGAATTTAGCTTAGTGGATTGATATTGATTTGGAAACATAAAGCATGTACACGCGCGAACGAGTTCGCAAACGTTCACAAATTAAATCAGCGCAGAACTCCGAGACCGACGGAAAAGACTCGAAAAAGCCACACATGGCGATGGATCTGAACATTTTTCACTCTGCTTAACCTCTCAGCCTAAGCATAAGCTTTCAGATCCCGTACCCAACGTCATACTGAATACATGCAACAATAGATTTTTCTCCTGCTCAAGATATATTTCATGTACACCTGCATCCAAAGTCTGCTGTGGGCCAAGGACCTGGAAATCAGAATCAATTTCTTAGTGGGAAAAAAACACAGAGAATGACCCCAGAGGAGAAAAAGCAGTTCGTCTCCACAGTAGCTTGACGGTTGGTAGGGGGAGCACAGGGCCGCCGGCTGGCCTCTGCAGTGCCCCTGTCGAGCCGTGGACCATCCCCCATCCCGCCAGGACTGCTCTTCTCCCATCAGACCTCTGATGCACCAGTCAGGGCCCTGTGCCACAGCGGTCCATATTAAGTGCTGAGGGACATACTCACACCGACGGTTGGAAAACGAAAGCCTCATGCTCACTACTTATATTGGAAAAATATATAGGACCGATATATCTATCTATCTATCTATCTATCTATCTATCTATCATGTTTAGGGATAAACAACCATTAAAATCAAAAATTATATTCAGCTTTTCCTAAATATGTTTCTGACTTCTGCATGTTTGTGACAGGAATTGTGAGGACACTCGGAGTCGGGTGTAGTGTGTATGTAGTGAGGGTTTGACCTTCAGCAGGTCTGAATTAAATGCACGCCATGATGCTTTGGTGTTACATAACTCAGCAGCAGCTGTTGGGGTCTCAGTGGGGGGGTTTGTACACACACAGTCTAGCTGGACTGCGGAGCTCTCTGCCATCAGGGCTTTTTTTCCCGAAGGTGCATCGACCCCCCAGCAAACCTATGGGAGGAACAAGGCAGCACAAGACCCGAGAACTAGACAGCCAATAGCTCCACCCCCCCCTCTGAGGTAGGAGTCTTGCTTGAACATATGTGGGGGAAAAATTTTGCCTTTTAGGCATCAGCTACTGAAATATATACTGATCTAGAAACAGAAATGCAGAACAGACAAACCAAGGAATCATCCATCCATTTATCCATGCAGCTTCCAAACAGTTATCCCGTACAGGCTTGGACACTGTAGTAGGTAGTATAGGGCGCATGGGAGGGGTATCTTTGCACAGGATTCTGGTCCGTCACACACGTGCACCATTTCATGGATGCCAGCTAAGCAAACTGAATGGCTTTGGACTGAGGGAGCGACCGGGGGTCTCCAGGATAAATGTATCCCATACAGAAAGGACCATGTAAGCTGTGGGGGAGGTGGGATACCAGCCCCCATCCCTGCAGGCGTGAGTGCTACCTGCTGGGTCCCCCCCCCCCAATAAACGAATCAGTAAAAATTATAATACAGAACTGAAAATGAAAATAGAAGCTGTTTGTTGCATTTGAAGCATGGTAAGCTAAAGGAAGTGTAACACTGGCAATCTATCAAAAAGGAGGGAACTTATGTAAGCAGGATCAGGAATAAAACATTGTTTCTTTTAAAATATGGTTGCTGAAACTTTCAAATTACAGTGGCAATGGGGTGGGTACTGCTGAACAGGCTTTGAAAAATGAGTGGATTCTCTTACCAAGGTCCAAAAACGCAGGTGTTTGGGGGTAAGTCAAAAAAAAATGTGTTTAAAATTGGATTCCTTGGATTCATTTTTGGAATTGCTCTGTTGTGTTGTCAAGCTACCCTTTCACCAAAGACAGCATTCATTAGTTCTGCTCATCCTTTCAGGGTAATCTTAGATGTCCTGGCGGTTGTAAACATCACTCTTGCACGTGTGGTGAGCACAGTAACATGGAGTGTTCTTTGGACCTGTGTGTTTTAACACAATTACCGGTGCCCGCATGCATGCCTTGGCTCCTTTGTTATGTTATGCTATTTGTGGCTTCGTCCCAATTGCTTCTCCACATCTTCACACAGCACACTGCTAATGTTTGGTATATTTAGATCTAGGGCAAAGGGGGGAAATTCCAGTCTTGGAGACTAGAAGTCTTGCCGTTTCTACAGTTCTTATTCGCTTATCAGGAACAATTCAGATCTCACAACAGACTGCTGAGCTTAAGCTGAAAGCAGGACTGTGGCAGCTATACAGACTTTAATGACCTTTCGTGTTTTCATGCATCTGCTACACTGAGACTAGTTCATAGTGTGCGGTCATGCACAATGCAATGTGTAAAAGACACATTTGTTGGTACAGACACACACATACCATCCATGCAGTCCAATATAGTCATATTCCTGGGTCGCTATCCCGAAAGTCATGCCTTATGATGGATCTCAGTCCATTACTGGTTATTATTTCTCATTTAGTGCTCAGCAAGTAGTTAATCGCATTATTAAATGCTTAACAAACCTATGGGGCAAGTTTATAGGGTGTCTAAATTATTCATTACAGCTTTGTTAATTATCCATTAACAAAGTATCATTCATCATTAAATTAGATGCATACTGTTGTCTTCTAGTTATTTAATCATTTAATGATATTAATATGACTTTCGTGATCTACAGAAATATCAGTAGGCACAGAGCATCCCAACGAAAATCTGTGGCATATTCGTCATTATTAAATGCATCATGTCCCCTAACAAACTGTTTTTTTCTTCAAAGCACCTGCTACTGTATGTTTGATTATTGCTGAATTGCTAATTGCTGACCGGTGAACGATCCACCCATTATGTAGAGCTAGATTCTGTGGGACCATGAGGTGCAGAGTGATGGCGAGCCAGGTGTTCTCCGTGTACACTGGGAGCTGCAGCGCTCCGGACTCTGCCTTGCCTCTCGCTCTCCCAGGCGCCCACCGCACATCCGGCATCTGCTCAGCTGCCCCAGATCTTCACATCACCTCAAAGACCTTAAGGTGCACGTGGAACATGCTGAGCAAGAGAACTGCATGATGATGGACGCCGCGGTGGGGACGTTCTTCTAAATCTGGTGGGTCTTTCTGTGACTTATTACTCCATGACAACTATTTGCATCAGACTGCCATTAGTAGCACACCGGCATTAGGGAGGAGGCCAGTGCGGTTCTGAAGTTTGCACTCCCAGTGACGCTGAAAGGTAACACAAGTTCAGGTCCCTGGAAGCTCCTGGGTTTCTTTTTTCACAGGATGAAAATTAATTTGACCAACGGTCCCGAAAGTCCAGGATAATTCCCATGGTTCTGCATACAGTAGAGTTGACCTGTGCGCCTTATTTCTAAAGTCCACCTCTCAACTTTCCATAGACTCTGTCTGCTCTGACGGCCCACTGGAGAGGGGACTTCTGGTGTAAAAACTTCTGGTTTCCTCAAGAAGGAGAGTCACATGATCAGGATTGATTAATAATCGCGCTCCGTCTTGCTAAAGCGGCTTGTTCTGTTTTGTTTCGGCCGCGTGTTGTGTTAGCCCTGTGAGATCATTCCCACTGCCTCAGTCCCATGCATAAATCATTCCTGTTATTTTGTTCTCTGTGTTTGTGAGCCCAGCTATTGTTTGCTGTTACCATCTGTGTCATGTTAGGCCAACCTGCCGGTCCCCATCTAATACTCAAAGAGGACTCCATTGTAATTATACCCATTCTCCTCGCCTGTATCCCTCATCATACTGTTCACCCCACCCCCACCCCCCCAGCCGCCATATAGCGACACCACTAGGTTCAAAAAAATAAATCCACAAAGAGTTATTATGGAATATTATGTTAAATTGCATTAGTGTATGATTAAGTACTTCTTTTAATTTGCTAAGTTTTATGATCAGAACATTACATCCCATTTCATTTAAAATATTTAACATTTGAAATATTCATTTAAATGGTTGCATCAGATTGTAAATTATTTCTGAAAACCCAGGGGTTGTTTACTGTGGGAGTCCATTCTTTCCATAATACATTGACAACAACATTTACATAATCTTTGTAAAAATGTGTAAAACCACAAATAAAACAGTATATGAGAAATATTTTCAGTTTTCCTGAATGAGTAAATACTGCATGCTGACAGGGATGATATTACAGATGTTCACTAACCCATGAACAAGTGACAGGTTTACTAACAGCTAATTACAAAATAGTAAACCATTTTAAGGCTGCATTCCTGCTGTTGATTTCCGTCCTTTTGTTTCAGGGTGCGTCTCCATGCTCTGACATACACAGAGCCCTTCAATTAGAGCACCGATAAATCCCGCGCTTGTTCATTTCCATTAAAATATTCCTCCTCTCCCGCTAATTAGGTGAGGTCCGCCATACCAAAGCAGCATTCGCCAAGCGAAACACAGACTGCGCAGCACTCCTCCGGTTTAATTTGACCGAGTAGAGCAGCCAGGATAACAAGGAATTATTTTAATTAACTGCAGCTAGTTTCTGTGGTTAATGGGGCTAGTTTATCGCACTTGTGTACCTCAGATCTGGAAATTCAACGGTATCCATAGAAACTTCACAGAATGCGCAAAGTGTACGTGTTTTTTTATTCTTTCCCACAGATTACGTACGCGTTCAGGTTAGATGTCAGAGGCTAACGCACGAAACAGGCTCAGTGTTTGTCATTGTCGGGATGATCTTTGGGGTTGTAAGGATGTGGTTGACGGCAGAGGGAGCCGTGGAGGATGTGTGAGGAGAATTTCCTGTTGAGATTCTTACCGTTGAGCGGCGGGGAGGAAACGCGACGCAGCATTTGATGTCATCTCCAAATTAGACTGGGGCAGAGGCTGCCAGCGTCCTTTGGAAATTTCTTTCGTTTCCTTCTTTTGAACGTGTCACAGAAAACATAAATGGGTGTCAGGAAGGGAACTGAAGCCTCGAAGTGGGGGGGGGGGATCCTGAGTCTCCGCAAAGGCTGAAGAGTCGGGCAAAATTGGCATTATCTCGGTTTGGCCGTGTAATTACTGACCCCCGGCTCAGAGCTCCCGCTAGCCAATCGATTCAATTAGAGCGACTTGCCTCCATCTCCCCGCCTGGGCCTTTCTACCTGGTGCTGCTCACACGCAGGCATGATGTGATACCATCAGACACTGACAACACAATCAGCCACAAGCTCGCCGAGGCCTCTGAAAGCCCTTCCTGGCTGGTTTTCATCTCTGCTTTAATTCTGGGTATAATGGGGAAGATGGAAGTTGATGAGAAGCCAAAATAAGGTGGCAGTGTTACAACTTGCTAAAGGGGGGGATCGGACCGGGGGCTGAGCTCCGGAAGGCTGACACTCGGCGACACTGGATCAGTAGAAGTCTAAATGCTGACACAGGACACTGACAGCCTAATCACTGTCAGGATCAAATGACGGGAAGGGGCCGTAGGAGCATGGTGGGGAATTTCCGCCTGTGTTTGATTGTCACTCTGACCATGGAAACAGCAACTGGAGAAAATTGCACCAACTCTCGTCGATGCTCGTCTATGTTTTTTTTTTCCTGATTCTTCGGGGGGAGGGCGGGGTTAACAAAAGGCTGATTTCTCGCTGGAATCATGCGGTCAGAGGAAACCCGCAGCTCATTTCGACAGGGCTGTAAGTCACATGCAAATTAAAGCCAAAACAGCTGAAAGACTCGCCCACAATTTCAAAAACTGAGTCGATTTCCCACCCAACAGCGCTAAAAGAACATGTTTAAAACGTGAAATGAACGCGCTCTCTGCATCCTTTGGTCTGCAGCTTATTACAATTCCTCTACAGAAATTACAAAAGTATTTGATTACATGACGGCAACTTCATTTGTACTAAATCACTAACTGCAGGGAAAATGATTCCCTTTGCAGAAGTTTAGCTATATCTTGCTGTTTAGTAGAGTCATTTAAGGAAGCTGTTGTTTGATATTCCGTTTCTGAAGATTAATCTAGCACCTTTCAAAATACGGCAAAACGATTATTCAACCTTGTATCACCTTCATTCCCCATATGCTTATTGTAGTACTACAGTATTAGGAAGTTCTTTTCCCAGAATCTGTCTGCAGAAACGGAAGAAATGCATTTCCGACGCTCCTCTACCAACAAATGAGATACATTCCTAATGACCGTTTGCAATTTGAAATGTTCGTAAGTCGTTATTCACCATCATTTTAAGGACATACGCAAGTACAAAGAACTAGGATGCCGGGAGTACGCACGCTACGCTGCTGTGCGGTGGGAGTAGTGGTCAAAAGTCGTACTAGGCGGAACTGGAATGCAGAAAAAAAATCATTGATGTTGCGGACAGGAAACGGGAGCCCAGTGAACACAATTTGGACTTAGTCCTCTTCGTTCGTATGTCTGAAAGTTCGTAAGTTGAACTTTCTTAAGTAGAGGAGCGTCTGTATTATGGCAGCCTTTTCTTACACTGTCCTGCACCAGAGCTCCTGCAGAATCTGCTTCTTTCTGAGGACCTGTGTCACAGTCCACGTGTATCACAGGGTCCTAATCTGCTTCTTCCTGAGTACCCGTGTCACGGTCCACGTGTATCGCAGGGTCCTAATCTGCTTCTTCCTGAGTACCTGTGTCACGGTCCACGTGTATCGCTGGGTCCTAATCTGCTTCTTCCTGAGGACCAGTGTCACAGTCCACGTGTATCGCTGGGTCCTAATCTGCTTCTTCCTG
>JAODKC010000117.1:15981488-15995631 GCA_026777985.1 Mormyrops attenuatus | reverse complement strand
TTCTTCCTGAGTACCCGTGTCACGGTCCACGTGTATCGCAGGGTCCTAATCTGCTTCTTCCTGAGTACCTGTGTCACAGTCCACGTGTATCGCTGGGTCCTAATCTGCTTCTTCCTGAGTACCTGTGTCACAGTCCACGTGTATCGCTGGGTCCTAATCTGCTTCTTCCTGAGTACCTGTGTCACAGTCCACGTGTATCCTAATTTGCTTAGGCTCAAATTTGTGCAAATAAATGCTAAGATAAAGTCTCAGCCTTGAGATCACAGATTCAGTTTTTTATGAAATAATACATTTTTAAACAGTATTGAACATTGTGGGAATAATAAATTGTTTTGTAATATAGTTAAATCATTAAAAAGTCAAAAAATTTTTTACATAGAAATATGCTCATGCTATTCAGGTCGTTTTCAATAAGGGTCTGTTTTAAATTGTGGGTGCAAGTTTTCATACATATTATATAAGATTATTAAAGTAAAATTTTGACTGAAGTTTGACTCTTTTAATTAATTCTTAAATATCAGCCCAGGAGCTTTGGGTCTTTGGTATTTTCGTGACTTGCTTCTCATAAATCAGGGTTATAGGAAATGTGAATGAGGGAAGACATGTTCCATAAAGGAAATTAATTTTGGTTTAAACAAGTTTCTACTCACAGTGATTGAACAAGGAGACGCTGAAGTATGACAGTGTAGCACTGTTTTAATAAGAGCCCAAACCAGTCCTGACTGCTGCTGGAATTAGTGCCCAGAGTATTATTTATTTATTTTTATCATGTCATTTTTTCTGCTCCATTTATGAAAAGAAAAAAACAACATTGTGCACACAGTAGACTTGAAAAATGACCTCATCTCAAAGTATAGTTTGGTAGGGGCCGCTGCTTTATTTTCCCTCGGGAAGGAGAGATGCCAGCAAGGAGAAAGGAAAAAAGATGAAAATGTGACTCGTAATCGTAATAATCACAGTGTGAGTGAAAGGCAGTGATATCGCTTCCAATATGCAAAAAAAGGCACAGGGGAGAGCACTGACCGAACACGGTGAAGCTCCTTATTGCCAAACGAAGAGGGGGTAAATCGTGCAGATTACTGAATAACAGAAAATGAAATACATTTTTCCTCCCCAGTAAAAGCACCCAGCACAAACGGTAACAGCTGAGTGTTCTGCTTAAAGTTAGGCAAATATTAGGATCCTGTAATCAAAGGTATCCTGCTGTCCAAATCTTTTTTAATGAGGAATTAGCAGGCGAAAAAGCAAACCATGGCGTGTCATTCTTTAAGCCTCACAACCCCCCGCCAGAGAACTAATAAGGGATTCATGCCTACAAAGTTTTTACATCAAACGCGTTCCACCGCAAAACAGCACATTTTCAAACGGTTCCAGCCCTGTGTTTTTTTCTTTTTGGTGACAGATGTCTGTTGTTTATTTTTTTGCTCCCTTGCTCACAATCCACTTTTTTATGTTAGATTGACCAACTTATTAGCTGCTCCACGCACAGCAACAGGCAGACGCGTACTCCATCATTAAGGGCGGACCGCGACGTGGGCGAGGGGGCTACGGCTCGCTCTTTGGCCATGGCGGCATCCGCTCTGTGGATGATTAAAGCCGACGGGCAGACTGCATGACTCCGCCAGGGAAGAGCAGAAACAAAAGGCCCCAGCTCCTACCCCACGTATCGCCGGCTTTTGATCAGTCGGCAGCGGAGAAGCACGCCGGGACCGAACCGTTGGGTTTGTTTAAAATGCAAAGTAATGATGGATCTGCTCTACTTTGAGCCGCTCGCTCTTGCTGGGCTTAACAGTGCCGATGGTGTGTGTGTGTTTTTTTCTTTTTCAAAAAAGCCATGGATATGTGTGCAGGTTTAATGCTTCTTTATTGTGATTTATCATGTCATATGTATAACAACCAAGAAAGCTGGCAAACCTATTTCAGGTTCTGAGGTGATGTGCGCACGTTACGATATCAGTCCAGAATTCACCCTTCTCTTGGAGACTGTTAATGGTATTAATGTTAGGAATGACTGCAAAAAAAGCACATTGGGAACATTTAGCCCCTGTTTGCTAGAATTGCTTCACTGAGGCCAAACCACAACAAAAAAGAAATCTTGGATGTCACATTGTGCCGTTTCAGGTCTGTACTAGTGCTCACAATAACCAAGTGGCTACCATTGCTGACATTTAAGGATTGTGCCACTGTTCACGGTAACCAAGCGACTACCATTGCTAACATTTCAGTTGTGTATCAGTGTTTACATTAACCGAGTGGCTATCACTGCTAAAATTTCAGGTTTGTACCAGCATTTAGGGTAACCGAGTGGCTACCATTGCTGACATTTAGGTTTATTCCAATGTTTACGGTAATCAAGTGGCTACCATTGCTAACATTTCAGGTTTGTACCAGTGTTTACAGTAACCGAGTAGCTACCATTGCTGACATTTCAGGTTTGTATCAGTGTTTATGTTAACCAAGTGGCTACCATTGCTAAAATTTCAGGTTTGTACCAGCATTTAAGATAACCGAGTGGCTACCATTGCTGACATTTCAGGTTTGTACCAGTTTACGGTAACCGAGTGGCTACCATTGCTGACATTTCAGGTTTGTACCAGTTTACGGTAACCAAGTGGCTACCATTGCTAACATTTCAGGTTTGTACCAGTGTTTACAGTAACAAAGTAGCTACCATTGCTGACATTTCAGGTTTGTATCAGTGTTTATGTTAACCAAGTGGCTACCATTGCTAAAATCTCAGGTTTGTACCAGCATTTAGGGTAACCGAGTGGCTACCATTGCTAACATTTCAGGTTTGTACCAGTGTTTACAGTAACCAAGTAGCTACCATTGCTAACATTTCAGGTTTTTACCAGTGTTTACGGTAACCGAGTGGCTACCATTGCTGACATTTCAGGTTTGTACCAGTGTTTACGGTAACCAAGCGACTACCATTGCTGACACTTCAGGTCCGTGCCAGTGAGCAAGATGGATCTTCTTAATTTGTATTTACTTAGAGTTCTGGGTTTCCCTGGACACGTCTTCTTTTTGGGCCACCTGTCCACGTGTCCAGGCAGTTTTTCAAAAATTGGCAGCTTGTCTGGGTTTAGCGCTGCAACCCATATGACCCAGTGTTGCAAGTTACAGTGCAGTACCAAGTGAAGGAAAAGGCACTAATTTTCAATGTATGGCAGCCACTCAGTATCATCACAAAGCATTTGCAAGGCTTGTGCACACATTTACTTTTAAAATTAAATGAAATGCAAATACCTAAATGTCATGCTGCACGAGTGACGTCACCTCGAGAAATCATTGGCACTTTGACACTTTGTTTTTTTCATGTGAACAGTGAATCACGTTGTTTGCTTGAAGTTTAACAAACTTTAGCTTAGTGTTTTGTAACTTTCGTTGAAGAAGACTTGTATACACGTATACCGTGTCAGTTGTGTGTAGATTGTATGAGAAATAACTGTAAATAACTGTAAGATTGCCATATGTCCCGGTTTCCCTGGACGTGAATTTTCATTTTACAGGGTGGTTAGGGGGCACTCATTAATATTCATAAGGGACATGTCCTCTTTTCCTCTCATCTCACCAAATATGGTAACCCTTAATTTACTACATATCATGCTATACCTACAATACAGCAATTTAGCATCAGTGATGAAATGAATAATCACCTGATAGCATAGCGATACTGAAGCTAACAGCAACTCAGCTACTTAAAATCATTTCTTTGAAAGATGATTAAAATTCTCACAATTATTTGTGCCGTACCACTTGACTCTTATAAAATGTACAATATTTCTCTGTATACTATACAATGCATTAAATACAGAAAAACTGCATCCCTTGCATTTCAGTAAAATAATTTCTTAGCCACTGCGATCCAGTGAATCAAAATTAACAATGTGACATTATGCAGAATAAGTGATTGAGTTCTGTTCTTATGTCCTCCTGTTGCCTCACTGCAGGCTTATCTAGTAACACCAATGGTGAAATGTCCTGCCAGTCAGACTCATTAAATCTGAAACCTGCCTACAGTATATCACAGTACAAGCTGGTGTGGCATAGTACCTAGTTTGCTATACTTACCTCAATGGCTTCCTGTTCTGGTCACTTTCCAGGGTTGAATTAAAGGAAAATGGAACAAAAGGTTTAAACTTGAGAGAACAATGAAAGACACCTTTGAAATTCAACAGCATTTATATACAGAATAATTTCAAGTTAGTTAAAAAAAAATTGGTTCACTGCAAAACTGAGTAAAGAGGTTAACATTCAGAAATTTGCACCAAAATGGTTCTGGGGAGGACAGATGTCAAAAGACTCAGTTTTATGCCATTAAAATGATTGTTATGCTGCACTTAATGTGATTAGGGAGGAAGGCATTAGAGAATGAGTTTGGAGTGACAGGAAACAGGAGTGTTAGGTGTTTTATTACTGAGGCTGCGTGCCCATCCAAACTCCCGTGGTTTGCGTTGAAGCGGCTGTTCGTCAAACAGGAAGCCGTCGGTCAGCTGGCGCCTTAGTGTGTCGGAGCGGCGTGACTCTGGCGATCACTTCCTGTAATCCAGAAGGCCCAGAGGTAGAGCAGCTGTCTGCTCCTGTTTTATGTCTTTACCGCCGGCTCGTACGGAGATAAGCAGCTACTTAAACGGCTCAGTGCTCCCCGGTGTCTCTGTTAACACTCGTGGCACAAAGCAGGGAGCATTAATCATATTGTTATCTGCTATTAAACACAAGCACTGGACCATCAGACAGACCCCACCAGCCTGAAGGGCGAGCAAATAGGTGGGGGGGGTGAGGTATTTGACAATGATCTAGTGGCAAAGTGTAACAGCGGCTAGGAGAAGAATAGCACTGATAAAGCGGGTGAAGGACAGAGACAGGTGGCTTACCCAGGAAGTGTCAGCTAGTACCAGCGCTAATTAAGCTGCCCTACAAGCAGCGGTGGTGTGTACTACCATTCAAACCAAGCATTTCTGTGGGGCCCCTGATGTTTTGGAGCCCGCTTTTGGCCACAAACCGCCACTACACTGAATCTTAAATAAACACGCTCCTTATGTAGGAGATGCTGAAGCAACATGTTCCATGCTGCAGCCGGGAGCTGAGTGTCGAGTGGGAGGGGCAATGTCGAGTGGAGGGGTTTCTCACAAGGGGTAGGAGGGATTTATAATGAGGGTTAGAGTGTCACATGATAACCGGCCCCTCATTATAAACTCCTCCCACATTGCCCCTCCCACTCAACATTGCCCCTCCCACTCGACATTGCCCCTCCCATTCGACATTGTCCCTCCCACTCGACATTGTCCCTCCCACTCGACATTGCTCCTCCCACTCGACATTGCCACTCCCACTCAACATTGCCACTCCCGCTCAACATTGCCCCCCCCACTCGACATTGCCGCTCAACATTGCCCCTCCCACTAGACATTGTCCCTCCCACTCGACATTGCCGCTCCCATTCGACATTGCCCCTCCCACTCAACATTGCCCCTCCCACTCGATATTCAACCCCTGGCTGCAGTGATATATCTCTAACATGTTCTGCTACCCAGCTAGCTAGCTAGTATCTTCTGACTCTATATACTAGCTACCAGAGAGCTGACGAAAGACTGGGGCGATAGTAACTGTGGAAGAGACTTTAGCGTAGAGATACTGAAGCTAACAGGAAGCAGAGAATGCCGTTGATGCCGTGGACATGTTGGTGCCTCTTGAATGTGTCTTAAGGTGGATGAGACATGAGCAAGGATGTGACTTTTATATGTACAGACAAAGTCTGCTGGGAGACTGGCCTAATCTGACAACTTA
This sequence comes from Mormyrops attenuatus, assembly GCA_026777985.1. Lineage (NCBI taxonomy): Eukaryota > Metazoa > Chordata > Actinopteri > Osteoglossiformes > Mormyridae > Mormyrops > Mormyrops attenuatus. Next base: position 15,989,841 of record JAODKC010000117.1, on the reverse strand, counting down.
GCACAAAAAATAGCAACCCAAGGAGATCACTGACAGCATTACTGCAGATACCCAGCACAAGTTTTGCATTTGAAACAGCACAGCAAATGTGTAATTTATTTAAATTACCTAGTGATAAAATAAATGGCCCACAGAAGTCCAAGGCAAGTATCGAAACCAAGGAACAGCTATGCAACAGCCGTGCAACCCTGCGTGAGTCTCAATGACACGTCAGGTGCCGTAGAGATGCATCAGAATGAGCGCATTTCCATTCTTCAGCCTCGTTGCATCACCGGCGCATCTTTATATGGGCTGACAGGTAGTCAATGACAGCTGGAGGTCAGCTTTCCTGTCCTGTAAAGTCTGTGTCAAAAGAAAATGGTCAAAGCAAAAAAAGAAACCTTCAACGGCTCTTTAATGCAAACCCCTTATTAACAAAGAAAGACACCGCATGTCCTCTCTGGCGTTATTGGCAGACTAATATCCATATATATGTACAGTAGGCAGAAATAATTTAAAAATATATACATACAATTTTATAAACGGCATAATCACATCCATAATATGTTCCCAAAGCTACAAAAACATCAGCAGGCAAATCAGAAAGACAAATGTATCAGTCTGACTCTAATGTCTCTCATGTGTTAAACTCATCATTCAAATTTAAATGATACCATGAGATAAAGTCATCTGGCACAAAGAAGCTTTCAGTCAAGCTCTTCTGTGTTCTATTGTTAGAGCGTTATTCCCAAGGTGTGCGGTGTGTGTGCGGGCGTGTGTGTGTGCGCGTGTGTGTGCGCATGCACATGTGGCGGGGTAGGGTCAGATGGGGGGGGCATCACCTCTTACAGACGTCGCTCTGGTCTTCACTAGTATGGTATTTCTGTAAATGACACCATACTGTCACCTTGAAGGACGCAGAGGAGATCGGCTTCAGTTTAATTTGTTGTGCTGAAGCCTGGAGGCAGCTTGCCGGGCCAGGGGCCACTGGGGGGGGGGGCGACGTGCCAGTGGCGGGTCGCTCGTGCTTCCTTCACCCCGTCTTGGAGCAGCTTGGGTGTCCGATGCCCCCCTTTTTTCTCATTTAACAAGCAGAAAATCCCCTCGTTCTTACAGGGCAGTTTGGTTTCCCCCCCAGCTTTACATGGGATTTTTCCGCGATTCATGTCAGAGCAGAAAAGTATCTTGTTTTTTTACTCTGCTTTTTATTTCTGTGTTGTATGTACTGATCTGTTCAAAAGTTTAATTAATACAGCTATGGGTTGGTACCAGTGCTGCAGTCACCGGCAGCGTGACACTATATCCGGCCTCATGCATGTTTATCTGCACAGAACTTGTACATTCCGGAACATGCCGTGCTACATTTTGCGGCCTGCTCTTTTTCTGTTGTTATAAACAATGGAAAAACCTTTTTTATTCATAAATTACAGTTTATTGTATAGTTCTGGAAAGTCTGGAGCAGAGGCAGTCTTATTCCAAAAGGGCCGCTGTGTGTGCGGCTTTTCGCTGCAACTCCCTAATTAGATTACTAATTAGAGGACTGATTGGCTGAAGAGTCCTCACACCTGGATTTGAGCAGCCCAAAACCCTGCACCGGCCCTTGGCAGATAAGATTGCCCCCCCCATCTAGAGTTACAGTTTCATTATACAGTATGTGTATATCTGTTTTTCTTTCCTGCAGTGTTAATATTCTTCTGTTCACAAGCTTCAGGTGACATTATCTGCAAACTGGACATCTGTAATCTGAATATTAATCAGGTAAAGTCTGACATATTTGTCTTTAACTTCTGAATGTCAAATATGCTGTGAAAAGTGGAGAGGACAGATGATTCCTTCCTGTATCTCTATGAGCACAGACATAAATCACTACTCACAAATGTGGTTTGATAACAAATCATTAACAAACTTAGCTGCATTTCCTAGCTATAAATAACAAACTAACATAACACCTTCATAAAACCTTCATAAGCTATTTATCATTTATAAATCTTTATTAACTGTTAATGAAGGTATGATGCATTGTGTATGGGGGTGTTATGTGACTTTTATGCTGATCCCTTTGTGTAAAATGTTGCCAGATAATGAATTTGGAGAAATTGGGATGGATTACATCGTCCTGTAGCTCCTACTATACAGATTATATAAGCCATTAAAACTTAGTAATTATTCACCTTCTGTAATATATACTTTCTCATTCAATGTTAGTCAAATTATAAATACAAGTACGTACAGATAACTGTTCAGGAATTTACCTAGAGAACCTGTGCAAACTTTTAATTCACGCAAACACCATCATCTTCATAGGCCTTTGTGAAACTAACGCCACTAAATGTAATCTGAAGAGGCAGCGCCTTGTATTAAAAACACTGGAATGGTAATCGATCTCATTGCATTTCAGCTTCAGCCATCATTCCACAAGCATCATCATAATGAAGTAACTGGTCACAATAGAAAACCAGGAAAAATGCAAGACATCATCCGTGGCATATGTCTGGTCAGGCTGATGTAGAGGAAATATTCATAGTAATGAACACAAGGTGCGTTTGTATTACGTGCTGTGTGGGTAGGGTGTGTGCCAGCGAATCCCATTTGGGTCAACTTTGACCATCTGCATCTCTTGCATCATTAGAGTCAATTTTCCAAAACGAATAGGCGACGGACATCTGTTAATTCTCATAAAAATCAACATTGCGAGATAGAAATTGAAGGCTCTGATGGATGAATCTGATACAGGACAACCCCTTAGCGAAAGACGGCACTTAACACCTTTTTTTCCTTATATTGCAATTGAGTACATATTTCTGTAAAATTCATATAAATTTCCTTAGGCTTAATGGAACAGGAAGATACCAAAAAACAAAAACCCATTCTGCAAATAACAGTGGGAGGTGACTACATTATTCACAAATGTATTGATGCACAAAAAGTGAAAACAACAAACAAGTTAAGGCACATCATCTGCAAACTCAATTAGTTCCGAAAGTTGTTAATTGATCCCCCCGTGGCGACTGCAGCCGTCTCTTCTTGTCTGAAGAAGTGATGATGCAAAGGGGTTCGGCATAAGCAACCAAGGGTAGAGAGAGAGAGAGAGGGAGGGAGAGAGGGAGCAAGTGCAGTGAGTGCCCAGATGACCTTCGCTGAAGGTGCCCACTTAACGTCACCGAGTCCTCATTAGCCCCTTGCATGCGGGGTTAGAGGTCAGCGGCGACTGTACCAACCCTACGGCTGCAAAGGGGTCAGGTGCTTTGGTCCTGCCAATGAGCAGCCTGCAAAAGGTCTATGCCTTTCCAAACAAACACATCGATTGGCTTGGCGTTAGCCGGATGTCTGCAGAGGGAAAAGGAGGCCTTATGTCAGCACGGAGGAGGAAGAGGCTGGGCTGTCGATACTGCAGGCGAGGCGGCTAATCCCACTTTAAGTCGGGGCTGGAGCTCCCAGAGTGTGGGAAAACACATCAGGAGACAGGGCACAAAAGGGGAGCCCCGTCACTGCTTTTCTAAGTAACTGCAATTAGTTGACGAACTTTATTCATGTTACCCAAGAAGTCACATACTGGGCTACGGAATTAAGAGTATCTGAGAATATGCTAATGCTTCACATCTTATTGCATTATTCATATTTAGATTATACTCTGTTCTGCTACTACTAGTGCTATATGTAAAATATGAACCATATGATGTTTATTTATAGTCTTTTATTTATAGTCTTTTGTTCAAAGCAACATAGGAGTGCGGATCAGAGAGCTCAAGGGTCTGATGGTGAGATCACTCTGCCAACCACTGGTCTTGAATCAATGACCTTCTATTCATGGGCAAAGAGCCACAAACCATCCACAAATAAATAGACAAATATACCGTATACAAATATATTTATTTGTCCCCCTCTGGGACAAATAAAGTTTTTTGAATTGAATTGAATTGAATTGATTATATATAAATACAATGCATTTCAGGTCCAGAACCAAATCCAGATTTTGTTTCTACCAGCCAGTTTAGTATAAAAAGTCACAGTCACAGAGTACTCATCTGGAATACTCATTTGGCTGGTAGAAACAATATCTTGTTACTCAGCACTCCATATGACCAGTGATTGACAAGTGTTTGGTGTTATTGATAACAATACGGATGTCGATGAATAATAATGAATCACTCTACCCACATCAGAGTGTGTCAGCACAGGGTAGATGCATGAGGGCTTGCCATTAGCTTACAGGATCTAACAGTTTACCCCTGACCAAGCCTCCACACACAGATCCCTGATGACTCTTTAGAGTCAGACATTGGTCTTGTGTGGTCCTGCAAAGCTCAACATTCAGAGCCATTTGTCCTACACTCATGAACCTCCCCTGCTCTGAAGAGACAAGGGACAGGATTACAGACTCGGCAAGCATAATCATCACACCTGTTAGCTCTTATTTCCCATTTCCTCCCAATTTGTAATGGCCAATTAATCCCATTATAGGCCCCCCCCCCATCACTTGGCGCCCCTGCCAACTCAGGAGGGGTGAATGAAAGCACACACCTCCTCTGATGCTACGTGTTCCGTTAGCCAACCGCTCGCTCACTCTCTCGCAGGCTGAAGGCTGCATCAGGTGCCACAACCTGCTCACTGGAGGGAGACTGCTGCTTCGCCTTCCCTGCGGCCCCACGGCATCCCAGACGACAGCAGACGTCGCTGCGGAGTGGCGCCAGCGGGAGGACCTCGGCCAGAAAGTGCGCTTGCCGGAGCATCGGCCAATTTGCGGTCTCCGGGATCGAATCCTCGGTGCAGGCAGCCCTGGCGGTGGAGGCGGAGCCAAAGCTGAGGCGGCACCGTTGGGTACACCATCACGCTGACAAGCAAACTATTGGGGAGGTAGAGTGGGGGCCAGTCTTTTGGAAGATCTAAATTTAAATTTAATCCTATGAAGAAGAGGAAATCACATATATTAATGCATTCAAGGACCCAGCTTGACGTTTTAGTCTTGCGATTATTGGAGATTTCCGAAAGATGGAAAGAAAGAAGATGTCACAACCTAGCAGAGGTACTGACGGCGTAGCACGCGCTCTACACGTCGAGCCGTCCCGGGCCCTGCAGGGGACACAGCCGCCTGTTTCCATGCTCCAGGACGTGACAAAGCAGCACTGGGATGCCTAAGTGGATGGTGGCACTGGAAGCAGGCAGCGGTTCGCAGAAGCTGAGGCCGAGCAGGCGATCGATGGTAGAAGGACTGCTATTGATTCACCGCTTTTATCCTCCCTATGTCAACAAGAGCTACAGTGTGCAACTGAGACAGTAATGTGACAAACCTATAAAAATTACACTTCCCTCATTTAAACACTGATCCTCCTGGGCGATGTGGTGCCCCTGATATCAAAAGATACCATCTGGGGGGGGGGATTTTTTTTTAATGGTGAAGTAATATAGACTTGGATGGTTCTCATGTTATAATAATGCAGGTTTGCGTTCTGTGTCCCTGAATAGTAAGTTGCCTCATCAGAGGACATGGTCTCCCCAGTCAATAGCACACAAAGACACCAAGCTGCAAAGTCTCCACTTCTAAAGCCACAACCTGCTTCCAGTCCAAATTCAATAAGACATATATGGATGAAAAAAAGCATAAGCGTGTTACTGTGGCTTAGTGTCCATTTACAGATCGCCAGTGCAGGGCTTTCTGACACTATTACAACTCAATACAGGGTACTATCCAACACCTTCTGCATATCCATGTCTGCGTTCCCTACTCATATTGATCCCGTTTATTAAATCACACTATACTCTCTGACATAAAACAACAGATAAAACAATAACTATTTCTTTCCATCATAATGGCTGCCTTGTTACCATTTTGTATCATGATAGAATAGTTGTTAGTCATTAGGACAGTGAGGGTTTTTAAACCGTGGTTAGATACATACTGCATGAGACGGCAAAGAACAAAGTCGTTATAGATCAAACAAAAAATCATTAGGACGACCGATCGGGACGGGACTGGACATCTGACCTGCGAGCGAAAGTGTAAAGCTGCTCCACAGAGCAGAACGCAGATATTTTTGGAATATTTATTGATTCCATTTCACGTGAGAAGAAGCATAAAACATTCACTTTTAGGGCCGAAGGTTCAATAGTGAACCAGAATAGACTTGTGATGATGATGATGCATTAGTCAGTTGCACTTTATCCCGCGGCACTCGATCTTGTCACAGATTTAACGATGGTCACTCCCCTTTCATTTTCCAAATTATTGTCATTTATAAAGAAGGCAGCTTTCGCACACAATTGTAGATTCATTAGTGCTATCGTCGTCGTTATACTCGCTGCTTTCTTCTCACTTTTAAAAAACGACTTTAACAGACAACTCGATATGAGTGCCAACAAAGCATTCTGTTCTGTCTGTATGAAGTTCAATCAAAAGTTAATTTAAACAAGGGAGAAAAAGATAATGCATTAATCGGATATGTAAAATTTGCATATGTACACCGAGAAATATGAGAATTCAATCCAATCCAGGAGTCAAATTCACGAGAAATATATATAAACTATCAAGCAAAACACCTGGACCGCTTGGATTCAACACTCCCGAAAATAATTCAGTTGCTACCCTTTGATGCAAACACCAAGAATAAAAGCAACAATGAAGAGAGGAATTTCACTCAGAAGGATGTCAACAAATACGAGAATGTGCCAATGTTAACACCTCCTAGGATATTAATCACATCAGCATGTACAAGGAACCACAGAATTATGATGTTTTAAGGCGTTTTTGCCTATTACATGTTAATTATTGTGGCAGTGCATTGGAAGATTGCAGTTTATGAATGTAAATACACTGAGCGAGAGTGAACTTTCAGAGTGACTGATGCATTATTATTTATTTATGTTTCACTGTGCTCTATCTTGTCTGTGCTTTTCTTAGTGGGGCCAAATAACACATTAAAAAGGTTGGCTTTGTTTATTCCCAACAGCTTTTCAGCCATTGACAAAGATGCTGTGCTGAACACTCATTGCTTTTTGCAGGAGTCTGAATTAAATGTAAGGCCAAATCATAGCAGTCAGGCGTTAAAGGGATCTCAGTGAATCGACTGATTGGTTGGTTGGTTGACTGACTGATTAGCTGATTGGTCGATAGATTGATTGCTAGATCAATACAATCTTGCATGTACAGCTGCACAATATATGGAACAACAAGGGTGAATTAGTTGTGATTCACATTTTAAATCCTCTCAACACATACATCTCCCACACCTACTTTTACATAAACCTCATGTAAACTGGTTATTAGGTTGGCTCGCATCTGAAATTCATTGCAAGGAGGGCTGTTTAATCTGATGATACTTTTGCATATTCGCATGATTTTACACGTCCTCTTCTTTATTCACCAGTTCCGCAGCCTGCAGTGCGCCAGTTTGATTAAGGTGTTGTTCGAGGAAAGTTTAGACAATGTAAAATTTAGACGAAGAAATCTGGAGCCTTGGGACCCATTACTGAGCTGTTCATGTGCTTTTTTCTGTGTTGCACAGCAGATAAAAAAGGTGCCACATGGTCCAATTATTTTGTGCCTATAAATGTTTCTTTTTGCATGTCACCTCACGGGCTGGAGGTAAAGACAGGAGTCGTCACTTACTGGGGAACACCAGCGTTCCTCCTGTCCCCTGCAGACCTAGAGCTTCTTAATTACCGCCCTCTTAATGACCCCCTCCCCCACCCCCCTACATGCAGGAGGACAACAAAAATCAACTTGGATTCAATTATGCTCAGCTTTCCCTACAGTACCTGCGCAAGTTAAGAACAGCCTGAAAAGAGGCAATGCTGCGAAATTGGCTGCTGAGAAGTAAGACTGAACACTGCTGGATTGGAGAATTGGTACAAAGTCAGTGTGTGTCTATCTGGTATGTTACTTCATAAAAACTGTTAGGGCACCTAGCTGCGGTAATGACTTTGAATGATGCTCCTTTTCGGTGCTTTAATCAGCCAAGGCCTTATAAGTCATTTAGCGGTGGAAAAAGCGACCAGTCAATTGTTTGCATTTATAGGGATGCCGACTTCGGTCAGCTGGCTGGAGTGAGATTTTCAAATGCGAGACAAGTCTACACACACATTTACATGTATGTTTCATTACCTTGTAAATAGCCTGTACGGTTTGCAGGCTACCCCAACGCTGTTGACGTAGCTAATCTTACGTTTGTAATGGAATAATATAGATTTGTCATTAAATGTCTTCTGTGAGAGTCTGAAAGCGTGAGCGTCACGCCAGATGTGTGAGAGCCTGAAAGCGTGAGCGTCACGCCAGATGTGTGAGAGCCTGAAAGCGTGAGAGCCTGAAAGCGTGAGCGTCACGCCAGATGTGTGAGAGCCTGAAAGCGTGAGCGTCACGCCAGATGTGTGAGAGCCTGAA
>JAODKC010000117.1:15964550-15981388 GCA_026777985.1 Mormyrops attenuatus | reverse complement strand
CGTCACGCCTGATGTGTGTGAGCCTGATAGCGTGAGAGTCACGCCCGTTGTGTGTGAGCGTTCTAGGGTGAGAGCCTGAAAGCGTGAGCGTCACGCCAGATGTGTGAGAGCCTGAAAGCGTGAGCGTCATGCCAGATCTGTGAGAGCCTGAAAGCGTGAGAGCCTGAAAGCGTGAGCGTCACGCCAGATGTGTGAGAGCCTGAAAGCATGAGCGTCACGCCAGATGTGTGAGTCTGAAAGCGTGAGCGTCACGCCAGATGTGCGAGAGCCTGAAAGCGTGAGCGTCACGCCAGATGTGTGAGCCTGAAAGCGTGAGCGTCACGCCAGATGTGTGAGAGCCTGAAAGCGTGAGCGTCACGACAGATGTGTGAGAGCCTGAAAATGTGAGCGTCACGCCAGATGTGTCAGAGCCTGAAAGTGTGAGTGTCACGCCAGTTGCACGACACCCGGCATCTATATGTATTTCTGCAATAACACTGACAATTTTGTCCAAAATCTGGGTTCATTTTGATTGTGAAACTGTGCAACTCGTAGAGGCCCCCACTCCTGATTAATTAACAGAACATTCTGCAGGGTTAATGGCAAATCAGGGAAACTTTCATCTTCTCTGCAGCCGACATCTTAAGTGTGGCAAGCTTCACGGTACACGATGGAGCCCGTGAATCTTAGCTGCTACGTAGAATGAAGCTCCCGGAAGGAAAAAAACAATTGAACCAGTTTTCTGGGGACCAATGGTTTGGAAATAACCATGTATGTGTGTGTGTGTGTGTGTGTGTGTGTGTATCCGTGTGTATGTGTGTGCGCGTGTGTGTGCGCGCGCACATGTGGATTAGGTTAATATTACTTTGTGGGGACCAAATGTCCCCCACCATGTAATGAAAACCTGTTATTTTGACGTTGTGGGGACCCTTTTTTGGGTCCCCACAAAGATCTGAGAATGCAATCTGACAAGTAAAAATGCCAAAAGTCTCTATATTGTTTGCTTACTTATGGGTAAGGTTAGGACTGGGTAGGGGTTACGGTCGTTATGTTGGGATTAGAGTTTTCCTCATAGAAATGAATGGAGAGTCCCCACAAAGATATAATTACAAACCTGTGTGTGTGTGTGGGAGTGTGTGTGCATCTCTCACACAGTGTAGTAACACACCCACTGTGCTGTTTTATAACTGCTGTGCAAATAATATCTAAGCATCATTATCGCATAAACTGCTTACCATTTAATGGCATTTTAGCTAAACTGCCCTTCACCTAATTCCTTCCTGATCAATAGCATGACATAAGGCATCGGGGGAGGGGGGCAGACAGGTCCCATCCAACCTCCTGTTTCTAACTGCTAGTGACTGTTGCTTGGAAGGCCAGACTGAAGATCAATTTGCTTTTTGGAATCTCCAGTAAATTCTCCATCTATTAGACCCCAATGAATTGTCTTCGAAGCAAAACATAAATAGAGAACTTCCTTGCGAATACAGAGCTCACGTCCAGGACCTTCAATAATTTACCGCGAGCAAAAAGCAGGATGAAGCTTCTCTCACAGAGTTAACCCATTAGCCGGAGAGCTATACTCTATATATATTTTAAATATTCAGCATTTTGTTTTTCCTTTACAGTGCATGGCAAAACAGCATAACAGAGATGTGAGTTTTCATCAATGCTGCCAATGCAACCACTTATCTTAGTCAAGGTCGTTGGGGCCTGGAGCCCATCCCAGGCAGGACAGGGTACATGGCTGTGGTACAGCCTGGACAGGAGTTCAGTCCTCAGAGAACATGCACAAGTCAAGAGTTTGTACATGCCATGCCGCCAAAAAAAAGGACAGTTTTAGCATCGCATCACATGACCTGGCCACCTGACCAAAACACAGTAGACACGGTTCTTGACCAGAGTCAAGGACCAGAGTTTGACCAGAGAGTGAAGGAAAAGCGGCCAACGAGAGCTCAGCATATATGTGTGACCTCCTTCAGGACAGATGGATAAGCATCCCAGGAGGCCACCTCATGGAACTGGCGTAGGGGAGGCAGTAGGGTCAGCCAGTCCCTGGGGATTTGGGGTTAAGGGCCCTGCTCAAGGGCTCAATAGTAGGATCACTCTACTGACCACGGGATTTGAACCAACAACCTTCTGAGTCCTAACACACAGAGCTCCCCCCCCCCAACATTTTTTTGTTTAATGCCTTTTGGTCAGTGTATAATTCCATATAGGTTATTTTGTAGTTCGGATGTCTTTATAATTATTTTAAAATGCAGAGAATAGTACAAATAACCCTATCTATGGATAGGAGTGTCCAAACTTTTGACTGACACTGTATGCCACATGGTTAGAACATGCATGCAGCACCCACACAGAGAAGACCAGCAATCGAAACATCCTGCCCTGGGGTACGGAGCAGCTGCGTTTACCATCCAGCCACCGCTCCACCCATCAGTGGCGTCTAGTCAAACTTTATTTTTGCGCCCATATTGTAAAACATTTAGGCCTTTGAGGCTGTTTTCAAGCTAAGTGTTGCAGCAAAGGTAAACACAGGCCACCCAAGGAAAAATGGGGGTACCTGTCACATAACTGGAGGGGGGATTAAGGTTTCATTTAAACAGAAATTCCATCAGGCGAGAGCGCGGCATAGCCAACCGAGTGACTGTGTGCACAGAATTAAACCCTGCCTCCCTCAACCCCCCAGCTGTTGCCCCAGGACACTGTAATATACCCATGCTAGATGGGTGCCATCCAGAGACACACTTTTGCTTGCTTTAGAATATGTCAGATCCATTAAGCAGACAGAGCACCCCTGGCACCGGCAAGGGCCCGCGGGTCGGCGGGGGGGGGCAGCTTCAGCAGGTGCCAGGCATTTAAGGTCACGTTCTGCTTCTCGGGGCCCCGCCTGCGTGACACTGATTTATGCACAAGTGCTTCGCACCTCCTATTACCTACCCCATCCCCTCACCCCCCCAAAGCAAAACAGGCTGCCTGGCTCGCTGCCCCCTCCTATCAGAAGTCTTGCTGGTCCCGATAGCAGTCCTGGGCTACCTTTCGTACATTTCTCTAGATTGTAGCGTCCAGTTTTAAAGAAACGGTTTTACTTTGATTTATTTCGTCTGAACAGAAATGAGTAAGACAATTTTGTTGCACCGCAAAGGTAAAGAAAGAAAATAAGCACACGTGACAGGAAATAAATGAGCCCATATTTAGAATTACACCCATCAAGCCGGCGAAAACAGAACAAATATCTATCACAGGTATCTTTCAGCTGTACCTTTGTTTTTTCTTCCACAGCCTTGTAAATCAAAGCACTACCCAGTGACGTCCAACCCAAGCAGATCCCCGTCTCCAAACCCAGAAACGGTTGTCAACTGTAAATATCAGTATCATAAATCCAGATTTCACAAGGAACAGAATGAACAAATCACGTCTCTAGGCAAGACATCTGTGGCTATTGCATACAAGCATTACACATGGATGCAGGAAAGTCTAACTGTCCAGCTTAAGGTCAAACTAAGCTGGACAGCAAAACTGTCCAACATTTGGACACAGGAATATCATGCCTGAAAAAAAGTGCTTTGTGTCCATTACTTGCTTGTACAGTTTGTTTATAGTTATTCAAATGTAAAAGTCTGCGCTCAAGTTATTCATAAAATGGATGAGAAGATGTTGCAAGGCTAGTACTGACAGAAGTCTGTTCGTGAAGAAGATTCGTGGCCAATATCCAGGAAGCTGTAAAACAAAGTTCATGGTTTGAAAGGTTTTTCAACAGAATATTTAAAAAGTAAATATTAATACCATCTAGTTGGTAAGCTGTTACCCTGATATCTAACCAAGCAGACAAGAATGAAACTACACACCTGAACCCCAGTCCTGTCGGAGACCTTCATGGACATTTTCCAACACCCACAGAAAGTGGATGTGGGGTAGAGCTTTAATATCCTAATAGGGTCCAACCTCTCCAACCTCAGCAGGCTGCAGTGGGGAGGCAAGGGCTTCCCAGCGGCCTCCTAGCCATTAGAAACCATGTATTCCGGCTCACTTCACAGGGCAGTGCAATTCAATTTATTTAGATACCTGCTCTAATAAATCAACACGTACAATTAAACACATTTAGAGGTAAAAACAAAGACTCCAATGGTCTTTATACTACCAATGCCATACTTTGCAGAACGTTTAACATTTTAATGTCTTTTTAACGTCTTTTCCACGTTGTTTTTTAATGTCATTTGCCTTTGTACGTCGCTTTAACGTGCTATTCAGTAGTCACATAATTAAGTAATGGTGGCACACTGTAGCTAATATGTAACTATTTGAAAAAATTTTATCTTTTTAACAAAAAGGTTGGAGGGTCTAGTCCCAGGGGCTTCTAAGCTGCTCTGAATTCCGGAAGAAAAAGGACCCAACATGATAGATGTGTAAGTCCATTTGTATAAAAGCTTCATGCAAGTGCCTCAATAATGCAGTGGCGTGTCAAATAAACAGGGCTTTTGGAATAGCCATGCAGACCAGTCACTCAGGAACATTCTCCCTCAGCTGCATTCCCCGCCACTCCACGTTGTCCCATCCTTCAAATTCAAGGAGAGCAGTGATGGTCTGACTCATTGGGGGGGGGGGACCCTGCAAATGCACTTCAGTTTTCCTTCCACCAGCATTTGAGTCAATGCACAATAAACAAACAATCAAACAAACAAATTAATTAGAAAATGAATATGGGCAAACAAATACATAAAAGTCAGGCGGACAGTAGTGGTAGTGAGAATCACAGAGAAACATAATGTCACACAGTGGCGCTCGCAAGACAAGCGGCTACAGTATGATGGTAACAGGACATTTGAAGTGGACAAAGATCTGGAGATTTATAGCACAGGCAAACTAGATTCCCATGTTGTCGTCCAACAAAATAAGAAGAGGTTAAGTACATGATTGAGGCAAGTGGACTGAAGCTTCCATTGAGGACAGGAGACGCGATCGTCCCCCGTAGCCAGAGAGAGGAGGGCTCTTGCGTTTTGGGGGCCCACGCAAAAGAATCACTTAGGGCTCCCAGGTCAGTGGCATTTGTACATTTTGCTGCACTCTCATCACGCATTTTATTGTTTGTGGTAAAGTAACTAGTCAGCTTAGGCACATTTTCTGTTACAGACTTCCTATCCCTGACTTTCTTACTTTTGCAACAAAGGCTCTATAGGCAAACTTGCCAAGCTTGGTATGATATGCATTACCAGCATCAAGAAAACTGAGAGAAAAAAAAATGAAAACACACAGGATTGTAATTACATCTTTGTGGGGACTCTCCATTCATTTCTATGGGGGAAACTCTAATCCCAGCAAGACGACCTTAACCCCTACCCAGCCCTAACGTTAACCATAACCTTAACCCCTACCCAGCCCTAACCTTAACCATAAGTAACCAAACCAAATATGAGACTTTTGGCATTTTTACTTTTTTGATTGCATCCACAGATCTTTGTGGGGACCTGAAAATCAGGTTTTTATTACATTGTGGGGGACATTTGGTCCCCACAAAGTAACATGAACATAATCTGCAATGTGTGTGTTTGTACTGGTGTGTGCATGTGCATTTGTGTGTGTATGACTGTGTAGTGTGTAAGCGTGTGTATTTGTGTGTGTATGAGTGTGTAAGCGTGTGTATTTGTGTGTGCATGAGTGTGTAAGCGTGTGTATTTGTATGTGTATGAGTATGTAGTTTGTGTATTTGTGTGTGCATGAGTGTGTACTGTATGTGTGTGTATGAGTGTGTAGTGTGTAAGCGTGTGCATTTGTGTGTGTATGAGTGTGTAAGCATGTGTATTTGTGTGTGCATGAGTGTGTAAGCGTGTGTATTTGTGTGTGTATGAGTGTGTAGTGTGTAAGCATGTGTATTTATGTGTATTGGTGTAAGCATGTGTATCTGTGTGTGTGTGTGTGTGTGTGCCCTGTGATTGACTGGCATTCCTCCCACTAACTCACGCCCTGAGTTTCCTGGGATAGAGTCCAGCTTCACCATGGATGGTTAGACGGATGGATGAGTGGATGGGTTCTGTTATTGTTTGTGTCAGCATTTTCTTCAAAATTTTTGTTCTAAGACATAACTTGCTTTTTTTGCCCGGGTACTAGATTTTCAGAAAAAAAAGAAGCAATATGCACCCTGTGTACGGCCTTGATATACCAACGGCCCCGTATTCGAATGTGGGTATGACATATGACGTATGACCTACTATTGTCCATGGCTTTAGTGCCGCAGTGTCTTACCGTTTCTGCTCACTACATGAAAATTAATGTGGAATCAATTATTTGGTGACCGTGCACATCGCCGAACACAGTGCACGTGTCTGTACATGCCTGGCTATGAGCTGAACAGCAAGATTCAAAAGATTACAAAGATTATTATGAGTGCCAGTTGCCTGTTTATTTTAATTAAATTCCACCAGAATCTTTATTCACTTTCACATTTCTTTGTCCAATTTATGTTACCACATTTTTAAATATATATTTTTTCTTTTCTCCCGGCGTAGCTTATTAACCATTTCATTTCAAATGAAGGGTTTCCTTAGTAAAAGACAGCTTACTTTGCTGGTAAACTGTACAAGCCATTCTCCTGCATGAGGGACTAATACCGGCATGACGGAACGCCACTCGCTCTCTTTGTTTTTCTGCTTAATATTTCGTGATTATGGAGTGACGTAGGCATATTTTCTCGCAGTGACAACAGAAACGTTGGCAGGGTTGGGAGCGAGGCGACGGGAAACATATGGCAAGTTGTTTTAAAATAGACGAGCAGCACTCAAAACTATAATTATTAAGAGGAGACCGCAAGAATACCACACCTGAATATATATCTTTATTTTGAAAGCTGTCGTGATGATCGATGGCGCTACGAGTTGGCGATCGCAATTGAAAGCTTTAGAAGTATATGGATCAAAATATTTCCAATCCCAACTTTGCCCGCATTCAATCAACCAAACGAAAGACATACCGAACAGTGAAACTATAGCCTGTTGTATTATATCTGGGTCAGGGGAGTTTCTAGCTATTGAAAAGATCAGGGGCGAAGTCCAGTTTACCTGGGGCTCGACTCTTTTGGTTGGCATCGGGGCTAATTGGCATCGGGGCTAAAATACTCGGGGCTCGGCTAAAAATAGCCCCGAGAGAGAGGACCTAAGGATGCCTGTGATCTGGTTTACTGAAGTCTTTAGACATGCAAAGCAGTAGCGCCAGTCATCATCGGAAGGGTTAAGTCGATCCAAGGGACACTTACAAAGAAAGTGGTGTCTGAGGACAAGCTATTGATTAGTTTAACAGCGCTCTCATCGCTACAAAATCAAGTTTCAGGGAACCTCCATCATCATCATTACACTGCGAATTGCAGTAAAAACAATTCGGATTATTCTAATTACGCAGGGCAGCGCTTCGAGGCGCAAAACAGTCATTTGTACTTAAACATACAGTCTGTTTGGTTTAGGTTGACATAATAGTCATATAATTATCTGCAGCAATGTGTGCGGCTGAAAATTCTGGTAACTGGGTCAAACGCGCGTTGCATATGTTAATTATTTAATACAGCGACTGGGAAAGTATTTAGTGACTTTAAAAAAATATATAGAAGGCTCTCATCAGTTAATATTCTATAGTATAATTTCTATTATGTCATAACTCACGTGATTATCTCTTAACTACACCTGAACTGATCACATTAATCTGTAACTCTCCACACAAAATATTAACTTCATATAGTAATCAATGAGTAATAAGTCCTTTTTGCAAGTGCCGTGGAACACAACAGAATTATATGCCCAGCGTAAATGTGTAAGAGATGGGAACGAAACGGAAGAAAAAGCTAAACATTTTTTTTTAATGGCTGGTCCTCTGTCGATGTCAGAATTCTGTATTTAACGTTTTGATGGCTGCCCTCTCCGGGTATAATGAATCGTTCTTTCTTGTCACATCATATTTCATGATATTAAGTAGAATATTGTTCTTTATATTTGTATTAGTCCCTAGTTTTCAAAGTGACCAGCACAAGTCATGCAGCTACTTGTTCCATAGTGTTTTGTTTCACCTGTTCCATTGCCGAGTTGTTCACAGAGCCTCACGAAAAATTAACAGAATCCATCAAACAGAACCAAACAGAACCAAAATCGACAGAGCTGAACGGTACCTTGAGCCCAGAACCTTAACTGATTTTTGTTTGTTGTTTGTTTTCTAAAAATGTCGGCATACTTGCAACGTAAGAGACTTGTTATATTATTGTAGTGAGTGCATATATAACGAATCTGATGCATATTTTGAACGGTTTAAGTAAATAAAAGTTGTCATTCATATTAGGATATAAAGAGCATTAGGCAGCAATGCGCAAATCACAAACGGGCCTCCAGCTCACAGCTTAATAAAAGCATGTTAAAAGCATTATATCCCACATGCACTCATCTACACGAAGACAACCAATTATCAGTCATATATTAGCCTATCCAAGGAATCAATTTGTTCATAGACAATTAGAACATTAGAACGACAACATCAGAACATACAGAAAATATCACAATGGTGGCCAAAACAGAGAGCAAACATCGCGCGCCATGTCAGGAAAAAGTCCGCTTTTTAAATTTTCCTTTAGGTTGTTTCCCTGCTGACCACGTGGTTTAAAATGGGTATTTTGCCTGTGCTGCTGTAGAGTTGATTTGCTAAAAAACTAAATCGATGGGTTTAAATCAATAACGAATTTGTGTCTGTAGCGCAGGACCTTCCGTTAGAAATTACACGAGTATTTAAATTTTTTATTGATTTTAACTTACCACTTTAGCTTTAGGTCTTTCATTGAATCGATTAAATTGTCATTTAGACGGCGGCGAATTATGTTAAAGACTACTTATTCAATGAACAAATGAAAGATGATGAATGTTAAACCATGTGCCATTGCGTTTTTTGCGACTTTAGTTTCAGGTTCAGCTGGATCCTATTACAATATTCTATGAATAGTGTATTCATTCATCACAGAGAATAAGGTATTTATAGAGAATGGGGGTTTCTTTCATGTCAGTGGCGTTCTGGCGTATATGTTTCATTAATAATTTCAGACTGAAAAACAGAATTCAGGCAGCCAAGTCTAGAACCTGCCAAGACTCAGCTGAATCCGCACCAAGGACGGCGCTCTCCGCCCATAGGAATAAAGGTTACCGCGTTATAAAGGCGTTCAGTTTGCTCACATGCGTCGCCTGCTTCTGTCACCTTCTTTGCCCCTATGTGTCATCATAGGTGACCCGCTTGGTTTGGGAAAGTTTCAGCATTTTAGTAACTTGTTGCTGCGCCGGGAGAAATGTTTGCCAATAAAGTCGATCCGAAGTCTGAAAGAACGCGCATTACGAGAAGGGAATCGTTTTCCGGATAGCCCGTGTTTGATCGCCAAGTTTATATCTTTCTAAAATACACATGAATTAAACTGCGAAAATTCGCAGGTCGTATGTAGTTTATACCCACTGCAAAATGCCACTGTTGGACGCAGTTTGAGGCAGCACACTTATACTTTTTTTTTATTCAGTTATTTACGCCTAAAATATCAATCTACTAACAGTCCTGCAGTGTGCTTTTTGAAAACCATGTCCGTGAAATTAATAAAGGTAGGTTATATATATAAGCTAGAAAAGTCTGTAACTTATGTCTTGCGAGTCATGGCCATTGCGGGCATGTGCTACAAGACAAAGGATATTTAGAATATATGGAAATGTCTCCTTACACACAAAGTTCAAAAAATAATTCCGCCTCTACACACCAGAGCGTGTTAATATGATAAAAATCCAGATGCATTAAGCAAAACCGATTCTCTTATGTAGATCCAAAGAATGACCTATTGAAAACTGATAGAAATGTTTATTAAAGAATGTGCGATCGGGGACAGGTTTTAAGTTGAGACTCTTTGCAGTGCTAAACCCCTCATCGGCGTCGACACCGTCTTGCATGTTATTTCCTTCGGTCTTTACAATTGTTCCCCTCCAACTGCTCCTTTAAGTAGCGCATCCCGGTCGGCTTGTGGGATGGTACAGTTTCAAGCTGGAGGAAGGAAGTTGCGCAACCCGGATCAGGCATAGAGATAAAAGCTCAGATTGTGATCGAGAGAGATGGAAAAAGAGATTTAACGACAGTATTAACTTGGAGAGAGCGAATAGGAGAGAGAGCGGACCAAAGGGAGAGAGAGAGAGAAAAACCGAGAGAGAGAGAGGGGGAGAGAGAGAGAGAGAGAGAGCGCCAGAGAGAGATAGAGGGATGGGAGGAGGGAGAGAAGAGGGGAGCGACGGGAGGAAGAATTTCCATGAAGCTTTTTCTATCTGCCCTTGAGCGTGCAGGGCAAACGCGATCTAGTAAAGTGGGCTGTGACAAGTAGGAGATGACAAGAGTCATCGACAAAAAGTAAACATTTCCACTTGTGATAATCTCTAACATTGGAATTTGCTTTCATATGCATCGTTCTTTTATCTAGGACACCGTGCCGTGCATCCATTTTCAGCGATAATATATAAAAAAGTACCGAGCAGAAGCGTAAAGCAACGGAAGAAGAGAAATCCATGCAGACGAGTTGAGTTGGCTTCTCTTTCGTTTAGCCGGGACGCTGAAGGGAAGGGCTGCGCGTATGATGGAATACAAGGCGTCCTGTATCGCTGCAAACACTCGGTGAGTATTCAGGTGACTGCCGAAACTGATTTCTGCAAAATGAATTCGTGCAGGAAAAATACGCCGTAGCGAATAACGAGAGAAGTAAAGTTCCATTTTATCACAGCTGGATGTACAGTGCGGATATATCGGCCTGCCGTTTTTACGTTTTGCTTATAAGTTATGCACGTTTTAGCTTTAAAACGTCCAATGTACCGGCGCAATATATTAACAGATCGCAGAGCCGAGAAGTGCGCTAAATTTCCCACGTGGCACTATCATAATGCTCCTGTCATCGCTCCAACACTTCCATAATGAATATAAAGTAATGTCTATCAGCGCTGTGGCAACTGCTCCGCAACACACCCCAAGAGTTTAACAAGCCAGGAAGTCGGGGACCACAAATCATGCGCAATACGGCCACTGGCAGCTTACTCTGTATGATATTAACGGATCGGATCGGGCTTAATGCTCCCGTTAAGAAGAATAATGTTTATGTTTTTCCGGGAAGTTCTTCATATTCATAAGAATCGCTGCAATTTTGACACTTCTCCTGTCAGGATGCATGACGTACTGTACAGTCCCGGTTGTTTAGTAACAGAGAGGTAATTACAATTCAAAATCCGTTGTACCCCACATAACATCAGACCGGGAAGCGACTCCTGAGTGTTATTAATGCTGAGAAAATTGCTTTATATCCCCTAAAAACATAAAACACTGAAGTACACATAACTGTGTATTATGCAACATAACAATCGCATCCCTCAAACAACATGAGAATGGACGATTGAATGGATGAATAATTATGTTCTGACAAAGTAATAGAAATTACATGTTGTGCATTATATATGGGAATATATAAATATTTTATGTAATAGCCATACTGGTGTCTTGATCTACGTAAATATAGATTAAAGTGAATAAAAGTTTGCAAACAACGCTGAGCCTCCCTACTCCGCATGCACGCGCAGTGCTGATGATCCACACGCGCAAATTTACTTTGCATAGTTGATTAAATTTCGTTAATACGGCCTGTCATGCCGTGCTGTAGTGTGTTAAAATTATATTCGCTTCTTAGTTGCAAAGCAAACACTATTTGATGCAAAATAAGGCAAAACCGATAGCTGAAACTACTTTGAGCGTATGTTTCTGTCAGCTATGCTATATTTAAATGATTGGACATTGCTTTTTCTGGGCTGAAAAGTCACTAACAATGCCTTTTTTCTTTGTTTTGTCAGCTTGCAAGAAAATGACAGAAGTAAACAAATGAAGTAAACGGACTTAGCTTATCTGTGGGTCAGCTCGAAAATGTAACAGTCCTGCCAACTGCTACCTGAAACGTTTATTCGCCTAGTCGGGAAGCAGACGTGAAATATTTACACCTGTCGGCTTTCAGACTCCACCTAGTGCGGCACTGACACAGTAATGGATTCACTATGTGTGTGCAGCGGAGTTCATCTTCAGATTGAAATAATTCTCCTGTCATCTGCTGTGATCAAAGCGCCGGACACCTCTCTGTAACTCTTAAAAAATTTCATGAAAATAGTATATACAGTATATATATAAACATATGTGCAGGTTTTTTTTACATCCCAATTATTTAGGCCTACTCCAATTTCTTTGTAGTTTAAACATCTTTTCACTCCTCCAAAATTATTTCCCTATCTGAAATAAGGCAAATATTTTCCTCCGGAAATAACCGGACTTTACACCATGTGTACCCGCCTGGTTTCATGCTGATCGACCCCGCGCCTGCAGTGGCCCCGCTCACAACTTTTCGGATTCTCCGTGTCGGACTGTGTCGTGGCTTCAGTCACTGGCCATGCTCCGACAGGTCGTATTTTTCCTGCGGTTTATTGCATTGACTCTGGGCCAGTACGACATATGTAAGTCCCTGGTGAGCACGGACGACGGCCCAATATGGGAGTTTTACGCCTGCCAACCCAAGCCGATGTCCATGAGGGAATACATGAAAATCAAGGTGGAACCGCCGGGCATTACTTGCGGAAACCCGCCTGAAAGATTCTGCACGCTGGTAAGTATATGGCTTGAGTGGATTTGCAATGCGACGTAAAAAAATGTTTTCTATTAATTGTCGCAATTGTTCAGCATCATTGTATGTTGTAGCAATATATTAGTTTTTGTGAATTCTTGAAAATAATACGAAAAGAAATATAATGTGTGTAATTTAATGCAATGGAACTCTCACGACAATGAATAAGTGCCACGGATGGGGAGATGTGGCCTTTAAGGACTGATCGGATCGAGGGCTGAGCTGAAAGCCTGGCACAGCTTCGTCTGATCGGGATTTGGCGCAGACTGACGTGCGGCTCACAAATTATGCCAGTGGCCGAATGACGTGGCTTTTTTTTAATCGTACACATAAACATGAGCTGTTTTAACGAGGGCAACTGTCTTTCTTTTTGTTTTGTTTTTTTATATATGTACGTTAAGGTAGCTGATGTTGGTTTGAAGACGTGAAATTACGTGAAATTATGAAAGTTGAAACAAAACACAACCATGGTAATATAAACAGGCGTTAAGCTGTTTATGACGTATTACCGAATAAAAGGCCCTTCAACATAACCTTGGCACTTAGCTGATGAGTTTGCATTACGCTTAAACCCTACACAACAAACTGTAATTTCCCAGCAAACGGGCCTAGATGTTCAAAGGATGGATGGATGTGGCCCAGAAGGGGAGGCGTGAACTTGGGATAGTTATTAAGAGTCAATGGTGGGACATGAGGCAATGAGTTAATTGTATGATAACTGACTTTCTTCCATGCTGAGATAATGAGCTCTGCATCCTGGTTTTATTACCTTTCTTTAAAGTTAAATAACGAACTTGGGGGCATTCTGTTTACAACGGATGATGGGATAGGCTCTGACATCACACAGCATTATGATGGAGGCAGACAGAAGGCCTGCCAGAATAGGGATTTACTCTGGATGTGTTTAACTGTTCACCAAGCGTAGATAATTACACAGTGGGGAAAACCACCATGTTGTGAAGAAGCAGTTTGTTAGTGTTTCAGGACTTGGCCTCGTGTGATCGAACGTTTGCTGGGTCTAGTCCCTGCATTTCTAGGGTGGATTTAATCCGAAGAGCTTCAGATAAAATATTCAGCTATGTTACATATAGTGGGTAAACTCGTCACCAACGTAAGTCAGTTCGGATAAAAGCAAATGAATTATTTAGAAAGTAGCCGGCCTTCTTCTCCCTTTTAGCTCAGGTAAATTCAAAGGGTGCTTTATTATTTGTTTATTATAAAAAGGATAAAATGCTGATATTTGTAAAAAGCCTCGTGTAAGAAAGATACAGCGAATGCTAAACTGACTCCTAGCAGTCTTATAGCTTGGCCTGGAAAGTTCTACAAGTATTCTCAAATCCAGTATTCGCATGACACTGGTGATGGCTTTGCACGTTAATATTTTTAAAAAGTTGGAATGGTTGAAAGCAGTGTGCAGCAGTCTGGCCATGTGCAGATGGGAGCCTAAAGGGGGGGGGGACCATTTAAGCTGCTGATGAAGAGTGGACCATCAGGCAAACGTTTGGACAGCCCTGGCCCAGACACACTAATCCCCTACACACGTGTCTTAATTAGTACCTCCCGCTGGCTCGCACCTTTGTGCGGGTTTGTACATAAGAACACTTTAAATAACACCCTTACTGGGATTAATATCGCTATTCATTATTATGATTTCAATGCAGCGTTTTAGAAGGTGTATCACCCTCCCCCATTTTTTGAGCTTACGTTAAGTTCATTACCATGGTTAATATCTAGATTGAGGTCTTCTTTCACGACAGGCGTCTGTCCTGTATTATAGCTGCCGTTTTTGTGGGAGAAACACTCCATGCCTCATCAATGATTCAGAGCCAGGCTGAGCTCCTCTTTGCCCACTCTGGGGAAAGGGTGGCATTTTTATATTTTATTATTATTTTATTTTTTTCCCCCCGTGCCCGGTTTCCTCCGCTGCCGCAGTCGGGAGAGCGCCGAGCGACAGCTAACGACGGGGGAGGGGAGGGAAGATCGCAGCTTTGCTAAGCAAAAAAAAAGTGAGTGAGAGAGACAGAGATAAAACGGACCGCCTGGGTGCGCGCACGGCGCGTGTACGGCGCATGCACGGACGATGGCCGACGGGGCGATGGGCGACGGGACGACGGGACGATGGGCGACGGGGCGATGGCCGACGGGCCGCCGTTTGCACCTATGTCAGTCGGCTCGTGAGGATGGGGAAGGACCCTCCCCGCGAGCGTCTCGTGACGAGGGGGGTGTGTGAGGACCTCTCCGTGCTCCACTGTGGAGCTGGCCGTGTGAAAAAGGCGGAAAAAACGGGGAAAAAACAGCCTGTACTATAAATAGCCAGGAGAGTACCGGCGCAGTGGAAGACTGGCACATCTGAGGGGAAGAGCAGCTGGTAAATTATCTGTGGGTTTCGTTTGTAGGCTATCTGCTAGTTAAATACACCAAGCCCACTCACAAATGGTTTTTGGGACTCAGAAAAGAGAGCTAATATTTTTTCGTCCTTAAATCATGGAATTTCAATTGACACACCGCAAATAAGTTTTCTAGTTATTTGTAATTTGCTGGCAGCAATTGATAGATGAACTGGTCAGTTGATTTAGGTACTTAAACACTCCAGTGCAGTGAAAGCTGACTCACACTGGCCCCTGGATGGGAATCGAGGTGCTCTTCCCTTTCTCGTTGCCGGTGACATCACGGAACATTGGTGATGTATAAAATGTTAGCCATGAGATTTGAGTATACTCATTCCTACTCCTGTTCCCATATTCCCTTTTTTGTGCCTTGTATGCCTTTGCCCATAGTCATTAATCACCATCTGTGTTTTTACGGATTGCTGCCCCTGGGAGATCCTTTGCGCGCTAGCCGTCACTCTGTGATCCACGTCGAGCCTGAATCGCGGCCCTGTGTCTCGAAAGCAGCGCAGTGCCTTCCAGCACACGTCACAGCGATGCGCCTTTCTGGCCTGAATCAATTCATGTACTAATATCAAAAAATCAACAAAATTAATGTAAATCCTCGCATTTTAATATTTTAGACATTAATACGATGGCGATAAATTGTAAATCTAAGTACCTTTTTCATTATAATAGAATCAATGTAACAGATAACACTCCATTTTAAATTAGGTCATTGTTCAAGCCCTTGAGTTCTGGTCTTGTATTATCGTACTGCCATGCCTAATGCCATTTGTATGTAGTGCCGTTTTGAAGTGTAACTGTATTCCTGGAGTCTTCATTCATAAGCAGGCTTAGCTATTGTGTTGAAATAGGTCTGTTGATTTAGTCGCAGACGGCTCTTTAGGCCTTGGCTCACAGAGCCAATCAGACGCTCCACCTCTCGGAGCCCCGCCCCCCCACTCATTTGCTCCCCAGCGAAGCCGGGATGCTGTTTCACGCTGAATTCGTTCAGCATCAGCTGCTGTGTCACCGGGTCTCCCCAAGGGGGGGCTTCCTTGACTGTAATTAACAGAGCGGGGGCCGCAGCGGGAGCTGGCTCACTAGGGCAACGCGGGCGCGAACCCCCCCAGGCCCCGGGACAGGACGCTCGCTCCCAGTGCCCTGCCCCACTACGGCGCTCTCTCTCCTGCTTTTTCAGATCTGCACATGCTGCCGCCCTTCAAGGGGAATCATGACTGTCCAGGATAAAGGGGCAGCAGGGACCACAACATGCATTAAGTCAGGGGCACCGCTAGAGATTTTGGGACCCATGAAAGTATTTCATACTGGGCCCCCGACCCGACCAATCCAGTTATGTTCCAAATTTTTTGGGCCCCTGTCTCTAAGAGGCCCTTGGAATCCGCCCCCCCAACTTTACAGTACCCCTGCTTTAAGTTTTCACACACTCTGTACCTTTGTGAAGCCCGGTAGTCTCGCTGATGCTGTGTAGATGGTCATTTGTTGGTTCCTGGCAGGAATCTTTGCATCATCCCTATTGACTTGAACTTGGGATGAAAGAATTCACTGACAAAGAAAAGATGGATATTGAAAAATAAGCAGACAGACGCCAGAGTACGTCAGCGGTATTTCAGTCAGGTGCAGGCTGGCTTTGTGACACTGAAGGTTCTGCTGGTGCCAGGCGAGCCTCCCCCCCCCACCCCCATTTCCTCTCTGACCGCTTCTCACACAAAGTGGACAGTATCAGTTTCTCCGCCCAGCCTGGCTGCTCCGGGCTTGTTGGCGTCGAGGCTGGGAGTCCATTA
>JAODKC010000117.1:15948815-15964510 GCA_026777985.1 Mormyrops attenuatus | reverse complement strand
CCCCCCCTCTCCTGCAGTGATCCCGGCCTGCCCTCTTGTCTGTCCACTCCACAGAAGCCGGCACACGAGCCTCTCTCGCGTTTCCAAATAACTATCTCCGCTCCCTTCAGAAGGAGAGCTTCAATTAAGATGTGAATGGACACTGGTCCACTGTTTTGTTGCTGCAGCACTTGTGCTGGTACTGTGGCCACAAAGGGCTCTCAGACAGGCTCTGTCCCCCCCTCTCTAGGAGAGAGTGCCCATCCAGTCCATTTATGTTCTCGTGATGACTGGACAGCCATGAAAGTACACAGTAAGGCTATTGCCTTTTTAAGACAGCGGCCATGTCAGAGAATGTGTTTCATGCAGTGAAATGCTAATTGAGCATGCGTCAAAAGGGCCGGGGGAAAGATCCGTGCCTTAAGATTCAGCGAGTCCACGCCGGGAACTGTGACAGCAATGATGTGATGGAAAAAAGGGAAAATGTGTGGGAATGGTAATTTAAGCACTGGTTGTGAATGGTGCGGGCGAGTGACTAAGCAAATGCATTAGACACAGGGTCAATTTGCTGAACGTACGGTTAATTATGGTGTTTATACTTTTATGCCGTTATGGACCATTAGAGCTTTGAGGAGACGGCTATAAAGACTCTCATAGCGCTGCACTAAAACCCGCTTGCCCTCCCCCCCATATAAAGGGATTAAACATGGTGTCCGGGTTACAGGCCGCCTGGTAACCAAAAACGGCAGCGCTAAGTCATAATGGATGCAGTAATGCACTGTGGTTAATGCAGCATGGCAGTAGCCCGTCCGCCCGGGCCAGGGGGTCCTCACCCTGTCCGGGATCTCCTCCGCTGAGGATGGCTGGTGACCTTACAGCATAGCGTCACGCTTGATTTGGACGATACATGCCGGTCTGATATGGAGAAACACAAAATAACAGCGTCTGTGATGAATGCTGGTGTTACATATGTTTCAGAAAGGTAGCATTTTGCCGAAAATATTTGCTATAGTCACAGAAGTACAAGTATTTCCGAGTTACTTGGAGCAAATCGGGGATGTTCTGCCAGCTGTTCAGGTCGGCTTAGCGCTGGGTGTTGTTTAGTGGTGTCTGCATGCGGCCCGGAGTTCTCCGTACAGGGGAGACGCAACGAGCCATGGGCAGGTTGGGAATCTCTACCCAGCAGCCCCGGCGGCGACGGGACTCCAGCACAGATAATTGCTGAATGGGCTTTGGTGTCCCGGACCTGGCTGGCGCAACGTCCTCCCCCTCGAGCTCACATGCTATGTACCACTATGGAATTTGGGCCGAGTGGCAGGGTCCTGCTGGCCCCGTGGTGAACACCGAGGGGAGGACTGCAGCATTCTGGGAAGTCACCCTAAGGGTTCACGATGGTGCGAAGACAGGGCCAGGCATCAGTAAGTAATGCCCCAGTGTCACTGAAGCGGAGGGGGGCTTATTTAACCCAAAGCTGCAACATTCACCGGCGAAAGGTGGGTAGAGATAGGTAGGTCAGGGAGCCTGCTGCAGTTTTTTTCTTACTAGACCATGCAGAATCTCCCCCCCCGCAGCAGTAAATGGGCAGGATCAGTCTACATATGCCTTTCCCATTTTTTAGGAGACATTTGGCTACTTATTTTTATGGTTTCATTAATGAAAGCTGCCCTTTTTGAAGCGCGTGACGGCGGATTGACTACGCTTGCCGTTCCGTGTGCCGCGTGCCGTGAGGGGCATCCTGGGCAGAGCACTGGCTGGGGATTTTCCGTGCTGGCTGCACCCCGGCTGGCGTTCCGTGTGTCGCGTGTCGTGTGCCGCGAGGGGCATCCTGTGCAGGGCACTGGCTGGGGATTATCCGTGCTGGCTGCACCCCGGCTGGGGTTCAGTGCCGTAATGCTGGTCAGCTGGGTGGGTGCCTGGTGGCTGAATTGGAGTGAGTCACCACTAACTGTACAGGGTTGAGTCGAGGGAAGGGTATGGGGTAGAGCGTGGGTTCAAGTCCCAGGTAGCATACATAAATTGTAACCCATCCCTGGACTGTAAATCGATTTGGATAAAAGTGTCAGATAAATGAGTCAGTGTTATCTGCTGTCTCTCCCACCTTGGCATCCGCAGGAGAATCCATACCTGTGCAGCGATGAATGCGACGCTTCGAACCCGGATCTGGCACATCCACCGCAACTAATGCAGGACCGCGAGCCCATCGGCCTGATCACCTACTGGCAGACCATCACGTGGAGTCGGTACCCCGAACCTCTGCTGGCTAACATCTCACTCTCCTGGAACAAGAGCCTGGAGCTGACGGATGACGTGCAGATCACGTTTGAGTATGGCCGGCCCACCATTATGGTGCTGGAGAAGTCGATGGACAATGGGCGCACGTGGCACCCCTACCAGTATTACGCCGACGACTGCCTGGACGCCTTTGGTATGCCGCCCAAGCGGGTGCAGGACCTGTCGGCAGCCAACGTGACGCGGGTCATCTGCACGGAGCAGTACTCACGCTGGGTGGGCTCCAAGAATGACAAGAATGTGCTGTTTGAGGTGCGAACGCGCTTCGGCATCTTCGCTGGGCCACGTCTGCTCAACATGGACAACCTGTACACGCGTATGGAGAGCATGAAAGGCCTTCGCGATTTCTTCACCTTCACCAGCCTGCGGCTGCGTCTGCTGCGGCCCTCACTGGGCGGCACCTACGTGCAGAGGGAGAACCTCCATAAGTACTTCTACGCCATCTCCAACATTGAGGTTCCTGCCAGGTAGGAGAGCTCCCCGGTGCATGAAATTGAGCAGAGGGACATATGAGGGAGGGGTCAAAGGTCACCATTGCCATCAGAATGTGGAATAACCAGGGGTGTCGGAGGGGCATGGAGACCCTACCAGGTTCAGGGGGAGCCTTGGGAGGGGCCCAGATTCTCCAGCTACACCCCTGGGAATAGTAACCACAGTACCTGACCTTAAACAGGAGGGAAAATACAAAAATATACAGCAGAGATTCTCTTAGTTCCTCAGATGTGAAAGTCACCTAGTTTTATTTGAGAAACATTTTACCAACTGCTAAATCCCGCCATGTAAGACCTATGATATACACTTCGAAGGCAAAAACATGAAAGCAAGTAGTGAGGGCAGTGTGTGGCTCCGTGGGTTAGGCCTCCGTGGGTTAGGCCTCTGTTCCTGGGACTGGAAGGTCGTCAGTTCAGATGAGCAGCCAACAGTGTGACATTGCTGTTGGGCTGTTGAGCAAGGCCCTTGCTCCAAGGACACTGGCTGACCACGCACTCTCAATTATACGTCACTTTGGATGAAAATGCCAGTGCTATGCCAGTGCGGAGGACAACATCTGGACATAACTGTGAGAAAATTGTACATAAGTAAAGGGAATCACGTTGCTTGGGCGTGTTTGTGAAAGATTGTTTGTGGGTAGATGCCTTTGTAAATATTCAAAAACAAAATGTTTTAATGGAACTACACCATTACAGAGACAGAAAATCCGGAAGGTATTTGAGAGCAGTCGTGATACAACAGCACTGTATATAAAAACTGCCTCATTCATACTGTTTAACATTTACAGATTATTTTTGGATCGGTCGATGCAACTCTAAACGGCAGCATCTTTTTCCGAGCTGACCTTGAGTGTAAAAATCTCTTAGCTGCCCTGAAGTAAGCGCTGTCTCATTCTGCATTTCGGAAAGATACACCTGAATTTTAAAAGTCTTTGCTGCCAAATTTACATTTGCCAGTGAGGGATGAGAGGGCCATTTCTATTAGGTGTTTAGCATGAGTTCTTTGACTCCTAGGGGTGATTATTTTGGTCGGCGGCACACAGGCATTTAACCAGTACCCCACTTGTCTTTGACCTCTGTGGAGGTGCTGGAATGGCGAGTGTTTACGGTAAGGGGATGTTAATTGATGTCATCGGAGAGGCCGGGCTGCATTCGATGTAGCCTTTAGCTCCCGCTGACTCGGCAAAACACAGAGAGCCAGCCCTGCTTCCTTTTGTTTCTCAATAAGTGTCCTGTAAGTATCGATCAGAAGAGCACCGGAGACAGCTCTGGCAAGCACTGCGGAGCGAGGGTGGAGGCAGACTCCTCCCCCGGCCCCTGTGCGGCACGCAGCACTGATCCCGCCCTGAGATGAAGGAGCGCTTTTCTTTGCTGATGTCTCATTCCAGAGAACTTCCTTCTCTCGGCTCCGGAGTGCGCCCAGACAGATATGAACTGCAATACGATGAATGAGGTTACCTCCCCGCTCCCCCCCCCCCCGCCATATGATCCCGCAATCCATACTTATTCTTGGATGCAGAGGAGAAAATAGGTTTCTTGGGGGGAGGGGGTGGACCTGTTTACGAAGGAGATGACAGATGTTTATTAGTTTATAGTAATTTGAATATATATATGGTTATAGATGTATAGATATACATCTATATATTGGGTGGGGTACTTTATTTAGTCATTTAAATGGCAAAATGTCACAGGAAGGCCTGAACGATGAAAATGGGAGGTTGTCTCTGCTGTCTCTTTGAAAGTTCCGCACTAAATGAATCCCCACCGAAGCAGACGTGCCCATCACTATGGTAATATGATCTGGCCTCCTAATTGACGGCCTGCCATACTTCCTCAATGAGCCATTTCCCCCTGCCTTTAACAGCCCTAATAACCTGTAATTGAACTTAATGAAGTATAGAAACAAGGGCACGGGCTTCCTTAACTGAGTGGGATGTAATTCTCCCTCATTGACAGCAATCTGAGAGAGGTTTTTAATTTCCTTATTTACAAAGTTGATTTGTTGATGGCGCCGCCATTCAATTATTGGCCCCGCGATGTTTGCTTTGTGGCGCTTTGCGGCATGTGCCAGACTATTACTTGATCGTACGCTTTTGCTCACCAGAGGGTGTCCAAACCTTTCAGCCATGCGGCCATTTTTAGATCAGAGCAGCGGACAGAGGACGGTGGTGTCAGATGTGCCTCTGTCAAAGCCTGAAGCACTGGGCAGATATGAAGGAGCGCTGCCATTTGCGGAAGCTAGAAGCGGAGCCTTCAAATGCAGCTTGCGTGTGTGAGTCAGCCTGACTGAGTGCCAGGGGTGAGCTGAGCACGGCAAACGCAGAGCGTGGCCTTTTGAAGACCAGACGTGAGGCTTGCCATGTCCTAATGGGGTACGTAGGAGGACTCGCGATGGGAAAGTCGCTGAAAATTACAGCAAGGCCTGAATCAGGTGCTTTGTGTGGTTCATGATAGGTTGGACCACATTCATCACATGTATCCGCGAAAAATGTTTTGGCATAAATCTAAGACTCCGATGACAGTATGACTGTGACATTTTTATATGAAGAGGTTCCTTCTCGGGAAGCCAATGTGGTCCTGTGGACAGAGACGCAAGCTGGAATTCAGGAGGAGCTCTGCTGTAAGTCAGCAGGTATAAATAGAAGAGGTATGTGTGAGGCATCAGTATAATAATGTTGAGACTAAGTGCATTTATAACAGTCCTTAGTAAGCAGCAGAGAAAGATGTACGGGACCAAAAATAGAGCTCTGCGGGACTCCTGGATTCTCCTGGACAAGTTTTGGAAGGAGCTATTTTTCGCAGATAGCAGAGAGAGCCAGCTCAGAGTGAGGTCGCTGACATGCAGACCCGCACGGGAAGCATGCAGGTTCTGATGTTGCATGGAGTGTTGTCATGGGCATCCTCCATTCCTGTTTAATGTGATGGAATGTCCTTTAACGGTAAACGCCACTCTGGGACACGAGTGTCAGGGAAACTCCAGACGGCAGGTGGACGTCAGGGAGAGCAAGATCTATCAGACTGCTTTCCCCCCTCATTTGTGATATCTCCTCAATCCGCTTGCCGGTATCTGGGGGCTGCGTCATCAAAATACTGGTCCAGGAAACAGCTGGCACAGGTGGCCAGGGGTCAGATGTTCCACAAATACTGCTGTTTTATCAATAAATACAGAACCCGATAGCCTGCGGGGGAGTGAAGGTGAAAGCGAATGGGGTAAATTTAACTCCGTCGATATGCTGAATTCGCTTGCCGACCTCGGTCTCACGTCGACGAGCCATTAGAGGTCAGATGGAGCAGGACCGAGCGAGAACATGTGGAGTGGAGTCGCTTTCTGTACTATCGGCGCATCCAGGATATGATCTCGATTCCTCTCTCGAGTAGCGATGACTGCATGCCTGGAAAGGTTCTGCTCGAGGCAGATACCTGAGATAGCACTGCCCTTTTGTCCCTAATTGGGAGTAAACATGAGACAGAGAGGCAGGCTAGATAAACAGCTACCCAACTCCTTCTCTCTCTCTCTCTTTCTCTGCCCCTCTCTCTCTCTCTGACTGTGCAGGTTGCTGATACAAATGGAAATATAGAGGACATTAATGTTTGGGGGGGCTCATTATTCGCGTGAATCCAGATATTCAGATTTGGCCACAGTATATTCCATTCCCTCTGTTCATTGTCACTGCAGCTCATCTCGGTAGAATTTAGTGCCTTTGTTTATTAGCGTATTCGTGAGCTCTCTTAACCGAGGCTTACCTTTTCATCATAACGCTTCACAATGACATCTAATGACTCTTTAAAATAATTGTTGAAAAGCAGTTTTCAAAAAACTTTGAAAAAGATCCACCCCCCCCCCCCCCGCCCCCGCATAGGCGCTGCTAGGTCGTAATGGGGGGGCAGTTCATTCTGGCTGCTATTGCATTCTGCCTGAAGTATCCTGCTGAATATTAAGATATATTGTTGATTTTATTCTTCACATGGCAAACTCTAGATTTGACACATTTTGCTAATAAATTGCACATTTTGATTTGACTAATTCTCTATATTATAATGCTTTTGTAACAGGGTTACCCTGCTAGATTGTATGATATTACACTAAACCACAATCCGTTGTACGATGTTAATATTTAACTCTTGAGTGTTTGTTGAGCACCTGCCTGTATTGCCTGAGACAATGTAGCGATTGGCTTCTGCCTTGGATTCCCTTCGACCAAAAAGCCTATCAGTGCTATGGATGTATGTGTATTGGCCCATGATTTATATCCATGAATATCTTTCATAATTAGGACCCTGTGACCGACGTCCCCCGGCTGACGGAAGTATCCTGACCCCTCTACATTTAGCAGCGGTCCCATCAGTCTGCCACTTCTTAGACGGCGAAATAGTTCTGCGTAATGAAATAGAAAAATGGCCAGAGCCTGGCAGAGAGGCTAAGTGGATTAGCTGTAGATTGAGAGCTGTCTGAGGCAAACGCTGATGGCGAGAGGTGCTGTATTCGTCTCCTTTAATCCACAGCAAAGGGTCATCCTGAGCATTAACCCTTACCAATTAAATTTCTCTCATGATATCATAGACTCCGCTTTGGTAGGCAGCATGTTTACGCTTTCTCATGCTAAGCCGGAACCCCTGGGCCAAAAAGGGCAGTTTGGTTCAATTTGATGTTTCGTAGAGGTATGAAAAACGGTCTATGGGATAATGAGTGATTAGGGTTGGGTTACAGACACTGAGATGCTATGACAGTGACAGGATGAGGAACAGAATATGAAGGTAGAGGAGCACAACATGCATACTTTGAAAGTTTTGTTAAAAAAAAAGTGTTGAAGGAAGGAAGCCTTGCATAACTTTTGCAGATATTTTTGAAAACATTGAAAATTTGGTATCTGAGGTGCACTTGACCGTGTATGATGCACCATAAACGTCCATCACACAGTAAATTTGGAGAAGTGCTCAGGTGCGGTTGGGATGTATGAGGAGAGCAGAATCTCCCAGTTCCCTCCATGCTTCTCCTTAATGACTTGTTCTTCACCCTGAGGAGCGACAGCGAAGGGCTGTCCGTGAGTTATCCCCTCCGCCTCTAGGCTCTGTCAGGTCCCCCTTGGCGAGGTTTGAGCAATTACAGAACTGCTTCTTTTTTGTTCGTCTTTCGTTACCTTGATAGTTGTTGCTCTGTGACTTTGGTCACTGCCAAGTTCCTTTTGAGTTATTATCGAGTTTCGTCATGTTGACCTTGTCAAGGGCAGAGGGAGGACATGAGCAAGTAATCCGCAGCGTCGCTCTTGCGACATGAAAGGAGACCGTTGATTCTGCACTGTTTTGACAGAGCGGACCCTGTCGCAGTTGGGTTTACCGTTTCTGTTTGTGTGAAGGTCAGTAAAATAACAAACTGGAGAGAAATACTTAAACTGAATTGTATTCAAAAGGGATAATCATCAAGAGTTTCAATTAAAATACCATTAATCAAATTCATGGCACTTTAGTATGTGAGTTATTTTGATTATAACAAAAATGTTTTATTTGCTTTTTTTGAGTGATCGCCATTAACCTGACAGCGTATTACAGCATATTATTCTAATTGAATTTTAGGTGTTTTTTTGCATTTAATCATTGTGAATGACTGCACAAAGGCCTTTTTTTGTACTGCACTCAAGCACAAAGCATTTCCTGAAGTTAAAAAACCTAGTCATGGCTCACGTGACTGTACCGAGTCCATTTTCATCTCTGAGATCTCTCGGGTGAGACAGGTGGCACTGGCGGTGGTGGTGAGCAAGTTAAAGAGCTACTCCTGCGAATTCCTTTGGGGGCTTTTGTGAGTCTGTCCCTTAAAAGCCTTGCTCTGCGAATCGTGCTTTTCCCTGACACCGGCTTGAGAAACAGTCGCATCTTTGCCAGAAGTTCCGCTAGCGACCAGTTCCTCACCCGGGTGCCGAATATAATGGCCGTTTTCTGAATAAGCTCTGTCTCCGGGGAGTCGCGGCCTTTCTGTCCCATGGGGCGGATCTTAAATGGCTTCCTTCATTTATAAAGGCATCGGCGCTCTAATTATTTATGAGGTTTTGAAAATTTGCAGAGACACGCGAAAGTATAGTGGCTGTAGGTGCACAGATCTGCGGTGGCGGTTTTAAGAGCACAGGATGCAGCTTGTTTTATAATCACTGTCTGTTTCCCCTCGTCTGACGTTAAAGCTGAAGTATGCACTTGTCTCATGCTATTTGTTTGCTTCAATGAATCGCCCCTATTTCATAAATAACCCAATTAAGTGTATAAGTGATTATATAAAGTGTATACATAAGTATATATTGTACTATGCTGCCAAAGAAAACGGTTTAGAATAATCTTTATGTTGGAGTAAATGCATGGTTTTATGTCTCAGGGTGTTAGTGTCACCCCAGTATTTGTGTATCCATGTATCCACTATACGCCTGTGTTTCTTGACTTGATCACTAGCATACCATGTTTGGTTAATCAATACCTCACCATGCTGATGACTTAAGCGAGCTGGTGATGATATTTAACAAATATATATAATGGCTGGGGTGCCCCTGGGGATAGGTCTGGGAACCAAAGCGATGTTCATCTAGCCATCCAATCAGATGGAGAACATATATATTCATTTTAGATGCACGTAGAATCTTTTGACATGTCCCTTGATATCATTTGACATGCAGGCTGGCAAGTGGGAGTTTCAGCTTAAGTGGGGTTGGGCATGTTTGTCCTTGAACGGTCAGTTTTGTCTGCGCTTCAGTTAATTAGCATAAAACCGTTAAAGAGTTAGCTCACATGTGCTAGCTTTTACGCTAAATCCCGTAGCCTATTCTCACAGCCTCCGTGATGTGCTGCCTGTTTTTTGGAACCAACAGTTGGTCCCAAACAACAGGCAGCACATCACACAGGCGGTGAGAATAGCACGTTTATAACAGCATCGCACCGGCTGTGATCTGTGGAGGAATTCGTGTGGAATCTTACCTTCTCTTTTGGTGAAAGTGTGCTTTCGCTTTATGTAACCGCTTAAAATGTGCCTATTTTTACAGCTTCTCTCAGTTTCTCAGTACGACCACACGCGGGTTTGTAGTAACGACCACCTGAGGGGCTGGTGACACGCATGCCAGGCGGGTAAGGAGAACTGCGACAGCACACGAGACATCGAGATGGTACGGATCATCAACCCAAATAAACTCTTTGCGCACCTATGTACTGTACACCCGACAGTTTCAGAAGAACTCCTCCTAATCCAAAATAAACTCACAGGCAAGTTAACAGATGGTTTGAGTGTGTATTTGGATTTTCAATTTTGTTTTTCTGGTTTGAAATTACGATTAAAACGAATAAGCG
Source organism: Mormyrops attenuatus (assembly GCA_026777985.1). NCBI lineage: Eukaryota > Metazoa > Chordata > Actinopteri > Osteoglossiformes > Mormyridae > Mormyrops > Mormyrops attenuatus. The sequence continues at coordinate 15,954,434 of JAODKC010000117.1, read as the reverse complement.
TTCCCCTTTAGGCTGGAGAAAGCTCATCCCCAAGAAGTGTGCGGGGGGGATAACCCAAGGCCTTTTGGAGATGTGCTTTAATGCTTCTGCCGTCAGTCAACCAGGTCATGACTTACAAAGTTACCGTGGCGATAGAATGCATAAAGTGCATCACTGCAAACCTGATTAAGTTAATCCAAATACCGGACACCTCAGTAATTTTTCATGTATCTCTTGTTGGAAGAAAATTCCAAATTTCAAGTGGCTACATCATAAAACTTGACATACTGTGCGACATGAAACTGAGCTTTTTTTTGGGTAAAGACATTGATTTTTATACATATCATGAATTATTCCACTTTCAGAAATCAATATATGCTAAAACAGTTCTGTTGTAACATGAATCCATTGGTTTTTAAAGCTGGTGCCTTGATCTAAAAATATTTTGGTCTAAATACATGTGATGTGTTTTACCCTGGTCATGTGAACTCCCTCCAAATTAATGCAGCTTAAGTGAAGTGGTGTCTCTAAATAGTCCTTAGCGTGTGATGTGTGTGCTCTGTGATGTGTGTGCTCTGTGATGTGTGTGCTCTGTGATGTGTGTGCTATGTGATGTGTGTGCTCTGTGATGTGTTTGCTCTGTGATGTGTTTGCTCTGTGATGTGTGTGCTCTGTGATGTGTTTGCTCTGTGATGTGTGTGCTTTGTGATGTGTGTGCTTTGTGATGTGTGTGCTTTGTGATGTGTTTGCTCTGTGATGTGTGTGCTTTGTGATGTGTGTGCTTTGTGATGTGTGTGCTCTGTGATGTGTTTGCTCTGTGATGTGTGTGCTTTGTGATGTGTGTGCTTTGTGATGTGTTTGCTTTGTGATGTGTGTGCTCTGTGAAGTGTGTGCTCTGTGATGTGTGTGCTTTGTGATGCGTTTGCTCTGTGATGCGTGTGCTCTGTGTTGTGTATGCTCTGTAATGTGTATGCTCTGTGATGTGTGTGCTTTGTGATGGACCAGCATCCCATGGTGTAACCTTTGCCCTCTGCTTCTGGGAATCTGCTCCTGGTTCCCTACACTCCTGCATTTGGCAAGCACAAGCATAAGTTTTGGGCGGATAGATGTTTCAGATGTCGATGTTTTCTCCAGGTATGGTGACCTATGTAAAGATCCAGGACAGAACAACAATGCACAACTTAGATTTGAGACCTCGAGGTATAAATGAATATTCGTGGGCCGGAATAATGTTAATTTCAATTTAATGTTATTGCACTTCTAGGCTGTGAGAACATCCTGTAGAAATTTAATGTGGTTCTTCACTCCAATCTGCACTCTTCTTCTGAAGTTTTAATGTGGCTTCCTGGGGTATTGGAACACAAATAACAAACTTGTTACAAACGCTTGTTATGTGCCTCAGTCAGTAGTAAAAAAGTTTTTGTCTTTATTTCCATATGAGATTAGAACATCATTAGTTGGTGCTGGAAGGCTTCTTTCTCTTTAAACCTGTACTTGTCTTTCAGGAGCAGACGGCTTTTAAGCTGTCCTGCACAATGAAGCAGAGTGATGTGATGTTATGTCCTTTCTGGCTGAGAGCTAAAACGTTTGGTTCATTCCTGTGGGTATAAGCTGGGAGTCAAAAGCATCCCATCTCAGCATTCTTGGTTATTGCAGTTCCTCTGTAATCCGGGCCCTTATTTCGAAAGGAAAAGTCCATAATGGGTTTTGCAATTGTCCGAGTCGGGTGAGATCAAGAGAGGAATCTTTAAGAAGCAGCGTCATGGTACCTTGTGTGTTTATCACAGGAATTCTGGGGAAATGACTCTTAGATGGTACAGGAATTCTGGGGAAATGACTCTTAGATGGTACAGGAATTCTGGGGAAATGATTCTTAGATGGTACAGGAATTCTGGGGAAATGACTCTTAGATGGTACAGGAATTCTGGGGAAATGACTCTTAGATGGTACAGGAATTCTGATGAAATATTGTTGAGAAAACCATGACCTGCAATACTGGTGCATTGTGATGTTTTTAAGCTGCCAGTCATTTTTTTGGAAAGACGGCCAGACATCGATGCACCTTTTTCACAACCACACACCTCTGAGTAAATGTACCTGTATTGTATATAATATTACTTTAAATCCTAGAAAATTGTTTAGCAAAATCTTTGAAGAATTCATCTTGTAGTCATATTGGTTTTCTGAGTACAGTTGTTCTGTAACTTGGTGTTAATCTATTGACATCTGGGGGAAATATTATATGGCTGGTCAATGATTATATAAAGTGTATACATAAGTATATATTGTACTGTGCTGCCAAAGAAAACGGTTTAGAATAATCTTTATGTTGGAGTAAATGCATGGTTTTATGTCTCAGAGTGTTAGTGTGACCCCAGTATTTGTGTATCCATGTATCCACTATACGCCTGTGTTTCTTGACTTGATCACTAACATACCATGTTTGGTTAATCAATACCTCACCATGCTGATGACTTAAGTGAGCTGGTGATGAAATTTAACAAATACATATATAACTGGTTCACGACCTGTCACATTTGCATGTTCTGTTTGTATCTGAAAAAATGAAATTGATTGATTGATTGATCTGCTAGTAACTCTTCTACGACATTACCTGGCCCACAGGTGGCGTGGTGGTGCAGTGGTTGGTGGTGTTGCCTCACATCGCATGCACCAGGGTTTGAGTCTCTGTCATGACTCCATGCGTGTGGAATTTGCATGTTTTCCCCATGACGTTGCGGGGTTTCCCCCCACAGACGAAAAACATGCTGAGGTTAATTGGCATGCCAAATTACCTGTATGTGTGGGCGACTGGTGTACGAGTGTGGATGCCCTGTGATGGGTTGGTGCCTCAGCCTGGATTGTTCCCTGCCTTGTGCCAATCAGTTCCAGATCCCCTGCAACCCTGAATAGGACCAGTGGTTACAGAAAATGGATGGATGGAAACTGCTTTGCAACGATGAAAAGTTTGGAAAGCCCTATGCTAGACTACCTGCTGAACAGCCAACTGTGGACCTATTTGAGTATCATGCTTCCTTTATGACTGTTCTTCAGCAGAAACATTGCACCTGTGATCTTAATTTAGTCACTGTCTTTTGCTTTCTCTAGCTAAACAGTATTATCCAGTCTGCTTAGCATTACTAAGGGTTGCTTCCCTGTTCTCTACCTGGTTGGTCACAGTGATAGCACTCCTGCAGAGAATACTCTGTCAAGACACCTTAAGCCATTCCCAATCTGTGTCGTCCGTATGCGCTACCTCTCGTCTTCCCTCTGTGTCTCCCTGCCATCTGCTGCAGATTCGAGGAAGACTCAATCCCCTGGAGAGGTACCCGGTCTCCTAATTGCTCTTACCGGGAATCTCTCTCCTTGAGGTCTTCAGCTGTCTTTGCTACGCTGTTATAGGTCAGAGTCCTGGATATTTTCCGTCTGGAGGGTGCTGACATGTAGGAACAGGCTCCATCTTTTTAAACTTTGTATTGGTTCCTAGCCCCATTCATTAATAAAATACCTTAGTCATAGTTATAGTTTACTATTCTAGGTACAGATTTTCTTTGTGGGCGAATTAGTTATATTGTTTATAGAATACAGGTACTTTATTGATCCCTGTGGGGAAATTGTTTTCTGGCCTATCCCAGCTCGTTCTCTATGAGACACAGAAACATTTACAGGTGAAAGTAAGCTTGGCCGTGGGATTTGAACTGCTGACCTTCCAATCACAGGCAGACAGCCTAAGCCACAAGCCACCCATCAAATGCTAAGGTAAACGTCGGCATTGGATGGTGGGTTAGCTTTGAACTGTTGGGTTAGGATTATCCACTCTGAGCAACAGCGTCTCTGGTCAAGGTCTGTTAGGTCTCAAGAGAGTCACAGAGGGAACCTCCGTATCACCACGTTTGCTAAGGACTGTGTTCTCCAACATCTTGCTCTAAAATCACTTCATTTAAATTTCAAAAGATAAAAGATGTTTTATTTTTTGAATGAGAGCTCACATTGAGACTGTGCCTATAAACATCTTTGATGCATTTTTCTGTTTTCTGCTGCATTTTGCACCTAACCCTTCCCAGCATGCTGCTGCAGTCTCCCTCCCCCCGCAGATTCACTTTAATCCGCTATTATATTCCTCTCCACAACACACTCTGTTTATTCACCATTTTACTGCATCCCAGGGTTTTCAGGGTTATTCTTCCGTTTTGCTGGTGGCTTTTTTAAAACTTCGACGCCATTTTTATGCAAAATTAAGATTAATAGCGACACTAAAATTCAACACTGCACTATTGTGCAAGTTTATAAATTTACTAAATTTACTACAGACCGTCCTGTAAACTATGGCAGGATAATGAGCATATTTTCTCTCTCTCTGGCCGTGAGGAACGCGGGACATGACTAACGATGCACACGCCTCCTCAGGCTTCTACTGGATAATTATATTTAATTTGCTCACCGCCCAGGATTAGCTAAGATTCGCCTTGAGTCCAATTGGAAATGGAAAGAAATAGCGCATTTGGGTTCCCAGCATGTGTCAGATAGTACGCGGTGACATTGGCACCCGCGAAGCTGAGATGGTCACAGTGCTGGGACATGACGGTGCACATGTAGGTGCTGAACCCTCCATCAGTATGTAACCCAGGGTCCCTTGGTGCTTTTCGGTGTTTTTCTCTTTGTAAAATGAGGATATCAGCATATGGTCAAGTTCTCTGCTCTCTTGTAACAATTAGTGAATTACAAGTTATCGTGTCGTCCATTTTTTTCCGCCATAGCCTGACAGCTCGGATCTGTTTTAGACGTATCTCTTTGCATTTATCCAGGGGAGAAAAAATATTTATGTATGACATGCTGCTCAAATCACTTCCTGATTCAATCGCCAGTCACATCTAGATTTGATCTGTCATAATCTATAAACAGGGACGTGCGCAGCGTTTTGTTGTTACCTTCGGTGACCGCCACGCCCCTTTCACATCTGACATTCTTTTGTTTCAACCGCTGCCAGACAGGTACCCGTGTTTAGGATAAGCTCTCCTGTGCGCAACAGAGGGGTATGCCGTTTGATCTTGAAGAATCAAAAGATTAAGAGGTACAGGAGATTTGTCGGTATGACCAGGAAGATTGTCTTGGACAAGTTTAGTGGAAGCACTTTGAGTAGCATCAGGAATTACTGTCACAGAGGGGTGTGCTTGAATGGCTTCTAATTATGCCAAAGTCTTCAAAGGTCACTTTGCGGGCAGATTGTCTCGGAGGGGAAGCCTACATACCTGCAGATTCCCCCACATGCTCCCTCGAAGGGGACTTTGAAACTCCCCCCCCCCGGTGCCCACGCCACAGGCATAGCCAACTCGCCTCTGAAAATCCCCAAACAAAGGGACGCGTCCTGCCAAGCCGAAGAGAGCCATTCGTCGGCATGGCCGCACTCATCAATTTTTTATCCCCCCCGCGCCGTCTCTCCAGCCATCCGCACCGAGCACTTTTGTGCCATACATCACCGAGAAGTGAGGGAGGTCGGGTTTTGCCACTGAGGGTGAGCATGGAAAACTGGCCATCGATGGATTGGATGGGTTAGGAGATGGACGGACTGGCGGACAGAAGGATAGTTTGAGGGGTCAGTGCCCCTCTACAGCCCGGTTAAAATCTCGTTGATGTCAGTGC
>JAODKC010000117.1:15931520-15944576 GCA_026777985.1 Mormyrops attenuatus | reverse complement strand
CCCCCCCCCCCCGCCTCCCCTGCCCCTCCCTCCCCGTTACGCTGCGTCCGCTCGTCTGACTGGTTCGTTGACGTTGCCGGCAGTGATTTACTGTGCCTGATTATGAGTTCCCTGGGATGAGGCAGTGACTGCACACTAGGGGGGAGACATGAACAGTAACCCCCCCCCGCGACCTCAGGGCCCGAGTAAGAGCATCCCAGCGTAAACAGCGGCACCTGTACATAGTGTTCATCAGGCATGAAAGGGATCTTGCAGCACAGGTATGCTATGCAGTGGTAACAAATCTGCAGCCTGGTGGGTGGGGCCGGCCCCTGCGCCCCCCAGCCCCAACGCGAGCGGTATTTGTCAGAGCCGGGTACAGCTGAGCCCCGGGGGTCTTTGGTGTGTGACCCATACCCCTCCCCTGCTTCACCTGCCTCACGGGGACATTATTTACATGCTGCAGAGTTTCTCTGTATGACATTCAAAGTGTTCATGAGCATTAAGGGGGTCTAAACAGGGCGGACAGTGCTGGCCGGACCGGAGCTGGGAATTTCCATATTAACCCACTCGAGAAAAATTGTTTTCTGTTCCAGGCACTGGCCCCTGTAGGTTCTAAAAGCCCTATTGGTTTGTGGAGGCGGGGGGTGATAGCGAGTCCTGAAGTAGGCCCGCCTTCCCTTTCTGTTAGCCGTGTCTGACTGCAGTCCTAACACCGAGGGGTCGCCTGTGTCCCCTGTGGCCCCGGGCTGGGAGCAGGAGGGCGGAAGCCCTCACAGGAGGCAACACGGCCCTTAAACTTCTCCCAGCATGCACCTTTCAAGATGAGAATGTACAATATCATTTGTTTTATCGATACACAAGAAACATCTCATTGTGATCTTGTCCTTTATTCATTTGTCTTTCCCTCGCTCTTTGTCACTGAGTAACGGAATGTAATGATTTATCCAGTGAATATTTAGCAGCTAGATTCCAGTTTTGAACTCAGCATGTGGACCTCTTTGAGGGGAGGGGGCATCCTGGGGGGGCCGGGGTACACGGCAGCTTGGTCACAGTGTTGAGGGACATGGGCTTTAGCATCTAGGCCTGGGGTGGGGGGGTTCACCCTACATTCCACTCCTGGTCGGCCAGGCCCCAGAAGATCGTGCGATCACATGCTAATTAGATGACTTGTGTCTACGGGCTGCTGCTGACGACATGCTGCCATTCCCTCATGTTCTCCTTGGAATGTTCTCATGTGCCACACTGCCCCGGGCTTCAGCGTGAGCCTGGAGCCCCAACGCCTGTGCTTTGCTGACCAGGAAAGGAGTAAAACCGCAGATTATGAGTGTCATCTCCTGGTCTCTCTCTCTCATTTGATCCTCCATGTTTTTCCACCGTCAGACAGCTGGAAAATGTGAGACGTTGCCATCAGGTTGACATGCAGGGTCATCGCTCTATCTTTGTTGACATTTTTAAGGTGCCTGCAAACTCTGCTCTTTGCAGCAGAGCAGCATTCAGGTCTCATGTGGCATGTCTTGGGATTCGAGCTGGGGAACATGTGATCTAGACTGTATGCGTCCCAGTCCAGTTTACCCTGCTGCATCTACTCCACGGGGCTGCCCGGCCCAGCCCAGTAGGGGCTTGGTCCCGACAGCTCCATGCTCGCCATCCTCAGCAAGGCGGCCGTCGCCGTTTGTTTTGTGTTTGTGCCTTTCTCTCCATTCGCAGACTCTTTTTCATACTTCACTCCTGGCTGTGTTTACACTCGCTCTCCGTTCGACTGCTGTGTTTACTTCTCAGCGATGAATTAACGGGAATCTGCAGCGCCGTCGCACTGTAGCTATCTGCAGGTTTAAAAATTCCGCTCCATGCTCAGTAAGTTCTCATGGGGGGCTCACATCTATTTTCTGGGGGAGCTCCCAGTCATTTTGGGTTGTTTGGTCCATCTCAGGCCTTCACACGCAGTCAGGGGTCACACCCAGCCCAGCCGACAATGCCAGCCGTTCCCGGGATCTCTTGTCATGTTCCCACCACACAAAAAGGGCAGAGGTGGGACAGGGATCTGTGGCCAATCTCATGCCGGAGCTGCCGTGATCCCTGCTGGGGCAGTTAACCACCCCATATCCCCCAGTGCATGTGAAACCTTTACAGCGTGTATTTTATTAGTTGTTTTGAAATGAACCGCAGGCTGTTGGAGACGCCTAGGGATGTCTGCATGTAGCTGAGGGCAGGCAGCGGTGAGGATGACGCGGGCCCCCCCCCCCCCCCCCGGCCCCCCGCGGCGCCCCACCCGCCCCCCCCCCCCCCCCCCCGGTGGAAGTGCCACCTCCACGCCTCGCAGTGCGCGGTACGGGACGGCAACCTGCAGTGTGACTGCGAGCACAACACCACAGGCCAGGACTGCGGACGCTGCAAACGCGGCTTTCGGGCCAAGTCCTGGAGGCCAGGCTCTTACCTGCCAACGCCTCGGGGATCCTCCAACAACTGTAAGTACACCTGCACCCAGGAAGCGTAGCATTTAGCACAGATGCTACCTATATGCATAACACTAGTCAATTATAGCACACATTAGCAGTCGATAATAACAGTTTTAAATGTCATACCCTAAACATGAGTAGAAGTCTACTGGGACACCCTTATGTACAAATGAGGCTAAAGTCTGTAATTAAATACTCAATGTATATACCCCTAGTAACATCATGGCCAACCCAGTGCAATTACATGTTTAATTATGCAAATAATGCTTGTATATTGCAGTATCCCAGTAACCCAGATATCTGTGTCCACACAGCCTAACTGTAATCCAAACTCTCCAAACAGCTAATTCCCCTCTTCCTCTCCTAATTACATATAACAAATAAAAATTTTCTACATCTTATTTCACTGTGATTTTTAGCAAAGCTTGACTTTTCAAAATTGTATCCAACTGAGCTTGCTGGAGTTAAATGTAGTGCTATGAAATATTATGGTAATCAAATATATTCTGATATTGTAATAATACAAAATACTTGCAAGGGTTTTGTACCAAGAAAATTAGTATTAATTATACCACTCTTCAGCACAAATAGTAAAAGTCGCCTCAGTGAAGGTTTTGAAGAATAGCTGTGTCACGTAAGTGCACACGACCTCCCCTGCCTCAGGCAGTAAGGGGAACGCTTCACAAGGAGGCACTGATGAAATAATAATCTGAGCAGCCGCCCCCACAGAGGACGTGCACAGCCTCTTAGGCCGCACAGAACTGTCAGCCCGCTGTAGAGCCTCCCCTGCAGTTCTCAGGTTTGCATAGGTCTTCCTGTTTACTCCCCATGTGCTCTGAAAGGGCTTGTCACCCCCAGAGACCCCTGTGGTAACCCAGTGCCCTGGGTCCCATCACCTGTGCCTTTGATGTTGCAATGTCGGATTGAGGATGATGAGTTTGGAATGAGTGCATGAATAAACATTCCATTCCTCTGTTCTCTCTCCCTCCTCCAGGTGTTGCTGCCGGTTCGACTCTTGGCAGTAAGTGACACGCTATTCAAATGCTGGGAGACTGGTATTGGTGGTCATCTCCCCCCGCTCCGTTGCCCCCGTCTTCCCCATCTCCCATTTCAGTCTGTGTTTTTTGTTTGTTTGTTTGTTTATCATTCCGGAATTGGTCTCCAGCTGTGTGTCCCATATTGGCCATTAGCCCCACATATGAAAAGTTTTTCCACAGCTGTCTCTCTGGTGAGTGGCAGAGAGAGAAAATGATTCGGCTCTGAATGGAGTGTTCTGGAGAGTGAGTGGTACAGGGCTGTAAATACTCTGAATGGTTAGATTAAAACTCTCAGATGAAAGGAAAGCGATGCCTTTAAAAAATGGTTGCAACATCATTCTCTTATTTTGGCAAATCATATCTTGGGCATCAGGCCCATTCTTCAGCAAAGGCCCCATTTTTCAGGAGTAAAATACTGCAGTTTATATTCAAATAGTTTCCTTGTTCATCTTTATTTGGAACTTTTGCTTCTATTAACCAATGAACCATTTGTCTTGTCTGGGTAACAGCTGTGTAGCCTGTGGCAGTTACCAGCACTGAGTGTAACCAAAACTGCTATGAAGGAGACCTTTGGGAGATGGAACGGCTTCGCCAAACCTTGCTGCATGGGCCACAGAATCAGCGCATAGAAACTCTCTCCGAGGCACAAACGCAAGGAACTGCTCCTGATTTAATGATGCTCTGGGACGGGAGCTCACTCGCCGGGGGTCGCTGCCTGTGCATTAAGGGCTACATTCATTGCTATACTTATGTTTCGTACCCATGCTATGTCTTATGTTCATTTAGGCAAAGTTTCATTCCACTTTTAGCCAACACTAATTATACCGTATCATCAGGAGGAAAACTTAGGAACCTTACATCACAAATCTTTTTACGACTGTGTCATTGACTGGCTTCATTTGTCTTTGACTTCTACCGGCATATTAACAGTAGTATTTAAAAAGACTCGCCAAGTTACGTTTGAAGGTGATTCAGATGGCGTACCTGAGACCTGACGTCTAATGACCTCTGCACTCCAGTAAGAATGACTTATTTGCTTTACTGGTTTATTTCAGTTTAACAGTAATAGTAGGTTGCGTCCAATTTTATGTAGCATCTAAGAACATGTGCCAGAAATAAAGTTAATAATGAAAATTCAGGAGAGGTGTATCCTTACTGTCTCTAAGCAAGAAATTAGCGGAACCATTTCTCAAACTCATAGACTCACAGACTCATATGGCTTGTTATCAACTCCAGCTGAAGCTTCCATATCTGAATGTGCGGTGTTTGTGGCGCCATTGTAGCTTTCGCTGTCTCTCGCCCCTCACTGTCCTGGTACCAGCCCCATTGAGGTTCTCATCTTCCTCTGGTCCTCCTGCCCTCTGGGTCACATTTTGCTGATATTATTAGGCACAATCAAGTTGATTTAAATTCCTGGATAGTCTGTAGGGAGCTTTCCTCCAAAATGTCCTGTCTTCTGTCTGGGTCTTGAACTTTTTCATAGGCCTGACAGTTGTTATGATGATTGAGTCGATCTGCTTTGTTGCTCATCTTCCTCTTCCTCCTTTGCCATCAACATGTCCAGACATCGACGTCTTTTTCAGTGTACTACGTCTCCTCACTTTTTCTTCTAAATTAATTTACTAAGTAGATATTCTTGTCCAAAAAGAGGTTCCAAGTGAGGCAGATAATACTTCCTAAGCACACAGCTGTCAAGGAGTCAATTTAGGTACAAATGCTGCTAAGCTGAGCTTCCAGTGAATGATCTGTAACAAGCACTAGTTTGCTCTGGAACACGAGGTGTACAATACCTTACAAACCATTGCATTACCATAACATCAGAAGAGCCATTCAAACCAAAACACCAGGAAGGCCAGATTTCTACTGGATTAATGAAAAATACAAGCACATTCGGTATTGCCAAGGAAGGAACTGCCAATGACGAAAGAGTGAAAGTCGATGGTCAGATGAGATAGTTAAGGTGTTTCTGGAAAAGACAAGGCTTGAGGTATTTCTTGAAAGTTGAGAGGGATTCTGCGATCCAAAAGCGATTGAATAGCATGAACCATCATCATGGAACTAAATATATGAAAGGTGTAATGTTGTCCTTACCTTCACATGTTGGAGGGATCACCAGGTGGAGTTACCTTGCTGACCAAGATGCCTGGTCTTTTGTCCCTCAGGTGAAATTTGTTGGTATACTACAGTGATGTACTTTTCCTTTACTCATCACCACTGGGGGTTAATGTACTATTGAGCCCTAATTAATGATGTGGGTGGTCCCTGTGTTACACTCATCATCCATCTTCAAAAACTGCTTATTCAGTACAGAGTACATCCCTGGACACTTTCTGTAAAAATTTGCCTTTGAAATGCAGACAAGAGTCTTTTAAGTGATTCCAGTCCACGGTGATAATTGGCACCAGGTTGCGATAAGAGGTGGAAATTAGCCTTACTTTTCATAACACCGTTGTCTCCTATTTTCAACTTTTTGGCTTTCCAGAAGAACCATGCCTATGGTTATTTCTCAATACCATGAACACAAAGATTGTACTTGTGGCCTTGGCAAGATTGGTCTTGCTAACTTGCCTCACAAGAACAAACTTGAGGCTCAGTGAATCATGGCACTGGTCCCATTGACCAGGATGCAACCGATGTATCCGTGAAATTTGGGGCGGAACAAGAACAACATCCATGGGTTTTACTGTCCTCGTGTACTTGTGTTCTTAGTATTGGAACTGGTCTTCAGCAAAGGAAGACGACATAAAAGGGGTATATGAACACACAGGTACGGTGGAGAACACGTATTGAGAAATATTCTGTTGCCCTTCATTTGTCGGCAGCACATTCTGACCTGCACAACTCGGCAGGGAGTTATTCGCAGATGTGATGCCTTCTGTATAGTTCAGAACTCTTGTGGGGGTCACAGGTCTTCGGTTTCATGGCCCCAATCTGCAAGCCGCTGCTTCCTCCGATGTGATCTTACCTCTGGCTTTAGTAATATTATTGCTGATGTAATCGTTTTTCCCCGTTTTGATTTACAGGTATTTTAAACATTGGCTCCCTTGGCTAAACCCTTCCCAAATTCCTGTTCCTCCCTTGTCTGGCATAAGTTCCTGTAAAGTATCCATTCACTACTGTGCCACAGTCATGCCACCCCTCGTGCTGTCTTGCTCCTCACCTTACATCCTTATGCTTGAATTTCATCATTCCACTTCTTACATGGCACTCCCATTCTGTATATCCACCTCTACACCTTGACCTCCTTCATCACCCACCATCCAGAGCCACACATGGCACCAAAGTCCAAAGCAGTGTTTCCCAGCTCAGTCCTTGAGGACTCCCAGACAGTCCACGTTTTTGCTCCCACTGGGAGCTGGGAGGGAGCAAAAGGTGGACTGTCTGGGGGTCCCCAATGACTGGGTTGGGAAACACTGGTCTAAGCATACCTTGAAGCTTTCATGAACTGCTTTTACAAACCTCTCACTGGCACTTTATGAGCGTCAACAATCCATACATTGATATTACTAAAAGGACTGCAATGCGACATGCAGCGTAGGTCACCGTAATGCTTGGCTTTCCCATAGCACGCCTCGTGTCTCCTCGGACTGGGAATCTCACCCCGCATCACCAGCATCACTGTAACTCAAAACATAAACAACTGCACAGATGTCAGAGGTACCTTCAGAGTTTGTTCACTGCTCATTAAAAGTATTATACTTTTAGTATTGAACAGAAACATACAACCTCTTTATTTTGATAAGCGTAGATAAATAATCACCGGCATTTGGTGGCACATGTTTTACATACAAATATCATCGTCCCATTTCTTTGGTATCTCCTTTCTAATAATCGCCACACATGGATGGGTTTGTAATTTCTGGGGCCCTCTGCCCCCTACTGCACTGACTGTTTGTGGCCAACAGGGGTCTTCCAAACCTCCGGGACCCCATGCAAATGCATGACTTGAGTGGTGATAATCAGCAGAGCTGGCATCACACTTTCACTGATGCTAGGTTCTGTACGCATCATCAGAGCATTAGAAAGGTCAGACTCTTGCACATGCTAATCTCTCACTGACACAGACCAGTATTTCAGGTTCATCCCGTCATGGTAGTATGACAGTAGCAGGCATATTTGCATTCACCTAATGATGGTGCTACAGTAATATTGCAAGGCAGCTCACAATCTTTGTGGGGGCCCATTGAATGCTCCAATGAGCAGATTTTAATCCTCCAGTGAACAGTTATCAGTCACAGAAGCGCACGCTGCTCTCTGAATGCTGAATTGATAAATTCCTCATGCAGGCTTTCGGGAGGTCAGCTCTGTAAGCGCATTTTGTATTACTAGACACTAACTCTAGTACAGAAACCCCAATATCACTTGGATGATTCAAATTTTTCGATGTCTTCAAACACTTCATCTAGCCTATAAATTAACGTTAGCAAGTAAAATCTCCCGGAAGTCCTTCAGCTAAATGTTTTACTCGTTCTGCTTTTCATCTCACAGTTATGTGGGTCATAATATCAAACCTGTGTTCATTGGTGGACTTGATCATTTTTCAATTCATAATCAAACTTAATTCTTCACCAAGAATATGTGAGATGATCTATTGGTTACCTTAATTGCTCATTTTGTTTGGATTACTAATCTTTTTAAAAAGAGTTAGAGTTTGAAAAGTTAAGTCGTGATTCAAGTTAAGAAAAGTTCTAAGCAAGGGTGACTTTGTGCATGTGTGTGTGCATGTGTGCATGTGTGCGTGCAAACGTGTGCAGGAGATTAAAGATGTGGCCAAAGGACAGTTTAATTTGGTGATGAATTGACATTGATATTCATACTCACACACTGCAATAAAGAGACACAGCTGGACCTGTGCTTAATAATAACTTCCACCGCGGACGACAGGAGATAAACTTCCTTTCAATGAGATGTTCACCCCTATAATGCCACAAATTATTCATACGGCTAAAACAGCATCTCGATCTGTCCAGCTCTCTTCTTAATATCTTCTCCATCTTCCAGTTTTCTCTGCAGACAAATCACAATTTTATTAAAAAATATCAATACCCATTTCCCTCTTTGTCAATAATTGCAATCAACGGCACATATTATACATTATAGAATACCCATTGCTTTACATTTATAATGAATTACCAAATAATATCAAAATCCTACCATGATCCTACCATGGAAATCATCACATTTTAGAATTTCTCAGTCCGTCCATCCGTCCACCGACCCACCACAGCTTATCCAGGGTTGGGTCAGAGGGGCAGCAGTCTGAGCAGAGATGCCCAGACCTCCCTCTCCCCATCCACCTCCTCCAGGTCCTCCGAGGGAATACCAAGGTGTTCCCAGGCTAGCAGAGAGATGTAATTTCTGCAGCGTGTCCTGGGTCTGCCCTGAGGCCTCCTCCTGGTTGGGCATGCCCAAAGCACATCCTAGATAGATGTCCGAACCATCTCAGCTGGCTCCTTTTGATGCGGAGGAGCAGCGGCTTCACCTTGAGCTCCTCCTGAATGTCTGAGCTGCTCTCCCCCAGCCCTCCAGGGGATTCATGGAGGGTTTTAGAACTTCCATATACATTTAAACACCATTAACATTGATATTCGATGTTCAACCATATGGTCAGCCGTGTACTAGGCTGACATGCTTTTAGTGCCGTTTACTCATTCTAGATGACAGTCAGTTTTAAACACTATATTTATTTGCACTTGAAGGATAAATTCTTGATAATAAGTGATATAACATAAATGAACTAAATGCCAGATTTAATTCTTTGTTAAAAATACTCAAATCTTTAACTTTGTTCCCCCCACACTTGGATATGTTTGGCAATGCATACTAAGCGTTTAAAGTAGTGTTTCTGTTGTTTGGGTCTGATTATTCACTAAGGAATTTACACTAAGGTGAATATTCTGCTGCCTCATTTCAAATGTCAAAGATGACATGTGAAATTCATAGCTGTAGCAGGACCTGGGACAGAGCCATGATGTCAAAAAGATAACACATGAAATTCATAGCTGTAGCGGGACCTGGAACAGAGCCATGATGTCAAAAAGATGACACATGAAATTCATAGCTGGACCTGGGACAGAGCAGTGATATCAAATATACGACACATGAAATTCATAGCAGGACCTGGGACAGAGTTGTGATGTCAAAAATATGACAAATGAAATTCATAGCTGTAGCAGGACCTGGGACAGAGCCATGATGTCAAAGAGATGACACATGCAATTCATAGCAGGACCTGGGACAGAGTCGTGATGTCAAAAATATGACACATGAAATTCATAGCAGGACCTGGGACAGAGTTGTGATGTCAAAAACATGACACATGAAATTCATAGCCGTAGAGGGACCTGGGACAGAGTCGTGATGTCAAAAATGTGACAAATGAAATTCATAGCCATAGAGGGACCTGGGACAGAGCCATGATGTCAAAAATGTGACAAATGAAATTCATAGCCGTAGAGAGACCTGGGACAGAGCCATGATGTCAAAAAGATGGTAGCGCTGTTGTTTTTTTTCACATTCATATGTTCTGCCTCATTAAAATTAGCACCAGCACCCATCTCCGGGAAAGAGCCTCAGTATTGGAAGAGAGCTTATCATCATTCTTAATCCTTTTGGTTTTCTTTCCATATCCTAGACTAGAGCTCTTCAAGGCACTGTGGAGGCATGGAAGGTAACTCCTTCTGAACATCCTGCTCACCTCCAATTGGCTTCTCTGCTGTTATCTTGAATATTTTCCTCAATTTGGGGCTTCCATACTAAAGTTTCTCCCACTAAACTTACCACAAAAATGCTGTCTAATAAATACCAAAAAATTACTGAATAAATATTTTAATCTCTTGACCGTTGAGTGGCCCATAAGGGCTGTATTACACATCACTGATGATGCTACGTTACCTAGCAGTTCCTGTCAAGGTACATTTGATTTTTTTGTGCTGTGAACCTAATTATAAGTGAAGTTTAAATGCCTCTGAATGGTTTGATGGAATGTCTAAATGTCACAGTGTGTGGAAACTTTATTACGGGTAATAGATTTCGAAGCAGTCCTGGCTCTGGGATGGTCTTCACAGTTATCTATGCTCTGAAGATTACTTCTTTCTCCGGAGCCTTCTGGAACCCACCTCCAGTAAGCCCTGGTCCTGTGCATGAGCTCTCAGCCTGGCCCTTCCCACGTCCTGCCAGCCGGACTGCACTTGATAGCTTCCCTATTTACAGTTTCCACCATAAACTGTAGAAGCTGATCAGTATGAGCGTTTTACCCGCAGTCGGGCCCCTTCTCGCTCCTGTTCCTCCGCCTTTTACCTCTGGTTATTTGCAGAGAATGCATTACGGAAAAGCCCAGCATTGCTGAATACTGAAAGTACATGGCAGTGGTAATTGGCAAATGTGGCTTGCTGTTTTAGCTGTCTTCCCGGGTAACGAGCAAGAATGTAACAGGCATGGGCCTCTGTGTCAGCTTGCTGAACTCAACTTCCCCTTCAAGCACGACAGTCACGCGTGCCCCCCATCTGTACCACGTCCAGTTACCCTGGCGGTCATTAACCCATGCTAATTCACACAGATTTGTTGTATCTATTGAACTTGTCATGACAGAAGTTCATAATTGGGGTTAACAAAACCAGTTGCTCCAGGCTAGAACCTTAGTACTTGGATTAATAGTGCATTTTAGCCATTCAGAATTACTAACAAATTAGAGTCATAATATTTCAGTTAATTGTACTGTAATTTGTGGAGTGTATATTTTGGTCATATGAACTTTGCATGTTTTGTAATATTTAAGTAACAATCAGAAAACATTATAAGTAATCAGGTGAGCTTTAATATGTGTACCAAGTTCATGA
Organism: Mormyrops attenuatus; assembly: GCA_026777985.1. NCBI lineage: Eukaryota > Metazoa > Chordata > Actinopteri > Osteoglossiformes > Mormyridae > Mormyrops > Mormyrops attenuatus. Next base: position 15,933,263 of record JAODKC010000117.1, on the reverse strand, counting down.
TTATGCTTAGTTTTACCACTTACAAAGAATTCCTCAGGTTTTCCCAAACGTACAACATAACAGCAGCTCCAGAATCCTGCTTCCAGCTCATCTCCAACGGTCTTAATTCCAGCGCTTTGTTTTGGTTTAATTTTGATTTTTTTTTTTTTTTAAATTGGCCACACTGCAATTATAAAACACGGTGGGGGGGGGGGGGGCGGGGCCGTAAAAAAGAGGAACACCCACGGGGGGAATGCCATTTGGCATTGCGAGTGTGTCCTGTTGAATCACAATACAGTCGTCAGTATATCTCCCAGGCTACCATTGCTCACAGACGGCAGTGACTCTCACAATCTGACACTTGCAACCGAGGGTGCATATTCACACATAAGTAACACTATAAACATTTGTCTGACGTACGTTTTCCATTCTGACTACTAAGTGGGAACGTGAGTGAGTATTTTTGAGGATATGAGTGCATTTCGGTGTCATTCGAATGAATATTTGCATCTCAATATGTCTAAATGTGTATGATTGTGTTTTTGGCTATGAAAAGAAAGTTCTTTGCTGTGCTGATCTCTGGATGCTTTCAGGACTGAAACTTCACCCTCCTCTTCTTCTTCACTGAACAGAGGCCTCCAGCACCACTCGTGGCCAAGCTGAGGCAGGCGAGCCCAAACTCAGATCTATGTTCAGTGACATTTTCATTGAGGAACCAGGTGGGCTTTCTTAGGCTGGCCTTGAGCTTGGATGTAGAGCTTGGAGTTACCCTCATAGGGGCCTGCCCAGCCTTGAGCTTGGACGTAGAGCTTGGAGTTACCCTCATAGGGGCCTGCCCAGCCTTGAACTTGGATGTAGAGCTTGAAGTTACCCTCATAGGGGCCTGCCCAGCCTTGAGCTTGGGTGTAGAGCTTGGAGTTACCCTCATAGGGGCCTGCCTTGAGCAGTCTTGAGCTTGGATGTAGAGCTTGGAGTTACCCTCATAGGGGCCTGCCTTGAGCAGTCTTGAGCTTGCCTTGTAGGCGTAGCCAGTGCTGTAGAAGAGCCTAAGGACATGTAGTAGTTTGTGGACATAACTCTTCATTGAGATGCTCAATATGTCTTACTTGGACCTTGAGATTTATCTTAGCTAAAGTAGTGGAAGTGTGTAATGTTATGAAAAATGGCAATAAGTCAGATCATACTGCGTCCGTAAGATCGAAGTATGAACTTTTTCTGTAAAAAAATCCAAAGCTTTGACCAGACAATTCTAGACAATTCTATCCAATATTTACATCACAGTTAACTGAATATGTTAAATCCCCTGAATGTGCCATTTACTCAATTCACATTTAAGTTACATTTACTCAGCTTTTTCACTGTAAAATTCTGTTGGCCAGTGAAGGACATATTCTTGTATTATTAATGAATGAGTCTCATTGGTTGGATCTTCTGAGTGACAGCTAGTCAAAGGAACAGCAGATTGTGCACCAACATCCTCTTCCTCCTCCATCCTAGTCAGTTGCTCTCACATTGTTCCCTCAAGAACTTCTTGAGCTTTTAGAACTTCTTGCGGCCACTTCCCGACCCACTGAGGTGCCCACCCCAGTGCCAGCCCAGGGTGCCACCCTGATACTGACCCCCCCCACACCCCCAGCTGTTTTTGAAGCAGAGATTGAAGAGGAAGACGGTAAGATGTTTTTAGCAAACCTGGACATGGGCATTGGAGAGAAATTAACTGAATGCAAAATCTGTTCATTGTGGGGTGGGGGTGGGGGTGGGGGT
>JAODKC010000117.1:15890222-15909448 GCA_026777985.1 Mormyrops attenuatus | reverse complement strand
AAATTTTATTTTTTCTATCAAAAAAATTAAATCACACTAAACTTTCCTAATGTTTTTTTTAAACAACCACTTAAAATCAAAAAAAAAAAAAAAAAAAAAAAAAAAAAAAAAAACACATAAGAGTTTCCAGCCAGGTTTTTCCAAAAGCAATACGCTCCAGTAGAGGGCCGTGTTCCCCCCCATGCCGGGCCCCGCCCCCCCCAGGCCGGGCCCCGCCCCAGCACCCGTTTGCACGGTGAATAGTTCCGCTAGGGTAACTGACACCACCGTGACAGTTTTTTTCCTCTCCCAACAAACAAGTGCAGTTGCAACAACACAGCTCTCATGGGCTTGTTCCAGTATCCAGCATTTTATGCCAGTACGAGGGGATGGTCTCAATGATTCAGGCCCACATTTTCAAGTTAGAAAGTTAAAAGTAATACCTTACTAAAAATCATGGGGTGACATTCAATTTCGAATGTTTATTCTCTGTTGGAACAGGCATTTATACATTAACAGGCACAAAGAACACAAGGAAGACCCATGTGCACATTTTCTGAATAAAATGGTGCCAGACAGACTTACAAAGTCTTCTTAAGCTACAATTCCAAAATGAAAATAATTCCAGACAAAACTAAGTCCTCATACCAGAAGAATATCACTGCTCCCTACGTTAAAACTCTCATTTTCATCACGATGTAAAACATTCGCCAGGGTAAACTTCTTCAGCATGAAACAGTTTGGAGCGCAAGCATCAATCTTACTGCAGACTTCTGTTGTCCTCCTTGGCCATCTCACGTTCCAGTGAATACTTGATCCTGTTCTTCTGTGCGCTGTACGGTGTGATGACTCCCAGCCTGCCAACCTGCCTCTCCATGATCAGCTTTATGAGAATGAGCACCAGCTTCACCTCCTTAGCATTACAGAAGGATCTGGACCAAAAAGTTGCAATTGAGTATGAGGCGGCAACAGACAGCTTTACAGAGATACAACAGCAGACACAAAAAGAAAAAATATGAAAAATAAATAATGCCAATAACAACAAATCGCTGGGGGTTAAGGGTCTTGATCGAGGACCCGCAGACATGCCAAGGCCTGGCTCGAACCGGCAACCCTCTGATCACTGGCTCAGAGGCTCAGCCCACTGAGCCACACGCTGCCCCCAGAATGCATGCAATCACAGCCACTCAGGACAGAAGAACTTGGGCATTTTGTAAACTTGCACAGTAAATGAATCCTCCTTTGAAAAGATGCGTTCTGGCGACTCTTGCTGTAGTCACAGATATTACCAGATGTGAACATGATAAATTGCTCTATATTTTAAATGAGACAGCAGACAAATTTGTCCAAGGTTTCTTGGTGACACATGGCATTTAATATAATGAAGAGAATTAGATGAGGTGAATTAGATGATGTTAACATACTCAGGGAACTGTCTGTAAAATCTTTAGGTCAGCAACTCGATAAAACTTTGGCTGAGTCTTAGTCCAGTTTGGGAAGGATTTCATACTAATACTCTTTCGACGACTCATAACTAGTATGTTTCACATGATTCCAATTTTACCCTAGCTTGGTGTTTTATGTGCTATTGTTATTCAAATAAGGCACTATTTCAGTTTGCTGAAAGCTCATCCAGTTGCTTTTATCACAAACATCTTATCCCAACAAACACACAAAGGAATGTGAATGCGAATCCTTCATAACTGCCTTTGTTTCTATTTTTCAACTTTGTCAAACGTAAACAAGTATCCGCGATGAGACGGTCAGCCTTGAAATATCAGCTCTACTACGTCAAACGTAAACAAGTATCCACGATGAGACAGTCAGCCTTGTAATATCAGTTCTACAACAAGCATGAAATATGGATGACTACTTTGGCCGTCTTGAATGGAAGTTCTCAGTCTTATTTTTAATTTTCCAGGAAGGTTTGCATGCCCACTAAAAATCTCTTACTAAGTCAGTGTGTAAGCTACTAATAATACAAGAGGCAGCTTAGATACTATTACACTATTTGCGCGAGATATTTAGATGAAATGTGTTTTCTTTCCTCCCAATCAGAACCCATATAGTTCATCTTAAATCTCTCTCCTTGTCAAGATGAGCGGAGGAGTTCTTATCACCACGTTTGAGATTATTTCTCATCTGCACCAGCTAGTAAAGCGGAACCCACCCTCTCTCTCTGATCTCAGAGCCGTCCTTCACGTCGAAAAGCCTGTAGGGCTGGAAAGGCCAGCTGACCGCACACCTCTTCTGAGCCGTTTCACTGTAACAAAACGATTACACATCACAACATACATTTCACAACTCCTAACAGACCACCAAATGAATGACCGACGTTTCGGAAAATCCGATTCATCTCCCCAGTGCTTCTATCCAAAACAACCACCTCTCTCTTTACGGGTTTATACTGCCGGGCTGATTCCATTTGAGCAGCTGAAGTGAAGTATTTTGCCGAAGGGTACTATGGCAGCCTGCGACATCCTCAAGCGCCTCGCCTGCCGCAGCGGCACACCACGCTGCTGCCTCCACACCCCCGCGCGCATCCCCTCAGAGCTGCGAGCTGCTGTACCCGTCAGTCTTCAGCGCCTTGTTGTAGATGTACTTGGAGGGGAACTCGCAGATGTCCGGGTGCATGCGATACTGGCAGTTGAGGAAGATGACGGGGCTGCTGATCCGAGGGTTCTCCCTCACTATGTGGTGAAGGCACGTCCACAGGCGAAACATCAGCGACTGGTCGTACTTCTTCTCCTTTGCAGTCTGGAGGAGGTACAATGACGCCATTACAGGGACAAAAATTGATTCCCACTAAATTGCTTAAACATTAAAACTAGTTGGAAGCTAGTGGACTAAAGATCTGAGGTTCAGAATAGATAGAATAGATGGATTGATATAGAGTTTTGGAAAGTGCTTTACAATTTTAATTATACAATTTTACTGTTGTAAAACTAAGTCTAACAAGATTAATTATAAAAAACTAATTACAGTAAAATGAAGCACACATTTACAAAAACACATTTAATGAGGTCGGCAACATGCCAGAATTTGAAATGTATAACTTTGGTATTATCGGGATATTTGAAAGGCAGTTATGTGAAACAGAGTCAATGAGATAATGGATGGCTAAGGCATGTCAGACCAGCTCACACTCCTGGCAACAAAGGAGCGGTTTTTAGTTTTGCCCTTTGTTCACACCTTTAAACAAGCAATGCTAAAGGCTGTGCTAATGAACTAGCCACACAGAGACCACTTAAGTGCACTGCTCTAAATTAAAGTGCGGCTTACCATTAAATTAACCTTGGTGGTTCAATCCACCTCCCCCAGTGCGACACTTTGCACATCACAAACCTTATGCACCAGCATGAAACGCTACAGCAGGAGACAGAGGCTCAGAAGGTTTCGTTTGAGACTGGTCACACAACATTGTGTGACCAATCAAATCAACTAGCAGATCCTTCATTTCTATTAACTCACTATCCACAGCTCTTAGAGAAGGCAGGATATGACTGACTGGTGAAGGTGGACTCTTGGCCATAGACAAATTATTATATAGAATTAAAACTTTCAATGGGGGTTTCAAAAAAATGGACCCAAGACACCTACAAAAAAGCAACAAAAGATTAATTGCTGGTCATCACATGTGAAAATCTGAGCTGATTATTACTGCTGACACTGTAATGTAAGAGTGAGTAGCAGTCCATCCCTGCCTATCCTTGCAGATTCCCATTTCTCCAGAGGTGTTCATGGGGGAAATTTAATCATGCTATAAAGCAAAGACTATCTCCTGTGTTTTGCTACTCACTTGAATATGGAGGGAAAGGGGCAGGAGATTAATGTCACAGCACGTGTGTAATTTTTGACAAGGTTTACACAAACTCTAGCACCTTCCGAAGAAAAATGAGCCAAGCTAAAACTTTCCAAGAGGGTCTGACTGCAGTATGTGCACTCTGTCACTTGCGTGCTTTGCCTCTGAAGTCACGTGCATGCACTGCCACAACGGGAATCGCTTCCTGATTGCGATATGAAATTATTAATTTTATATGAAGGGCTGTATTTTTTTTCCCCCAAAGACTTCATGACTTATGTAAATAGTCATTAACAAGTTGCCAGACTTTGCAATGAACAAGATAGATTTACAAAATGAACCAAATCGTTTAATCCTCCACCACCAGGCAGGCCCAGCACAGCCTACATGTCCTGTGTAGAGAAACACTGTATAACTCAAACGACCTGTAAGTAGCCTGCACATTTAACACATAGCATGGAAAGTGCTGTACAAAAACCAGCTCCGCTGTTGGGTATACTTAATGTAGCCGAACTGATGATCAACAGCCAACGTGGCTGCACGTGTCGGCGGCCCCTCACGAGCCGATAGGTACGCCTGGATACGCAGCCTTTCCTCCCCTGCCCGTTCTATGAGTTGACCACACTGCAAACTTTAACGTTCTTTTTATTAACAGTTTAACAAAGTATTAAAATCGGTTAAAATTCTTCTTACCGGTAACTGGTGAGATGGTAAATAATAAAACACACCCCATACATCTAACCATTTATTACATTTGCCTCCCCTCGTTCTATAAACCCCGGCTCAGCTTCTAAAGCAGCAGCGTGATTATGGTCTTCATGGGGACCAAACATTTCCTACATGACCATATCAAGGTAATGTCCCTGGGACATGACATGAATACTGAAGTAACTAGTGCCAGGACTTCTGCCATCTGTTTATTTGAAACAATTATTGTAGTATACAATCGTCGTTTCTTTGACCGCGATCTGTAGGTTGCAGCCCGTTTAGCGGCATTTTAATTGCGTACACGTGTTAATATTAAGCATATAATTTCATAACACGATCAGGAAGCGAATCCCGCTGTGGCAGTGCATGCACGTGATGTCAAAGGCAAAGCATGCAAGTGGCAGAGAGCACGTACTGCAGACAGGCCCTTCTGTAACTTTCAGCTGTTCAGTACCAGTGAAAACTGCATAATTGCATACTAAGATTTTGTTGAAGATGTGCGCTCCTTCTTTGACAACAGATGCATGGGACGTGAGGGTTCCCTACATGTAACCTGAGCCCACGCTGTGCGTTACCTGGGACACGACAGTAGGGGGCAGCTGCTCCGGATCCCCCACTAGGATCAGAGCGGGACAGCGGTACACCATGGGGATAAGCGTCTCCAGTTCAGTGGCCTGTCCCGCCTTAAGAGTGAAGAACACATCTCACATTATCCAGTATAATCAGAGAGCCACATGACAGATAACGTTCGGGCTTTCCTCTAACCTCGTCCACGATGACGCAGCTGAACGGCTCGTGGCCCAGCCGCCGGAAGGCTGACTCCAGGACCATGCTACCGCTGGTGCTCAGCGTGCAGCAGATAATGTGAGCGTCCTGGAGCACCCTGGCCTGGGTCTCTAGCTTTCGGATCCGTGCCTGAGAGCAACAAATATGTCCATTAAAATGCTAGTAATCATGTCATCCTGAACAAAACAAAGAAACTAGAGAAAATAATGATTTCTGCAAGTAAATAACCGTCTTCTGGTCAACTGATGCTGGACCTGTGAACAGGCCCCCTGCCCATCCCACGAGACACCCACAGGGCAGTAACAGACACGGTGACAGATCTGAAAAAAACTCCCTACCTCTCTCAGTTTCCGGCTCAGTTGTTCCCGTTCTTTCAGTAGTTTGTCCTTCTGACCCATCAGCTGATCAAACTATCCACCGACCATTGACAGACAGACAGAGAGACACAGAGAGGGAGTGTTAGACTACAGGACATGGTCTTACTACATAAAATGACAGCGTGAGAGACCAGGGTCACCCAACATCCTCACAATGGAAGTGCATTAATAGGCAGAAGGCAACATCAATGCAGAGCACATGCAAAATGCCTGGATATAAGACCACATTGAGCAGCATCAGTAATTCCGCCCTACTGGTCGAGTTTTCTGCTCTAGCCACTGCCTCACCATGGCCCTGTTCTTTGTCTCCATGGAAAGCCTTTTGGAGAGACTGTCGATGCGTTGGTCAAGCTGCTCTTTGCACCTCTGAATGTCCATGTCTGCAGAATGCTGGGCTTTTTCTGTAGTAACGAGAGATTTGCTCAGAAAAACAAAAAAATTCTAATATCTTGCCATTTTCAAATCAATAAGGGGCCGGTTTTGACTAAGCAATCGTAACTGCCGGACACCTTCTTCATTAAGCTGCAAACGTTAAGACGCATTACAAAGTGATGGGTTAGACAGAACAGAATTCCATGGATTTACTGAACCCTCTTGGTTAAATGTGTCAAGCCAGTTGTGCCCAATTACAAACAGAGTTTCCCAGGATCTCCATCACTGCTTAAAGTGAAAGAGTACATTGTTAGAAATGAAAGACTTACGAATTCTGTTTCTCGTCTGGCTGTCAAGACTGAACAGCATCAGGTTTTTTGAAATGCTCTTCTCATTTCCAACACGTACTAAATTAATGTCTCCACAGTTACCTAGAATGAAGGTGATATAATGTGTAAACGACACAGGGCAGGGCTATAAAACGGGTCATTTCCATGCTCAGTTTCCAGCCCCACACATCGTACCCAGAGGGCTGTGAATGTCCCTACAGGTGTCCTTAAACTCCACGATGACCTTCTTCATGAGACTGTCGATGGCAGCATTGGACGGAGCACACAGCAGGACCCGCAGCTTGCGGGTCTTGGAGCCGACAGGGTTTATGTTCGTCAGACCCTGCAAAAACACTGACTTAAGTGGCTCAGCTCCAGGATGCCGCACATCTACAGTAACCTAGGAGTCTTAGAAAAGAAAAACTGAATATCATACAGTACAAAGCATGTACTACAAATGCACCACCTGGGCAAGGAGAAACGCAAGGAAGGAGGAGGAAGTGATTTCCATGTTTTTGGATTTAAAGTGAAAAACGTGAAAGGATGCAATAGATCAGCAGCATCTTAGGGTCTGGGTCTCCATTTGCTTGGACTTCCCTCTAAGGATGCGTCCCTTCCCTCTCAAGTTTAAGCTGCTCTATAAATTTTTACTTTTAGTGTGGAGGTTTGTTTTGGTTAATTGGATAAAAGGAAACCCCTGTTAAAGTAACCGTGTGGTATAAACATTTTCAGGGTCTTTTTCCACATGCAAGGATTAGTTCAGTTATTAAGGGAAGCTTTGTGTGCTGTTGCCTCTTCCAGCTGACATTTGCAACACACTATTAAAAGGACGTCTCTCTCCCCAGTGGGGTCCAGACTGTACCATGATAAACCACCATGTCAGTGAGGGTTTTTGTGTGATTGGCCTAGATGCTCGGCAAAGGCGGCCTGCTGAGTTTGGTAGAGGGGTGGTGTATTTTGGGCAATCTCTGATTTGTGTTTTAACATGTTATTGTACTGTTCATTGTTTTTCATGGTTCCACTTCAGTACTTTCATTACTGTGACTGCTATTTTGTACTTTTACGATGTACTACAATGCGGATATAGTATTGTTTTATATGAAAATAAAATAATAAAAATACACACACACACAAACCTCCCACCATTGTAAGAACTATTTTAGCTGCTGTACTACTATTTGATTTTAATACTAGCTCATACCGAGATGGCGACAGACGGACAGAGACAGAGAGCTAAAGCACATGGGATTTACATGGATTTGCATCTCGGAGTAACAAGCACCTCTGAGAAGAGCTTCTGTAGCAGTCTGACGATGGTCTGGCTTTTCCCCGTCCCCGGGGGGCCATGAATGAGGCAGATCTTCGGGGTTTTTTCCGGCCTTTTCACAATAGAAATAGCGCTGCCGATCGCCTTTATTTGCTCGGAGTTGCAGCCCTACAGGGATGGGCACAAACACATAAACAAGACATTACACTTTCAATATTTATAAATTCACTGGAGCAAGGAATTCTGGGGAAAATACATACATATAGCTTAATATGCATTTGAACCCCTATAGCACAGGAAAAGTGGCCTTTTTAAAACAGCATATTTTTAGAATAGAATTTCTCAGAATGCATTATGGATTTTATACAATTGTTTATGAAAAAACAAACATCTATTTAAATAAACTTCCCAAATCAGCTTGTCATTCAATGAGAGAGAAAAAATGTATTCTAAATTTAAGAAAGTTATGAATATGTAACAGCTTAAAATGGGCCCTGCATGATTTTATAAAGTAAACTGTTTTACGGACAAACTTGAAATTAAGAAGAAAAAAAACCTCAAAGAACTTGAAAGCCTAAATGACTAAGATATCTGCAGGGCCATGTCAGGCAAACAGTGTTTTCTAATCTACAAAGCAGTCAAAGTAATCCTGGGATTAACATCACAAGGAGCTTCAAATGACAGAGTTAGGGCTGTTAAAAGACTTCACTTCCTGTTAAAAAATAAGAACTATACAAAAAGGGCCCTTACACGCAAGCTCAGGCTGGGAATTCTGTCCGGCTGAGCGCGGAAGTACTCGACATGGGGAGCCAGCAGCGGCCTTTTCATGCTGCTGCTCTTCAGTAGGCAGAGAGCTTTAAACTGGCGGACGGCGGTCACCAGAGAGCCTACCACCTCACACCTGACGGGCTGGTTATTCACAGACGCCACATTCCCGTACGTCTGCACGGTCAGGTTCAGGTCCGTGACTTTGCCTGAACGGGATGATGTGTGATTTACACACGAGTTACAGAAACACACATCACTACACAACTAATAACATTGAGACCAAGTGACTGGCAAGTGCACTGCACAGTAATGTTACAGCATTTTTATTAATTCTTTTATTCATTTCAGGTTCTCTTTCAGCAGATAACCAAGCTGCTAAATGTTAAAATAGGTTTGTATAGAGCCTTCTGGGGTGATAATACGTGGAAGACGACTCGTTTTCAAATACACCCTGCAGTTTTAAGATAAATACCATCCATCCATCTTCTGTAAGTGCTTGTCCTATTCAGGGTTGCTGTAAGGTTTTCCTACAAAAGCCTAGTTCTTATTTATAAACAGCTCGGCTCATTATGGAGCTCATTATGACCTACCAGCAGTTAAGAGGCTGCATCGGGACACACAGCCAAAATGAGCGACCTCTTCGGTCAGGTGCAGCTCCTCGTAAGAATATGCTCTCCTGCCCGGGGGCAGCCACAAGATAACAAAGTCGTCCTCCTTTGGGTACTGCTGGTGTTTCAGGTCATGGTCACTAAGAAAGGCTGAGATAAAGACCAAAGCATTGGCCAACACACACCAGGCACTCAAGCACTCCTGTCAGCCAAACAATACATCTATTCTTACCTGACAGATTATGGAAAAGTAGGAATGCCTGTTTTATACAATATATTACCACAAGTTTGTGGAGATCCTATTAAAGGAGCTGGCTAATTAAGCCACACCCACAGATGATACCGGTATATAATTAAGCACACAGCCATGTAACCTCCAGTAACACTGGCAGAGGAACAGGTGGAAGTGCTGAGGTGGTTAGTGACTTTCAACTTGGCACCACCATATGATGGCATCATTCCAAGAAGTCAGTCACTTTCTACCAAATTTCTACCCTGTCAACCACAAGCGATCGTGAAGTGGAAACATCTGGGAGCAAGTTCACTTGCAAAAGGTCACACAAATTTTACATAAAGGGACCTGATCACCCAGCATCAATACCCAACTTGAATGACAAATCCCACCAGTAATGTTCCAACATCTAATGGAAAGCCTTCGCAGAAAAGCCCATCCAAGCAGACAAGCTTACGAGTAATATCAATACCTGTGGACAAGCTGGACAAGCTGGTGTCCACAGAGGATCAGTGTACCTGAACCATAAGTAAATGTTTCCACAACGGATCAGGGGCGACACACCCACAACCCTACCCATTCCGACCAGTTTCCATAACTGCTTATCCAGCACAGGACCTCTCAGCCTGGAGCCTATCCCAGGATGCAGGGAGCACAAGATACAGGAGGCCCAGGATGGGATGCCAGTGCAGTGCAAGACACACATTCAAACTGGGCTGCAGGTAGAAATTGGAGTACCCAGGGGAAACCGGCGCAAACGTGAAAAGATGAAAACCTCACATACAAAGACAGAGGCAGAAATTTAAGAGACAACAGCAGAGCAGTGAAAGAGTGCCAACTGTAAGCCACTACACCTCCTCAGGATTCACAACCATTCATACAACAAATCGTCATGGCAACTCACCTTTAAAAGTGGCGATGGCCATGCGATTGTTGTATTCAATTCCTGTGAACTTCAGATTCTGACTTACTATTGTTCTTGAGTTGACTTTTTTCATCCATTCACTGACAAGCTGCAGTATGATAAAAGGAAGGAACATGGAACGTTCCGTATGGAAGATAAAGGACATGGAGAAGAAGTGGTTTGTTAGTGTGGATTTCAAAACATGGGGTGCATCTCTCTGGAACACCTGTGCTGTCAATCTGCTGGTATTAGCCTTACCTTACTGCCCATTTATTGAGACAATCACACATTACATTCACCCAGGGCATAAAAAAAAAAAATCATGTATAAATTTATAATTTGCAAAACGTGTGCCAACATGGAATATTCGCTAGGTGAACCACACATCGGTACACAGAGCAAATGTTTTTCACAATAGAGCTCCATAGCACTATGCAGTTATGCAGCTGTTTAAGGGAAGCCCTTGGCATTTCGCGTGCAATTCAGACACTAAAATGTATTCTAAACCCAGCAGCAGTCCAGGAAGAGAGCTCAGTGCAAACGTTATAAACCAGCACTCAAAGTAGAAACACAAATAAAAAAATTTAAAAAAAACTATGCTTTTTGCAGTGTTTACATTCATGTTCCTAAACAAAGTGACTATGTTTGTGCAAAATACATAAATTAGGCAATGTCTAAATATTAAATAATTGATATTATTGTTGTAATTACTGTTCTATTCTACCAAACAGGTAAGTACACAGTGAGATGGATAATTTATTACAATACCTCTTCGAATGTGTTGTTAAGCAACAAGGGATAATAGGTTCCAAAGTATTCTTCATAATATCGATAGCTAGTGGAAACTTCTTTAAGCTGACGTAGACTGGACGGAATTCCAAAACTGTCGTAATTGGTGAACATGTCATAAGTCCACTTTAGCACGTTCCCTATCAAAATGGCCTGATCAAGCCTGGGGCCAGCTTCACTATACGGCATGGTTCCGACCACAGGCGCCTCTGGCCTTTGGTAAGTCTTGTACGTGGGAGCATGTGGCAGAGCGTCAGTCGTACTACTTGGGATGGGCAGCGGTTTAAATGAGACTTGACGTTTGGGTGGAAGAGGCCGTTTGAATTCAGACGGAGGTATATTTGTTCTAGGCGCAGGTAACGGTCGAACAGTCTTGTTCTTCATGGCAACCTGTGGCAGTTTGGTCGTCTTCTCCATTTCCTCAGCCAATGTGGCACTCCTGGAGCTGGGAGCATATATTTTTGTGGTGGATGGTTTGGCCTTCTTCAGCGAGGAGGGTGACATGCCAGGCTTTAGGAATACGTGATCATTGTTATCCGTTGGACCTGTGAGTATTTTAGGCGCAACAGATTCTACCTGAGCAGTACCTTCCAAGACGAGCTTGTCTCCTTGCTGATCACTGCGAAAGGAGGATCCAGTATTCATTTGGTTTTCAGGCTCAATGTCCATATCAACGGGATTCCTTTGGGTGTAAAATGAACCATCCTCCATTTGTGAGCACAGTTCCATATCCAATGGTTGCATTTGTGTGAGAGACACATCTTCAAGGTCCCCGTCATCAGAAGCAATATCGACACCACTGGGTTTATCTTCAAAAGTACTGCCAGTCACGTGATCAACTCCATGTTTATGCTCTAATGAGCACCTTGGCAAATCAGGCTTTTGGATACTGTTACTATCGCATTGTGTGACTGAAGAATTTGGTTTGTTGTTTTCAGCCAAATTAAATTCTGAGGCACTTAATTTCCGAGTTCTCTCTTGCTGCCTTTGACCCACTTTTCTTTCACCCCCATTGATTCCAGCCACAGAACCAACGGATGATGTGCGTCGAAGCTTGTCATCAGCGTTTGACTCGACTATATGGCCTCCTTTACTGCACGCTGCTCTTGCCTGCTCAATGGTGTGGTCAGTGGCACCTGAACCTGGCAAAGATGTTTGTTTTTGTCTACTCTGCCTGAAAAACTGCCTGTCCTGAGAGCCTAGTAATTTTTTAGGACACCTGGGATTCGTTTTCTGAGGGCGGCTCATCTTTGACTTCCTGTTTCTCCGAGGACGTGGCTCCCGCTCAACTCCAACTTCCTTTCCATATTTTCTCAACTTCCCAACACAGTCTGAGGACCTCTGGGAAAGATCAGGAGCTCTACGTTCTTTTTTCTTTAGTCCCAACTTCTGTGCGGTAGAAACAGATTCCACAGGCTTTCTGACTTTTTTTGGAGGAACTATGGCAGGCATGCCAGGGGTAGAGGAGGAGCCAGCAGCAGTCACAGCTCCTTTGGGCTCCCTTCCTTTTTTGGAAGGTTGCGTTATTCTCTTCTTTTTTAAGGGGATCCTTTTTACGGTACATTTAACAGGTAAATCTTTTGCGCTGCGAAAAATATCCGTGCCAATGCTTTCCTTTGGTTTTGATGGAGTTTCCTGATTCTTCAACCGGTCTTCTAGCAGTGATACAGTGTTTTCTATAGACTCGTCTGAAACAGGATCCGTATCATACTCGTAAGTGCTGGAAGAAGCCATTACGCCTGGACTTGGCAGTGCTTTACTGACCGTTTTCTCTTTCTTGGTCTCTTGAGCAGACTCACTGGTATAGACAGGACAATCACTCCATTCCGAATATACATGATCCTGGCTTTCAAATTCAAACAACTGTGAGTCACAGTCATTTAAATCACCATAAATATCACCTGGACTTCTTTCTGCATCAGTATCATGAGATTCAGTCTTCACCTTTAAGTTATTTGCCTTTCCGGATTGATTTCCAGTGCCTCTATTACTGCGCAGAGAAATGTCAGAGTTCTCAGTAGACTCTGAATCGGAGATTACAATGACATCTTTCTGTGCATTTTCCAGTGTTTTGTTCACTTTCTGCTTTATTCTCCTTAATGGTCTGGAGATCTCTGTACCGGACTCAAGACAATTTATGTCCCCTTCATATGCAGACACATCCTTTTCATTATGGTCCCTGTTAGATTCGTGAATAGATACTGTACTTAAATGTTTTACCTTCTGTGTTTTTTTTAAATGCCTTCTAACAAACGGGAGAGGAAGACTGTCACTGTACGCAGTGTAATCAGGTATTACAGGTCCTGAACTCTCCAGGTGTTCTTCATTCCCGGCAATATTTGGATGTTCTTCAGCAGTCCTGTTGAGACCTAGCTGATGTTCAGATGACATGCCCTCCAAGTCTTTAAAGTTGAACTTCATTGTAATAACTGTACGCTTCGAAAAAGACTGGCCTAATTTGGATTTGACAGCTTTTAGCTTGTTTTGGTCTACAAGCTTTGTACTTGTCGCTGCATGGTCATGTTCAGGAACCAAAGCTTCTTTTTTTGCCACAATGCCATCATCTTCTTGCACAGCATTAACATTCACATCGTTATTGAGGCTTGCATCCATTCCGCCATATCGCTCATTGTCCCACACTGGTTCACGTTTTACAGTCTGCGGACAATCTTCAGTGAATCTGTGACTATCGCTACTATATACAGGGGTCATTTCAGCATACATGTTCTCAATATCGTCAGTAAGTGCAGCAGGTGGAGCAGAATGCTTCTCCTTCATCACCTTAACAAGCTGTTTCAAACAACCCTGTAGCTCCATTACCTCCCCATCTGTAAGTTTCCATTGCTTTTGTGGTGCCTCACGAATTTGCTTGTTAAGCAGGTCCAAAAAATGCATGACTTTGCTGTGTGAAGTCAGTTTCCCACCCTCTCTTAGAAGACAGCGTATTGTCTGCATGCATGCTTGGGGGACTGCGATTTTAACCGGAGAGCACAAACTGTCTGGGATGAGACTGAAAGCTGTACTGGGTAGGGTGGCACATTTCAATATCACTTCCACCCACTTCGGCGAAGGGTAATAGAGCACATTCATACGGCTCCTACTCAAGTGAAACTCGATAATATGAACAAGGATGAAGATGAAAACCTCGGTGACATTATCACAAGTCAGAACTTGTCCATTGATGACGTCCTTGATTTCCCCACAAAGATAGTTTATGACTTCCTCAATGTAGACGATGCTGAGATCGTTGAGGTCCATCACAGACTTCACAAAGGGGATGAACCACAAGAAGGTGCTCTCGTGCCAACGCATGTCTTGGCCCAAGTTAAGCTGCAGCGCATTTACCAGCCAGTGCATCTCTTCAAAAATAAGGCTGCTACTTTCTCCATATGTTGACTTTCTAGTACTGGTAACCTGTTTAAAAAAATGAAAAAATATAATTTAGCTAAAAATTATGCCTAAATAGTAATGATCTGTTAAGCTATGGCAGAAGCATTTCATGGTAACCCTCAAATAATACTGGAGTGTTGTGTACTGTTCTGCCCATGTATTGTCTATTTTAATTTGTTTGTGCACTGTAATGTTCTCGCACATTTGCACTGTATGTGTTGCCTGTTTGCCCCTTTGCCCTGTTGAATGTGGCGTTCAGTGTTACTATATGTTGCACCAAGGCCATGGGGAAACGTTGTCTCACACTTTGTATATATACACACATATGATGACAATAAAGTAACCTTAACCTTAAATGTAAACATGATATACTATAGCAAGCAGCTGCAAATAACTTGGACACACTGCAGATTCTAATAGCTACTTTATTACAGTAAACAACAACTGGCAACTTTCAATGTTTCTAATTGTATATGGGGGGGGGAAAAACGTGGCTGAACATCAAGTAAACCAACGTGATCATAACATTTTTGTATATACTGGAAATTAATTAAAAGTATGCTACATGGATGAGTTTCTTGTAATCATGATTACAAATCACCACTTATGATTTACCTTTTTCGTTTCGTTACAGTCATAGATCATCTGGCTGCAAGTCATATCATCATCATTCTCCGCTTCAACTTTGACTCTGGGCCTTAAAAGAAAATAATACAACAGTCACAAAATATTCAAGCAAACACTCAAGATGTCTGAACAAGACACCTGGATAAACACTGACAACTTCAGGAAAAAAATAGGAATGCCGCAAGGGAACTGAATTACATCAGAGATTTCCGACGGATCTTGTTTAGTTCTGCAGTGTAGCTGGGGCTCCCTGTTATTGCTTGGAAGGCTGCTGTGGGTTCAATTAACTGGCCCCAGATTCTGGAGCCCAAACAATGCAAGATCACCATGAAACACTGCAGAGCTGGCCAAAACGGATCCATAGTTTCATCTAGGGGAAGGAAAAAAACACAGAAGTCTACCTTTCCTTTTTAAACAGGAATTGTTGCATCTGATTTTTAAAAAAAAAATTGTTTTTAAAAGAAACCATAAGACATAAATTACTAACATGATTTAATATCTTCTACACATTTTAGCACAAAAACGACACCCACCTTCCACCGTCTTTTCCATTGTTGTAAGTATGCACTTAATAATTTCAGTCTGCTTAGTGGGGGCCAGCACTAGGGAGTCCATTGCTTGAGCATCCAGCTGGGTGAGAAGCATACATATTCCTGGAGAATAACATGGAGGAAGCAGTTAAAATATAGATATAGTCCATTCTATTATAAATATCTGAATCCATGCATGTTGGAGCCTACACATTTATAACAATAGCATTTACAAATTGGGATACCAGAGATCTGACCCTATTTGCATTGCTGCAAATCACTGAATACAGACCGTAGCTAACAAAAGGTACCATCTGATAAATCTACATAGACAATGAAAATTAACTACCTAGCCAGTAATCTTTATAGTTCTGTGCATCATAGAGATGGCGTGAAAGTAAAACATTCTTCTCGTTCTCAGAAGTGCATGAAATGTATATGTCAGAATTCTGGAACAGGTCAAGGTCCAGTACATGAAACATCAGTAAGAAGGTGTCCTTAAGTTCATAGAAGTCATCGCGGTCCACTTTTCCCAGTGATTTGGCTGCGCGTATCGCCCACCGTCTCACCTGAACAAATCATAGAAACAAAGCTGCTGCATTGTGTGGAAAAGGCTGGAATGGTAAATGGATTGCATTAATATAGCGAATTTTTGCTCCTCTTTCGAGCACTCAAAGCGCTTTACAATTTTTGCCTCACATTCACACACCGGTGGCGGAGGCTGCCACGCAAGGCACCAACCTGCACACCGGGAGCAATTTGGGGTTCAGTGTCTTGCTCAAGGACACTTCGATGGGGTCAGGAGGAGCCGGGGCTCAAACCTACAACCCTCCGGTTGCCGAACATTCCATTACAGCTCACACTGCCTTACCTGCTCATCGGGATATACTAGCAAGAGGTATATGCCCGGAAATTTCTCAAAAACTTGAAAATGGTTCAGCTTCTCCATCTTGCAGAGTGCTTCCACAAACTTCTCAGCTGCAACAGAAGGACATGCCTCCTGGTTCATTTTGCTGTATGAATTCACCATGACAATGTTGCCCAATCCGGTCCTCGGGAACCCAGTCAATCCTTGCCAGACAGTCCACATTTTTGTTCCCTCCCAGCTCAGAGTAAAAATGTGGACGGTCTGTGGGTCCCCAAGGACCGGCACTAGGAGATTAAATTAACTACCTAAAAATACTCTAATGCTCTAAACGATATAACGCCATTAAAAAAAAGGAACAAAGGTTAAAAGGTTATGATTTATAAAAGAAAGATATTGAACAGAAGTCTGCCACATAGTGAATCACCAGATTGAATCCAGTAAATACTTGATATCCACTTGTTTTCATATTCTGTGTTTATACAGGCTTTACTCCAGAGGCCCGGAATAGTGATGTCTGAATGTATAGCAAAAATCAGACCTCATTTGCACATAATACAATATAATAGAAATTCCTCCACAGGGACCCAAATCACTATGACCTAGACTGGAACAGCAGATATTAAAATCTGACATTGATATTTACTGTAATATAAATGGAAACAGTCAGGTTCTAAGTAGCATTTAATTTACTTATAATTATTTGTCAAGTATCTTGCACCTGTGTATCTACAATAGGGGTGGCCAATCTTATCCCCAGAGGCCCTGTTCACACCTGGAATTAACGAGCATCCAGGGCCATCCGATCACAAGTGGGCAGCGGTAAATACATCAGTTAATGCCTGGCATTAACATGCGTCTCCGCATGTGTAAGCAAAAGTAGTAAAGATGTCCCAATGTTGATCATTTGAATAGACAGTGTTAGCAATTAATGATCATGGGGGAAGCCAGGGAGAGAATGGAGGTTCCAGTCGGCACTACTAGGGTGATAAGGAAGAGAAGTCTCCATCCTGTCCTGCCCCATCCCTGCCCCAGGCTCCTCACAGTCCAGGGGATCACTCTTTATATGTAAATTCACCTCACAACACCTACACACAGCACCTTGTTGGGGCGGGTCTTTTAGGGTATAAAGGGGGGCGAAGAACTGTCCATAATTTGTATTTGAGGTGCCTTTAAATACTCAGTGTGTGTCTACACTGTATTAGACTATTATTTTTACTGTTCAATAAGCCACCATTTTGCTGAAACTGCGGAGACTCTGCAAGTGCATTCCTTACAGCATGCATCTCAACTGATCGCTTGTAATCGCATCTCACCTTCCCGCAACTTATTTAAAATAAGCACGTTATTCACTTCCGTATGCAGAATCTGCCAAACAATAAAAGAAATCAAAAGCTATTTACGCATTTCAGGGTAACCAAATCGCCTAAGATGTTTATATGGAACATCATAATATTCAAAATGAAATCAATACGCCTATAAATGAATGAATAAATAAAATATTTCAATTTGTGTATTTATTTAAATAATTCCATAAAGGGTATCATTTAACATATCTTCTATGTATAATCTTTAAATTGTATTTCGTAACACTGATATTTCATTAGATCGTTATTATAAAATATTTCACATAATGCAAATGCGATTTCTTTTATTGTAAAATATAATTTGAATTAAGTTCAACATTTCATGTTACAGGCACACATTTTTACAATGGTCAACACGGCATAAATATTAAAAAGGTCTTTCCGTAATAAGGTTAATACTTTTCTATTCAAGAGCAAAGGGTTCAGTCTGTAATGGATTATGTTGGTTGCCATATGTAAATATTTTGGCTTATCATAACCAATGAAGCTCAAAATCTGTGAAAATTTCACTGAAGAGGTTCATTGTTTAGTCTGATATGCTGAATTATAAAGTAGTCAGGCCTGGAGTGGGACTGAATGTCTGACCCTGGACAGCTCAATATAAAACTATATAAAGAATTACACTATTAATACCTTTCCATTGAGAAATCCATTATCTAGGCCACCGCACTCTTATCTACAGTCTTTAAATTTCATGTTTATTTTTACAGGCATGTTTCACCAATATTAATAAAGCGTGGAGCAGCGTTGATGTAAATATGGATGTTTCCTCACTCTGCGCATCAAATATACAATCTGTGCAAATTTCACAACATCTAAAATCACTTGTTATAAAATTTTTCCCGAATTTGCGCAGGACATTAATGAGGGGCAGTTTGATGCTTCCCTGAGAATGGGTCGCAAAAGTCCTATATTAAACCAACTTTCCAGTAGATTCAAACTTATTATTTCAGGGTAAAAGATGTGGTGTTGTTCATAATACACTTTAGTACACAGTGGCCCACTCTACACTGACATGTGTTTGGACATAAGTCATAGGCTATTAAACGCACAAACTGTATTTGAGTACAGACATACTTCCACTCACACGAGGATGTCAGCTGAGTAGCGGCCAGGAACACATTCACACTGCGATAAGAATGCGGTCATGTGCGGCTCAGACCACCTCCACATGTGGTCTGAGTGAGCCGATCTCAATGTGCCCTCGATGCCTTTTGGGTGCATTCCCACCTGTATTCAGAGCTGTCCATTTGTGACCGGATCACTCAGGATGCATATTAATACCATGTGTACACAGGGCTAAAGGGGCAGTGTGTATACATGTTTTTGGGGTAACTTTAGGTCAGCTGCTCAAAGGGAACTGCAATGAAAAACCACAGACACACCGGAGTTTCCTGGATAAGACTGGCCACCCCTGGTGTACAGCATATCGAAACATGCATCATTCAGAAAGCACACACACACACACACACACACACACACACACACACACACACACACACACACACACACACACACACACACAC
>JAODKC010000117.1:15837323-15848357 GCA_026777985.1 Mormyrops attenuatus | reverse complement strand
ATATATGCGGAACATCGATCATCATAACTACAAATATATGCATAACATCGATCATCATAACTACAAATATATGCATACATGTGTATGTGTTGTAGTCTGATTGTTTTACGTGCTTTAAAGTTTCAAACCCATAGAAAGTCTGTTTTAAAACTAAATATGAAGTTACTGTAAAATCACCTATTTGTATAAATTGCTAAAGTGATTGGTTGAATTTTTACCGTCATTTCACTTTACACTGGTGTAAAATGAAAGTACAGTCATGCTGACACATTTACCAAAAGTGGCAACGCAATACAACATTTATAGTACAATATGTAAAAATAAAGTGTGATTATATAAATAACTGAATAGTATAAATCACGTAATGGAAGTGAGGTTTGTATATGTGAGCCATGTGTATCTTTGCAGCAAGGCGAACCACACGGTGGCGCCATACCACTACTATGAAAAGTACCCTGCCAATGAGTGCTCAATCTACCACATCCACGAGAGGGCGCACCGCGGGGGCCACCGTTACATCACCGAAAAGGCAATCTACGGCAGGTGGGCGTCACAGAGAAAGATCCGGTTCAAACATCCATCGTGGACAGAGTTGGAAAAACTGGACTGAGCGTCTGCGTGCAGGTTCCTGTGCAGAATGGAATAGTATGGAATTTGATTTTGGTGTTTTCCAACTCTGGATAAGTGTGGAAAAAGGAAAGTATTGAAGTATTTCTGTGTTTCTAGAGTACTGCAAGGAATTGGCCTACTGTGTATTTCTAAAAAAAAATCTGATTTTAATGTTTTTGATTCAACCAACAATATGACCTGGTTGTCGTCAGTCAAATTGCACAGGGAGCACACTGACAGGTGCGTCTGTGCGCTGAGTGCTCGATTAATCTCCAGCAAGAAATACTGATGTAGGATATCTTGCAATTTACAGTGCTCACATGTCTGACTTGCCACTGCCAAATGCTTTAACTTGTTAGCTAAGGATCACAAATGTAAACGGAAAGCAAAAAGCAAAGTGGTTTGACGTTTGGAACACGGGGTTTTAGCCACGTGGTGGGCAGAAACAGTGTAGTCTAGTCGCAGCTAGTGTTGGATCCCGGTCCACAGGAGAAGATTACCCAAGGCGGCATCTTCTGAAGGGCAACCGACGTCGCAAATCACTGGCACCAAATGGGAACTATGTAGGAACCCTGTGTATGTGCATTCTATTTGGTCTCTGTACTTCAAGAAGAGGATGTCGCTTGGATGGCTATGTACGAAAAACAACTGTATGATTTCGACTACAGGGATTTCCGAACTCAGTCTTCACTCTAGTCGTTTTACTCCTTCTGTTGTATTTATTTGATTTACATAAAAGGAGACGAGCAGTTTGATAAGTGAGGTGTATTTTCCAGAAAATGACGGGAAAGTTTACAAAAAAATTACAGGCAACACCTGACAGTTAGTGTCTTATATCTAGAGGGTATTATGATGTATTAAAAAACGTCCATGGATAGATAAATAGTTTTAAATATTTGAAATATTACCAGTGTTTTTGACAGCGATGTAACAACAGTTCTTTGTGGGTTTAACCCTATTAGGTAATTTTGTATTATTTTGGAGATACTTTCAACATAGAATATCATTGCGAGGATGTATCAGTCACGCCTACAGACTGATATCTGTCAGTTTATTTAGCAGCACATTGACTCAGTGGGTATCCGTGTTGCCTCAAACCTCCAGAGCTGGGAATTGACATGATGCATGTTCTCCCCGTGTCTCTGTCCATTTGCTCAGGGTTTTCTGTTTTCTCCTGAAATCCAAAGACATACAGACAGTTAGGTAAACCGCTGTCTCTAAATTGTTGTGTGTGTGTGTGTGTGTGTGTGTGTGTGTGTGCGCACGATGGATTAGTACCTCACCAGGGTGTCCTCTGTTAACTGTGGTGAGTTTCTGTCTGATAAAAATATGTCAGTTGAATTTATTTTGACATATAAAGTTACTACTATAGATACACAATGGTTTTAGACCGCTGTTTAAGTATTTTACTGCATTGGTTGTTCATTCTTTGCTATATTACATTTATTTTCAGTAACTATCTACCAGAGAAGGTATTTCATGATTATATGCTCTTCTGAAATAGCGGGAAATTCCCTGAGAAGGAGCCAGAAGCAGCCGTGCAGTTTTAATGGTGATTGTAGCCCCAGGTAGAGCTTCCAGTATGACTTTTATCTATATTACATAATTAACTCTCATTCACGCTGACATGCGCTGAATTATTTGAAAAGAACCGCACTAGAAACAAAATATTTTTGTTGATTTTTTTGTTATATTTATTCTATTATGGTGTTTAAATTCAATGTCGATCAAATGGTTGGATCAGTGTAGATATAATTCTTTGTCACCTATCTGTTGCTGCTTTTTTTGTAGTTCTGTTTTTGTGTGATGCAAATGAGAATCATTTTTAGTGAATTCTTGTGCATTGCAGTTTGGGAAAAATTTAAAGGTAACATGTAAGAAACGTTAGAAAAATGATGATGCATTAACTTGTGACTGACAAAATGTATTCAAGCCTAAAATGATATATTTTAGCAATAGTTCTGTATATTATTATACAGTGTTACTGTATATTGTCTGGGCTTCCCTGTGTAGCTTGGCCAGTTTCTAAAGGAAGTTCCATATGTAAAAAGTGTATTTACATTTTGTTATTAGTCTGTTTGATACTATCCTGTCAATGTGGGTGGAAATATAATATACAGCTGTGGAAAAAATTAAGAGACCACAGCACAATTATATGTTTCACTAATTTTTCAACTTATGGGTGTGCATCTGTGAATTTATTTTACAGTCTGGTTCTTCACTCTTTTCTCATTAATGAAGGGCTTCTTCCTTACTTCATGGGACTCAATCCTGCTTCTAGGAGCCTGATACAAACTGTCCTAGCAGTTCACTTCACACCTGCACTTAATGTTTCCCATTACTTTTGAAGGTCACTTGACCTTGTTGTTCCTAATGTCTCCTGCTTCACCTTGTTCCTGTGTCCTGCCGTCTTAGAAGATTTGAACCTAGAAGCAGCCTGCTGATCAGCATAGTCTTCTGCCGGGAGAACTAGGGGGAAACGAGGATTTAAAAATGCAGATTTGTTTAAAAAATATATAGTGGTCTCTTAATTTATTCCAAAACTGTATATCCTACCTGCAAGAGACCAAAAAATACAAATTTGAAGATTTGAAAATCCTTTTATTTGCTACATTCAAAAATTACAAGAAATTTATTTTGGTAGGTACACAATTTTTAAGCATACTGTCAAAACAAAAACACATAAAGGTCTCACAGGTTTTGAATACCAGTACATGTTTCATAAAAAGAGCATCTGATCTGTAGTACCCTCTGAACACTCACTCTTTTGCCATTGCTCTTATAGGATTTTAATATGTATTGTTTCAGAGTAAAAAAATACATGAATTCCTGGTGTTGTTTTTTCAGAATGGTGTAGAAGAGTAATCTTTGTCCACATGAAGGGGGCTCTTGTGACACTGCACCGTGGCCTGCCGGATATTTGTTTTGGGTTTCACCCCTGTCTCTGTCATTGTGGACTTGGTCTGTACTTGGGAGAACATGCAAAGTTACACCCCTTCACGGCAGCGGTATTCCTCCATAGCAGTGGCCTCTTTCAGGAGGATAATGCGCCCTGCCACACTGCAGAAATTGTTCAGTAATGGTTTGAGGAACATGGAAAAGAGTTCAAGGTGTTGACTTGGCCTCCAGATTCCCCACCTCAATCTGATCGAGCTTCTGTAAGATGTGCTGAACAAAAAGTCTGATCCATGGAGGCTCCACCTCACAATGTACAGGATGTCTTGGTGCTAGATACCACAGGACACCTTCAGAGGTTTTGTGGAGTCCATGCCTCAATGAGTCAGAGCTGTTTTGGCGACACAAGTGGGACCTACACAATATTAGGTGGGTGGTTTTAATGTTATGGCTCACTCTCAGAAAAAAGGGTACCAATTTGTACCTTTGCTTGTCACTGGGGCTGGGACTGATTGATTAGCTTTCCCTAAAGATTTATCAGTCAGCCTTTACAGAGGCATCAAATTTAACAGATTTTTTGAAGAAAAGTTAAAATTATTGTTAACACTAAATAAGCTTCCAAAATGTTTAAAAATTAATTAGCGGCAGACACATATTAGTAGATATACGTTTGTGTACATGATCGTGTGAATCGTACCGAGATATTTAAATAATTTCTTTGGGTTATCGTACGTAAAACTTGAGTAAAACCACGAGAGATTACTTTAGTTAGGCATAATATATATTGGACATATCAGTCCGCTGCCGTTTTACGTCATTGGGTCATGTAATATATCACGATGACGCGACCCAGGTCCCTCCCTCTCTGTTGCAGGAATATGGAGGAATGAGTTGTACTGATTTAATTACTTAAATGCTGATCCATTTACTGATGCGAAAAGACCAAGGTCTTTAACCGTAAGTACCATTACGGTTATTATGCATCGGCACGTTTATCGGCGTATACCCTGTGCGCGGTCACTTGCGGTATAGATAACGGGATCACAGCGGCGGCGCGCTTGTTATTTCACACCCAGCGTTTAAATCATACTGTTATTTTGCCTAAGTTTATATGACTATTACACTTGATCCACTTCTTGCATAAATCTATGTATTTTCGTGAACGTTTTGATTTTTGTGCATTGCTTGATATTTGTCTAAAACGATCCGGACACGACTTATGGTATATATATGTATATTTTAATGAATTTCTAATGTAAAAACAAAAAACGTAGTGAAAGCGAATATTCTTGCATTGTACTATACTGTATAGCCTATATAGGGCTTTGCAGAGGAATATGGTATATATAACATTAAAGGTTAAATAGACCTGAGGTTTCACTTAATATTTACCAATATAGTAGCACGCCGATATACTAGAATGTGGAGTAAGGATACTTTAACTAGTATGTAATTGGTTAAACGAGTATGTTTTAATAATTAAATGTTAATAACATAAAGACCTAGGCATATAGACCTAGGCTAAACGTTATGGTCAAACCGATGGTAAAGTGTGTGTGTGTGTCTGTGGTCCAGGTATACCTTACCTTGTGGGGACCAAATGTCCCCACAACGTGATGAATACCCGTTTTCCTGGTCCCCATATGGGAAAACTCTATTTTCTAAAAATCTGTGACTGCAATGAAAAAACAAAAAATGCAAAAACTCTTGTATTTTGTTTGGTTACTTATGGTTAAGGTTAGGGCTGGGTGGGGGTTAAGGTTGTCATAGCTAACATTAGAATTTTTCCCAAAAAGATATGATTACACGATTGTGTGGTGTGTGTGTATTAAAATCCGTTAAAATTCGTTGTGTGAATGTGAGGCATAACTGTGAAGCGCTTTGAGGGCTCGGAAGAGTAGCAAAAATGTGCTATATAAATGCAATCCATTTACCACTTAAAAAGTTCTTTACAAAGTTTTTTACAATTACATTTCTGGAGATGGTTGTGCATTTTCTTTGTAGGGAACAGAAGAAACGTTAAGGCTGAAAAGATGTGAATTTAGATTTAATGCAGCATGGGACAAAGGCCAATAGATAAGGTAAGATGGACATTATAGGTGCGATAATTTGCAGCCAGTTTCATATGAAATATAATAGTAATTTCTCTATCACTATTGTTTTATCAGTTCATACAAATATATGAAATATTGTATATGGATATTTTAACAGGATGTATTTCTTTTAATGTAACAAACAATACTTAGTGACTGGATTGTTGCAAGAAGAGTATTATAAGTTATATTAGAACAGAATATCTTTGTCATTGAACATGTACAACAAAATTCTGAAAGTGTACCACTGAATAGAAAACTTTTATAAATATATATTTTTTATCAAATATGGAATAAGGGGGTTCCTAAACACTTTGACAAACTTGTATGTAAATGAATAATACATATTTATGATCTGCAACACACCTTTATGTTTATGTACAGCAATGCAAAGCTAACTAACAGTGTGCTAATTCTGTGGATGGCAATACACATGTTAGCAGAGCAGTATGAAGTGGAGGTGAGGGGGCCGAAGTGAGAGAGGCCCCCCAAACGACAAAGCCACCCACCCCCGGCACATTTTTCACATAGTTTTTAATTTTGAACTGCCACAGGTCAGACAACATGCACTGACAGTCTGGATGTGGATCTGGGATCTGCTTGTTGTGAGTCGCGAGTTTGCATGCGTGTGGTGTTCTGACCCAGTGTCCTTTGCTTTGCGTTCATGAATCGCTCTCTGTGACAGCATGGTCAGCAGAGGCAGAAGATGGTCATCCTGGGAACCATCTTCCTGATAACAACACTGCTGATACTGTACAGCTCCAACAGCGGCAGTGAGACTTACAGCCCGTTCCATAACAACTTCCACCATAAAGTTATGTTCACGGATCTTAAGAAGTGGGCGGGCAAGGAGGGCTATGTAGCGGTCTATGGCAACAAGGTACCATCAGGAGCTATTCAGCAACCATTCCCTAAACCATACATGTGTCACTGAATCTCGATACTGAGCCTGACAACTGTGCGTAGTTGTAGTTTAGAAAAAAAAAGTGGAGCATGTCAGTTTTCAGTTATGCAGAATGTATACACAATACTTTTCTATTCATGTAATTTTATTAGAAATTTTACTTTGGCCACTCCAGAGTGTTCTGGGTAGCCCGTCATCCCAGCGAGTTCCTTAACAAGACCCCAGTATGGAATAGTCTTCCTGTTAGTGTAGCACAAGCTAAAACCCTACGGTCCTTTAAATCAGAGCTAGATAGGATTTGAACTCTGAGCTATTAGTGAAGTTCTCCCCAAACAAGCTTGATGGGCCGAATGGCCTCCTCTCGTTTGTAAATTTCCTATGTTCTTAATTTTACCTTGTAGTAAATACACTAAGAGCAATACTTTCATAACGTAACTTTAGGATGGACTGCTTTAAATGAGCTGCTGATCGGATTTCCAGTTAATTATTTATAGTGATATGGAGTGTCTCTCCTCCATTTCTTAAGTTGTAAAAGCCACTGGATTGATCCATTGAGAGCTTTTATAGAGGATTTTAGATTAGCTGTCTGCTGGTGAGAAGACACTTTTGTGCTGCAACCAAATGAACATGTTGATGGTTATGCTGGGGTAACACTTTGAAATGAGAGACTAAATGTTTGTTTTGTGTGGGTTCTGCCCTTCGGTAGAGCATGACCCTGCGTTGTCGCCAGTGTGCACTGGTCACCAGCTCCAGTCACGTCCTGGGCACTGGTGCCGGAGATGAGATCGACCAGACGGAGTGTGTGATTCGTATGAACGACGCACCCACCACGGGCTTCGAGCCGGACGTGGGCAATCGCAGCACGCTGCGTGTGGTGGCCCACTCCAGTGTGTTCCGGGTAGCCCGTCACCCCAGCGAGTTCCTCAAAAAGACCCCAGACCTTGTCGTTGTGTATTGGGGCCCCCCCACCATGATCGGGAAGGACTCCAAAAACACCCTCTTCCGCCTGATCCAAAGGGTCAGCATGACCTACTCCAACCTGTCCAGTTTCACCATCGCACCCAGCAAGATGCGCAAATTCGACAGCCTGTTCCAGAAGGAAACGGGCCGGGACAGGTGAGGAGGAACAAAACAGGATTGGATAAGAAAATTTTAAGGGTTGAGGCCCCTTGAAAAGGGGATGTGTATGATTTGTATGGCATTTTGATATCTTAACATCTGAGTCATCAAATGTTTCTTCGTCTGATGCTATATTTGATTTACAAGCTGCCTTAATCTCTGCAGGGCGAAATCTCGATCTTGGCTAAGCACTGGGTGGTTTACCATGGTGATCGCCATCGAAGTTTGTGACAGCATTCATGTGTATGGCATGGTTCCTCCTAATTACTGTGTGTAAGTAGGACATTATTTCAGCATTGACCATAAGAAGCTGCCAGTCTTGCAAATGTTAACAGAAGTTCCCTTAGTTGCACGGAGAAGGAATGTGAAATGTGGTGCAGTGTCTTTATCAAGGTGACCCCCCTCTGTGCAGAGCATTGAAATTTACTGAAGTAAGATTGCAAGGTACACAACACAGTTCCTCCATGGAAGAGACCTCATTACTTTAAAGTTTGTGATTGGTTAGTGGATTCCTTAATGCAGTATCAGTGAATGTAAAAAGGGTTTAACTCTGTAACGATTTTATCGATATGCTACTTCGGATACCCTGAAATAAAGGCTTATCTCAGTACAGGGGCCAAAAGTAACTACAATGGCATTAAAGAATGTTGTTTGTTGTTTATCTTAAAATATTAATTATTTCAAATAGACAAAATGTAAATACAAGACAAAATATATAATACCTGTTTAATTTGTGTTAATTTGAGCATTGAAGTCCACATTTTGTTTAAGATGGAAAATAGAATGACTAAATTTGAAAGGAAGTCAGGCTGCTAATTAAATGTTTAAAATAGAAATGATTACTTTCAGCACTAATCTCAAGTCCTGATTAATAGCTTTTCATAACCATCACATATATTGCACTGCAAAGCCATTGACAAATACCCTGCTGTAGAAAGTTCTATCTCATTATCTGGGTTCATATGCAAACACCAGACGCTCAGTATTGCGAGGAAGAAATCCATCTTTGCAATAGTAAAAGTTAGGTGCTGTCTTTTGTATTTGCATACATACCATCAGCTAATTTATTTTTTGGCTTAATAATTTCATTAACACTCCACAATAATTCGTTTTTCAGCATTCTGTTTGCATACTTTTTCGTTTGTTTGCACTGTGTATTTTGCACCTTGCCTGTTTGGCATTAAATTTATGTTTGTCTAGGAACAATGTACTTTGCTGCTGTATGCATCAGAATCTTGTCCTCGGACCAATAACGTTTATCTAATTTATTTTCACAGAATGGGGCCCCACCCAAAACGCAAAGTGCCATACCACTACTATAAGCCGAGGGGCCCAGACGAATGCCTGACTTATTTGCAGAACGAACGAGGACGTATGGGAAACCATCATCGCTTCATTACCGAGAAGCAAGTGTTTGCGCGCTGGGCCAAGCTTTACAACATCACCTTTTCCCATCCGAGGTGGTGATGCAAGGAAGGGTTCTAGGTCCTCACAGCGTCGCCTGAGTAGGCGACAGAGCAGGAGACCGGCTACGTCCAGACCCTTTTAGATCCCATTCACACATACGTATTAAATCACAGCTTAAGATCTGCTAACCAGGAGATATAAGCAGGTGGATTAGTTTGATTTCTTGTGGTGTTCTTGAGATCATGCTGGGTTTACCCCGGAACACAGGAAACGCCATAGATCAAGTGATAATGTTTGGGAAACTATCAGAATAGAACGTAAGAAGCACGTTAGTAGGTGCTCAACAAGCACTGAATGTTTCATTGTTTAAAACAACAAAGAAGCTATGAATTTGAGAATGTGTTAATTTCTCTGAAAGTATGACTTTCTGAGATTGACTAATGATTTGTAAATAAGAATTATATAAGTTGTTTCCTAAAGATGTATTTTTACATGTTTATAGTGGTTTTTTTTTTTTTTTAAGTGTTGGCTGATGTTGGAAAACTACTTACCAGTGAAACAAATGGCATTTGGGGAAAATTCTTAGACACTGAATGTAATGAAGTAAGTAACCAACATGTGATGTTTGAACAAATCACCAAAACCTTTTATACTTACTGTGTGATTTAATTTGGTCACATGCCTTATCCACATACCCATGGTCGCTCACAGTGCTAATAGCTAATTAGCATAAGTTGTCACTTGGAGTACTGTGTACAGATTATTCTTTGTTGACAAGAATCCATTAAGTTTCATTGTCTGGCAGTATGACTACAAATGTACTATCCCATCTGATACTTGATTCTACAAGTTTGTTAATGTACACATATATGGTGTTTTGTGACAATAGGTGAGAAATGTGGAAGAAGAATGTTACTATTATGAAACTTTTTGTTCTACTTTACAGAACAATGTTAGAGTTGTATAAGGCATGCAGATATTGAAATGAATGATATGTTTTTGAGAACATTATTTATTATTGGTTGTGTCATTTGATTGTATTTAGTATCCAAATAACACATTATCGAAACCTATGTGGTAGAGATGCACTGATCCGATATTCGGATCGGTATCGGCACCGATCCAGACCTATTAGACAGATCTGGTATCGGCCATATGTGACCGATCCACATCCTATTTTCGGCACTGTAAAAAGATAGCTCCTATTTCTTGTTAAATCTCTTTGTACAGTCAATCGCACGACAGCTCTTTCCTATTATAGATGTTTTTCGCTGCATTGAAGCTGAATGTTAACGCTGCCCTTAAGTCTGTTTGCCACTCAGTGCTTGTGAGCGCGGTGACTTCCGCCCGGTGTGACGTCATGCGCATCCCCTTTGCAGTAGGCGGAGCGTAGGAACATCGGATCGGAGGATGACGATCTGCGAGTATTTTACGCTTTTAACAGCAACTATTAGTGATTTGCAGTCTTTGTAAAAACAAAGTTTTGAGAGGTGGGAGTAGCATTTAGTGGAAAATCCCACTAAACAAAGCGCATGCAAATGTGCGAGACAACGTGAGTAATACGAAAACAGCTATGGATGATTTGGGAGTCGCTAACTTGGGCCGTTTCACGCACTCGCTACAGCTTGTGATACACGAGGGGCTGCGATCGCAGCGAAGTGTAAGTGACGCTGTTGCCGGTGGGAGAAACATTGTGGGGCATTTTAAGCATCCGCCATTCGAAATTCCAGGTCATCGGACTAATCTAGTATTTTTACACTTCCTAAAACCTTTCGAAATACTAAAATATAAATATACACACACATACATAATTTATATGTGTGTGTGTATATATATGTATATGTATATATATATATGTATTAGATGTACAGTTGTGTTCAGAATAATAGCGGTGTGTATAAAAAAGCCCAAAGTCCTTATAATAGCTTTCATTTCTATACACGCAAATGCATTGGGATCACTGTACATTCTATTCCTAATCAAAACATGAAGAAAAATGATCAAATT
>JAODKC010000117.1:15816129-15826589 GCA_026777985.1 Mormyrops attenuatus | reverse complement strand
TCTGTGCTGACACACAGTTATATACACAGGCACTGATCTGCTCTGTGCTGACACACAGTTATATACACAGGCACTGATCTGCTCTGTGCTGACACACAGTTATATACACAGGCACTGAAGCTGCCGTTGCTGAAGGTCTTAGCGAAAGGGGGGTTTGAGGTGCCCAAAGCTAAGCTGCAATACTGATAAGAACAGGCTGCATACCTGGGTTGTATAGACAGCTAGAGAAGACACAGACCAGGACAAGCCAGCCATCTCCCCAGAAGACAAAGTACACCTCCGAGTTTTAAATCAGAGGTGTTTCAGGATGAGATGACAAGAGATGCAGGTCAACACGCCGGAATGTTTGACTGGTGGTATAATATGTGGGGAGGTTGGCAGCAAGCCGTTATGAAGGCGGTTTTCTTAGGAGCTGTGATTATTCTTGCTCTGTTACTAATCTTTCGCTGTGTAGTCCCTTTACTGCACCCCCTACTGTCCAACATGCGACAATAGCTGCTATGTCGAAGGTCGTGGGAGGACCATTCAGAGCAGCAAGTTCCTGGACCAACATGGAACCACCCGGCAACAACTGGACGTCACTGACAAGGTCCTGCCCACTTTGGAAGTCAAGCCGTTCCTGCCATGCGTAGATCATGAAGGACCTGCTGGGGTGCAGCTGCATACTTTGACAGCCGGAATGATTAGCGTAATGAAGAAGTGTATGATATGGACACTGGACTGCAGCATTATCAGATAACCTCTCAGTTATCCTTGTGTGAGACATATATTTCATATTGAGATTGTATTAGATGATGTCGTCTTTGTAGATTTATGTGGATAGTGTATGCAGTATATCTTGGAGAGTTTATTACATGGCAGTTCTCTCCACTATTTACTGAAGAAGCCACTATACCGTGGGTGTCTGAATCTGAGCGTTGGTAGTGTGTGAGCCACGCCAACTATGGACCCCGCAGGGGGGCCACGCCATTCGGCAGGGTTGGGAGTGGAATTTCTCTAAAGCTTAGGGATTTTGCCCTCCTTACTGGACTGGATGAATGGGATTGTGTGTGGGACTCATGTGAGTCCCAAAGGGGGAAATATATGGAATATTATTTAGCACTTCATAACACATAGGGAATGTACTCGTAATCAATAGGACTCTATTAAGAAGCTGATGTAAACTGTGCAGAGAGTGACTTTGTAACCTTCAGAGAATGCAGACCAATTACTGCTGTGTACAATGTGACAAAAAACAAGCATAAATTAGCACCTTGTGTTGGCTTAGCAGATTCTGTATCTGTTAGCTATTTTGTTAGCCTTTGATGTATAAATATGTACTTTCTTAGTGCTGCAGCTTATCACTATGTTGAAGGACAAATATATTATTAACCCTCTAGTTAGACAATGTGCAACAGGCTGAAGCTGCCAAGGTTTACTACTGAAGGAAGGGATTTGCCTGAGTTCACCAAAAGTTCACAGCTGGGTATTTTAAAAAACCAAGTGGAGATGGTCGCACCACAATTATGTTCGGCCGAGGGACCATACAGTAAAAGAGATGATTGACAAACTTATCACCTAGGGGTGTGGATCAAGGGAGAAAACAACGATGGCGAATGGTTGAAGGAATGATGATGCTTAAATGACGAGATATTGTTACACGATGTATAAAAATCAGTGTAAAACAGTATTGGACAGACTCCTGCAGGGTGTCCAGCCTTGGCTGTAACCTCACTGTTGCAATAAAGGCTGAATCTGAAGATCTACACAAGCGGCTCCTGACTCCTGATTGACGGGGAAGAAAAAACCACAGCAAAAGTAATAAACACTAGATTGGCAATTGGGTAATGTGATAATTATATGGTAATTAATTTTAACAGTAGCAGTAATGATGATAATGATATAATTAAAGATGTAATTATGTATGTGTATGTATGTACATAGTAATAATTGTAGTAAAAATATAAAACTATATGAATATGAACTATATATATGACATAATAAATTAAAGGGCTCTTAAATAGTGCAGTTATTAAGTAGCAGCCAAGTCAACTCTATATGTGTGAGTGCAATATGTATACAGAGTTAGCAGTATGTGTGCATAATGTGCAAGAGTGCAGAAAATGAAAGATTTGTGGTATGGACAGAATGTTATACTGCTCAATATGAAAATCTTCACAATTTCCTAATTGTTTCCCTCTAAAACCAAAGCTTTATTGTTTAAGTTCAAGTATTTGGCTTCCAAGGATAACAATACTTACATGGTCAGTAGTGACCTAATGGTTAAGGATGCAACCTTGTGAGTAAAAGGTTTCTAGTTTGAATCCTTGATCAGCCCAGCACCCTAAGTGAGGTGCTGCTCACTGCAATGTCACATATGGGTTAAATACAAAGGACACATTGTGGTATATAAACAATTAATTACTTCTACAGATCCTACTTCATAAAAACTGATGCAGTACAGAATTCCATTTCAATCCAAGTGAAAACTCCACTACATTTCCAAATAGGAAGAAAAATGCAAAAGTACAGGCTTACAATATTATTGAATTAGCTACAGTAGGCCCTGAAATAAAGCGTGACAAAATCTGTTTTCTGTTGTGGTTGCTATTGACAAAAAAATTTGTGTCAACATTCAGCCTCCGGATAATCATCCCAACTAAAATATGTACATTTTGCTAAACAATTTCAACAGACAATAATTAAAATTTCCCCATGTGCTTTATCCACATTATTAAGGAATCATGATTATTGGTGTTGGGTAGAAAGAGGAGGCAGGGTTACATAGTTTTGCATTTCTACTTAAATGTTGCCTTTTAAGGAAGTTCCCTTCAGCATGGAATTTCACAGTTTAGGTTCATGGTGCACATCTGCATGTATCACCTGACAATATGCACTCAGTGAATGACCACTCCTAGCCATCATGCTTTAAAGTTCTTGGTAGAATGTATCAAATTGCCATTAAAAAACAAACCAGGCTTTCCAGTTCATTTACCATCCTAACTTCTTCTTCCCTTAGTTTGGTATATGGAAAAATGTCTGCTTTTAATGACCAACAAGACTCATAATAGATCATTCTTTGGTAGTTAAATAATTGTTCTAGTCCTTCCATCATGGTTCTAATCACTTTACTAGCATATACCATTAATTCCCAAAATTCCCACAGAACCTACTGGAACCTTGATCTGGGTTTGTGCTTTCCGGACCTGAACTTTCCACCTCCGCAGAACACAAAAACAGTTTCAGCTTATGTTTTATGGCTATAAGTATATTCGCCTGAATGCCGTTTTTCAGTCAATTCTGCATTTTTATTGCATTGTTTGTTAAAACAATACAGGAGTGTACCCCTGCCCTGTGCAGTGCCCCCCCTGTGGTCCTGTGCAAGATGAAGGGCCATAAGAAGATTGATGGATGGATGGATGGAAAAACAGAACAGCCAAATGTTCTGAAATTAAGTTAAGATGACTCGGTGTTCCAGGAGCCACAGGTCATTCATATACAGATTGCTGGCCTGCTGCTTGAGGTAAGTTGATCATTTCACCTGAATTAAGTCAAGGGATCTAGAGCAGAAACTTGCATAAAAAGAGTTGAATCAAGCTGGTGTCAGTCTTAAAACTGCCACCATTCATACTGTGAGGCAACATAGCTATTTGCTGTGCAGTCTAACTCACCTAAAGTCTACTACCTGAGAGAAATTTGTTTTTAAATGTACATTTAAACACCTAAAGTTGAGAAAAAAAACACATTTCAAAATATAGCAGAACCCAAAAATACGACACCCATAAACTTTACTGGACATAATCATTAACTTACAATCACAGTTTTTAATGAATCTTATTAACCTTTAGAAATGACAAGAAAATTGTCAAACTTTGAGTTCCCATCCCATTGAGGTAGCAAATAATCATTTAAAATAGACTGACCTGACAATAGGTTTGTACTCAATCATGTACAAGTGAATTAAGAACAAGCCTTTCAAAAAGCTTTGCCTGTATTACTTCTCTAATTCTACAGCTGAGACTGGGTTAGTAGTTTCACAATTATAGTGAAATATTTCTGGTATAAGTTAAAACAGCTCACATCATAGAATATAAAATATGTTGCCAGAATAATCTTTGACCAGTTTTGCAGTGTTAACTGACAACACTGACAACTCAGGAGTGTGAAGACACTGACTAACACTGTCCCTTTAATGCTGGGTAACATAGGCACGTGAGTCAGGGTCAGCTACTCCATCTGCGGTCTGCTTTGACTCCATTCCCTAAGAATCTCTTCTGCTGCATTTAGGGTTGAGTCCTCCTGTTAGACAGAGAGCACAATACTTCATTACCTCTGAAATTTACACTGTTACGGCCATTTCAAGTCCTTGGAGAGGTTTACCTTGACGAAACAGAACCTGATGTAATTTTCAAAATCCTTGCAGTGTTCCGGACTGTAAAAAGCAGACACTGGTATGGTGGCTAAGCCCTGTTCAAACAAGAAGAGCATGTCGACGTCACCCCACGTAAATCAATACTGTAGCTAATACAGAATATTTATATCATATGTCCCTCCTTAAAAGGGATAAATTGTATTTAAAAGGTAATACAATAAAGATATTGTAAGAGAAAAATAAATTCCCATATATAAACTGCTTGGGTTACTATGTTGTTGGTAGTAAAGCTAATCATTATTGGGGCAA
The DNA here is from genome assembly GCA_026777985.1 of Mormyrops attenuatus. Taxonomy (NCBI): domain Eukaryota; kingdom Metazoa; phylum Chordata; class Actinopteri; order Osteoglossiformes; family Mormyridae; genus Mormyrops; species Mormyrops attenuatus. Next base: position 15,821,929 of record JAODKC010000117.1, on the reverse strand, counting down.
TCGCATAAAAACTAAAATTCCAAAGCTGAAAAAAGAGCAAATGAGAATTCTTATTATAAATTCACAGAAGCTAATTTGTGTATTTTCTATTGATTTGCTTTAAGTTAATCAATGCTGGACACTATTACCTATTTCTATGACCTACTGCCCTTTCTGCTTTGCAAAGATCGGTTGATCTAGATCAGTGATTAGGAGAGTAATGGGTGTGTTTACCTTATTCTTGATGAGCCACTTCACAAACCTGTTGTCATACGGCTCATCTTGTGCTGTGGAATCTGGCAGATCTACCTCTTACCCATGAAAAAGGAAGAAAATATTAAACGTCTCTTCCAATAAAACAACAGTTGCACAAATGCTTAGAAAAATACTTGCTTTTAACCCCGACTCAAGCATCTCTAGGCTAAACAGGACCTAGCATGTATGCATGAGAGGGACTGATGTACTTACTCATGCCCGAAATATCTGCGATCATGAAGTAACCTCCCTCTGGAATGACGGGCTGAAGACCGACGTTCAAAAGGCACGCAGCCAGCTTCTGGCGCTTCAGCTGAAGCCTTTCAGGCAGCTGGAGGAAGTAACTTTCCGGGCTCCCAAAATGATCAAACTCCCTCTGAAATCCATAGGCCACCGCCTCCTGTGCAGCAGGTCATGTGACAGGAAGTGATTATCCACACACCACAAAGTGATCTCTATTCCATGTAAGAAGTACCAACGTGCAAATGTTGACAGCCTAATGCTGTCTTGATTAAAAACTCTTTAGTAACCAATATACAAGGAAACAAGAACGGAAAAATAAATCAAAATCAATAACTTGTTTACTTATTGCTTATTGTTCAAAAAGAGCTGCACAATAAGAGATTTCATGTGCATTACCTGCGCAGCGGTGGCACAGTGATACACAGAGTTCTGATGGACTGTTTTCAGGTGCGTCAGGAGGGGTCCAAACCCAATGGCCCAGCCCACCTAATATGAAATCCAGAGAAATCATGTAAACACAGCCTGCGGTGTAGAACCATACACAGGTCTGCTGAATAGATGTCTGCCTGAGGCCTGCCTTCCATCCTGTGGCACTGAAGGTCTTCCCCGCACTCCCAATGGTTATCGTTCGCTCCCACATTCCAGGCAGACTAGCTGTGCAGACAATTAAGAAAAGGCAATTAATACATTAAAACAGCAAGACAAGCATAGTTCATAACCTCAAGCCCTAGTAAGTAAATTCAGTTTTTTAAAAAAAAGGACAGACCTATTTTAACGTGCTTGGCTCCCTCGTAGGTCAGCCACTCGTACACCTCGTCGCTGATGCACACCACATCATACTTCACACATAGGTCTGCAATAAGCTGCAGCTCTTCCTGTTTGTACACCTGTAGTGGTCGGGGTGCCGGGGACAGAGTGCAGTGATCATCAATACAGCCACAGGAGTGTCACACTGGCATGGCCGTCAGTCACGGGAGACGTCACCTTTCCCAGCGGGTTGTTCGGCGTGTTCAGGACAATGGCTTTCGTGCGCCGTGTAAATTTACTGGCCAGTTCGTCAGGAGACAAAACCCAATCTGCACTGGATACAGATCTGTCCTTCGTCTAAGACAGCAGATGCATTTCAAAGTCAGACTCAAAGTGAACTTTATTGTCATCTCAGCTGTATACATGTATACAGTGAGACGAGACGACGCGGCTCCAGGTCTTACAGTGCAAATAGGCACCGAGAATAAACATATATTAATAAACTATAAACATAAATATAAACTCTAAGCTAATGTGGAAATTGTGCAGCTATTTAAGGAGGTATTCAGAATATGTGCGAGTATTTCAGCAGCGGAGAAGCATGATATTTCAACACTGGAATGAAATTTTGTGTGCAAATGATTAGCAACAGTTTAATATGTTACAAGGACAGTATTTTTTGAATTTAAATTTTTAATTAATTTCCATGAACCTAGACAAAAGTTACAAATCAATTTAAAGCCTAAGCTCTAATTCGTAACAATTACATATTTATAAAGATGGGAGAGGTTTCCATTCAGTCAGGAATTAAGAGATTATTAAATCATAATAGGCAGGACTCACGGGCCTTAAGGGGACATAAACAGGTTTTCCTCCTGCCATTTTAACCATCGGCTGGTAACAGTCGAAAAATGGTTCGATGATGATCACCTGGGAAAATCAATTTCAGAGTTAATATCAGACAAATCAGGGTGCGAAACAGAGAGGTTCAGGAAGCAGCACTGGGACTACCTCATCCCCCTCGTCCACCAGGGCCAGGAAGGAGCAGAAGAGAGCCTCGTACGCGCCCACTGTCACCAAGACATCCTCCATCGGGTCGACCTCCCGGCCCACAATCCTTCCAAAGAACTTGGCTAGAATCTTCACCAGAGGCGGATGGCCCTGTGAGGGAGTAACGCCATTTTCTGTCACCTTGTGACTCCACTGTAATTCTCCGCCAAAAACAGGCTAATATACAGAATTAAGCCAGTTTAAAGTGCATGCATGTGGAATAGTAGGTATAATAAAATATATAGAAACATTTATGACTATCCTGCAGTTACATCACCTCTTCTTTTAACAACACTGCAAATGTTTGGGAACTCAGGAGAGCAGTTGTTAGTATTTTGAAAGTGAAATGTCCCATTCTTGCCTGATATAGGATTTCAATTGCTCAACAGTTCGAGGTCTCCTTTGTCATATTTTTCGTTTCATGATGCACCAAATGTTTTCAGTGGCTGACAGGTCTGGACTGCAGGCAGAACTATGGAGTCATGCAGTTGTAATATGCACAGAATGCAGTTTGGCATTGTCTTGCTGAAATATACAAGTCCTTCTCTGAAAAAGATGTTATCTGAATGGCATTTCTCTGATTTCTATGGATTCTCTGAATCGTTTAATGATACTATGTACCATAGATGATGAAATCCCCAAATTCCTTGCAATATTACATTGAGGAACATTATTCTTAAATTGTCACACTATTTGCGCATGCAGTCTTTCACAGAGTGGTGAACCTCTCCCAATCTTCACTTCACTTCCTCTGCCTCTCTGGGCGGCTCTTTTTATACCCATCATCTTACTGACCTTTTGCCAATTAACCTAATTAGTTGTGAGATATTCCACCAGGTGCTTTGTTTTAGCACTACACAACATTTCCAGAATTTTGTTGATCCCGCCCCAACGTTTTTGAAACGTGATTCTGGCATCAAATTCAATTTGAGCACATATTTGTACATTTTACACAGCATCCCAACTTTTTTGGGAATGGGGTTGTATTTAAGTTTGCGACAGAACATCATTCAGTGATCTAATATTCTTATAATAAATGAGACATCAGAAAACAAAGAACTTACAAAAGCACGTGTGTACTGATGAAGCCTGTATTCTCCGCTCACAGCCTGGCGGAAAGCCTCCTGGACAAAGTCAGGTGGAGGGAAATCTGGAAAGCCCTGGCCGAGATTTACGGCCTTATAATCCGCCGCCAGCTGAGTGAATTCCACCCTGCCAGCACCAAAACACACGTGTGGCCAGGAGGGCATTAGAGCACACCTACTGTTCCTGATTGCTTTCTGAGTTGCACAGAGAACAATATATTGAGCGAATAGGGTTCAACATATGGAAGTATAAGGGGTCACCAATATCCCTTCAAATAAGATGTATACAGTCTAAACTTTCTTTCAATACTTACTTATTTACAGAAAAATTACATCTTAGAATTGCACCAAAATATATACATTTGCAGTACACAGAACTTAAAATTGCAGAGTAATGAGGCAGGATATATGTGAAATGTGTTCACCAGGTTTCTACTAAAAATACAAGGTTATTTATTAACCGCAAGAACTGAACCTTATCCAGTGCTGCCTGTAGGAGAACAGAGTTATTGTGTAGGTTAACTATTATAAGCTGGAGTGAGAAGGGATGGAAACACCAGGATATACAGTGTGACGTAAGGCACCTCCAAACGAATGCCAGAATTATATTATAGGGAAAAATCTATATTCAGAATATAGATGTATAAGGAGTCTCCTCTTCTGATACACCAGTCGGTATAATAACTGCTATAGTTTTATGTTTTTTGAAGCTCATGCCAGAAACATAACCTGCCAAGCTGAAAAGTTTGCACACTCTCAGAAAAAAGGGGTACCAGTTTGTACCTTTGCTTTGGACTGGGTAGGCCAGTTGTACCCTTAGCTGAAGGTAATTGTACCTTTTAAGGTACACAAACTCTGAGGAACATTTTTGTACCATTGAGGGTACATTAATGTTGTCTGTACCTTGGGGTACAAACCTTAAAAGATACAGAATTGTAAGGTACACAACCAGTGACAAGCAAAGGTACAAACTGGTATCCTTTTCCCTGAGAGTGCAGAAGCAGAATTAAATTTCAGAAAAATAATCGAGAATAACAAATTAAATTTCTGGAAGCAGTCTTGGTAATTGCAACAGAAACAGGGACATTTGGTAAATAGTAAAACTGTGAGCATAATTAATATACCAGTGCATCTGTTCACTAAAAATTGGACATGTGGATGAAACCCCAATATAAATGACCATTTGTTTTTTTCTACGACATCTACAGTGTTACCAGTCGCAGATTTATTGTAAAAGAGCAGAGTGTGTAACAACATATTTAATATGCAGTTCTTCGTAATAAGCAATATCCGTAGTGCTTTAAGCCAGTAACCATGCAAGTAATTACCAAATATTTTTGTCCACTCCTTCAATTCTGCGTGCGTGCAGCTGTCGTGACATCATTATCTAAGTAAGAAAATATCAGGTTAATTATGCCACACGTTAATATTATTGGAGGAGTAGATTAGTCGTTCGTTTTATTATTATTATTGTCTACAGTAACTGAAAAATCTACAAATACGCTGTAAAATGTTTGTTCATCTGTAGCTCAAGGGTCGGGTGGAGGAAGCAAACACCTGCTGAAAAACTGCACAAAACGTATTGTTGATACGCTTTTATTTCTTCCTCTTAAAAACAGAAAGTTTTCAACTTTTGAAACGCGTTTCATATTGAGCTTGTTAGTCAACACAGCCTGCCACCAGAGCCGGGGAGAAAAACACTTTGCGGCGCCGCCCCCCGGCCGCTCGCGTTTACTTGTTTAATTTCTTTACAGTTATTTGACTTATTTCTAAATGAGGCTTTTTCATACAATCACACATTCGTGGCAGGGGGTCCCTAGCTCGGGTGTATTTTTATTCGATGGTCCCTGTAGCCCTCCTACAGTTAGCCGCTTATTTTTATACACGTACCTTGACAGTATGAATTTTAGTGACAGTTGTGTTATTCAGACACACGCCAACCGCAACTGCAGTAACTGCTCTGAGCATAACAGTGCGAATTCTTCACGTTTCTGTAACATGAGACAAAAACAATAATTATCAACATGATATAATATATGCATTTACGTACACGTATAATTAGCATTACATACCAGAAATGCACAGTAAATGACTGAAAACACTGCGAACCACGGCTCATACTCAGAAGCCAGTTTCAGAAAGAACCGCTGAAATGACTTACCGTGGTTTACACTGAAGACATACGCTGCAGTACCTCCAGCGGTCTATATACTAAAGGTAGACTGCCGTGTCATTTTTATAAAAACACTGGGACTGCGAGTCGCTGTCTGACTTCGGCTGTAAATCCCTCCCCGTGAACTTTGCTCGCTATAGCTATAACTTCCTGTGCAGGCGGGGCGAAGGGCGCTGCGCCCTGTAGGGTTGTATGCGTTATTATTACAGCTATACCCGTCAGGGCTGCTATACCCGTCAGGGCTGCTATACCCGTCAGGGCTCCTATG
>JAODKC010000117.1:15798380-15814873 GCA_026777985.1 Mormyrops attenuatus | reverse complement strand
CTGATGAGCCACACCATTTCTCATGTAAATACCAGGAACAGGTGTGGCTCATCAGAAGCCAGGTAGAATAGAAAACCTACAGGATAGTAGCTCTCCAGGACCGGAGTTGGAAACCCCTGCTCTAAAGTTAACAAGATTTAACGTCCAACTTATCGGCATCCCACCCCAGATTCCTGAATTCAGTTTGCTTGACATAGGGTCCAGCCCTGTTCAGGACAAGCATGTGGAATATTTATGAATGAATGCAAACCTGCTTTGTGAATAGCAGCTTCACATAACACCTCTTGGGGTGGGTTCAACTCTCTTCTCCACTAGGTGTATGTATAGGGAGATTGCATGTTCTCGTTGTATCAAGTGTTAGGATAATTGGCATCTCTAAACCTCATGCGGTATGTGAAGCTATGCGCCCCGTGATGGAGTATCATCTCGTTCAGTGTGCTCTGTGCTGCTTGGGATATGCTCTTGGCTGGATGGATGGAAATATGTCAAAGTTCACAAATGATTTTTTTTAAATATCCATGCACACAATTTTATGGTTTGTGTCGTAACCATAAACGGTCCCACTGTTAGGTATACATTGTGTACACAGTTGCACAAGCAAAAGTAAAGCCGAAAATCATTTTGCACCAACAAAATCAACTCATATGATGCCTGTTCTTCCAATTATAATAAGATCTTGCCTGTAAATGACAGAATGTAAAATTACACACGGGTCAAAAATGTCTTAATGCACACCTCACTGCAAACTGGCAGGGTGAACAACCTGGAACAGAAAACTTTGAACCTCTAATGCACAGTATTATTTAAAAGTCCGTATGATAGTTACAAACTAGCATCTTATGTCACGTCTGTGCAGCAGCTTTTCGGCACATTAAGTATGTCACATGGTCCTTTACAGCTTCAGCCCTCCAAGTCCCCGGGCAGCACGCGGCCCTTCTTACGGGCCTTTTCCTTGCGCCTCTCCATCTTTGCACGCTTCCTCTTCTGGATGTTGTCGCGCCGCTTGTCCTGTCGATGCTGCATCTTCTCCAGGACATGCGTGCTGCGCTGCTCCCACCGTTTCTTCCTCTGGGCGCGCATTTTCTCCTTCCTTTTCAGGGAAGCCCGCAGAAGGTCCTCATTGTCCTTGATCTTCAGACCCTCTGCTTTGTACAGCACGTTGGTCCACTTCATCTTCTCCTCCATTTCTTTCGCCTTGGCCTCATCCTTGCCCCTCAGCTCTTCCAGTTTGGCTTTGCGCGCCTCAACGCGGTTCAGAAGCTGCTTGTAGTTCTTGCCTGTTAGAGGAGTCAAATTGCCCTTCACACTCTTTTTCTTTTCTTTCTTCATTTGTTCTTTACTCATGAACTCTTTGCCTGCGTCTATCTTGTTGTATACTAGGCTGGTTAAGTCTTTTCCAGGAGCCCCAGATATTTCAATGGGAGAATTGTCAGATCTTCCTTCATCCTCTATTTTTACATCCTTGCCCGTTTTCTCCGCTAGTTTCTTCATCCGGAACTCTCTTCTTTTCCTCCTCTTACGTTCCCTTTCCTGTTTGCGTCGCTGTTGCTTCTTCTCCCGAGCCTCTGATGAAGGTTTCTTACCGACATCCTGAATGTCACGAAAAGACCACAAAATGACACAGCTGAAGAACACGCTACAGCGCTTTCCAGGGGACACAATGATGACAAAATATTTGAATGGTTTAAATATTACAAGGTTGTAAACACAGGGAGGAAAAATGACAAGTCATATGTTAATAGACATATAAAACCAGCTGTTTAGGAAAGGACATAACTTTCTGCAGATACATACATGGCCCTGAGACTTCTCAATCTTCTCATGTAGTTTCTGACGCAAAAAGTCAATGGCAGAAAAGTCTCTGGAATCACCCACCTCCTCTAATAAAACAAGTCAGAATAAAATGACAAAATTAGCTTCATATATATGCATTACTTTACAGAATGATAGAAGTGGCATGTATAGTTATAAAAGGTGAAACAAGCTATTTACCTAAACAAAATATCCTTTTAAATATATATATTTTTTCTTCAAAATCATGGTTAAAAACTGCATTGTAATTTGTTACTATACACTTCTGCACACAAGAAACAGATGTGTATGCCTTTATTAAATAACTATTAAAATTACTAAAAATATTTTTACACAGACCTTTTTTGACAGCTAATTTATCATTGGTAGTCTCTTTTGACACATTCTGATCTGCAGAAGAATCTTCCGTCTCTTTTGGCTGGGTGGTGCTCTTGTGTTTTATCTTCTCCAGCGTCCCAGCGCTGCACATTTTCCCTCCAGTTTGATTTTGATTTTTTTTCTGCTTCTTTTTCTTTGCTGGCCCTGCGTTAGCCCCATTGCAAAATGGAACTAAAAAGTACAACACAGGTTCACTTTCAGAGTTCGGGTATCACGCAGAATGCCAAATTTCAATAATAAAACGAATGCTATCACATTACCACGTTACTTATACCTAAAACTAAATACAGAGAGAATGAGTGAACAATAGCTGTATTACCGAAGGGCCTTTTGGGTGCTTTTTTCTGGGAAACGCAGACTTTACTGGCCAATTTCTGAAAATAGACGTCCTTGGAAGTTAGACTCGCCATGAAAAAGGAGACCTAAAACAAACACAGTTATTGTTTCAGTTGGTTCATCTGTTGGTTGAGATGGTACTATCATAAATCTAACAAATATTTGTATAAAAACATAATAGCAATTAGGAATTATCAGTATTTACACGAGAATTTAATATGATTTAATTTAATATGTTCTATAGCTACTGTACACTTTACAATTCAAACATCTGTAAATGGGACAACATTTCTAGGGGAAAACAAAAAGAGACACTTACGAAACTGAATCAAAACGTCAATTTATAACAGCAGACGACAGGGACGCAAACTGCGAACTGCACGCCTTTCCGACTGCAAGACACATTTCCCACATGGCAAGGCAGAAGCAATGGAGTTACAGTTATCATTCAAGGGGAAACTAGACTCCTATTTTTGAAAGATTTCTCAAATTATAAAAAACAGTACAGAGTAAAACCAAGCTAAATCTTTTCTCCAATTCTCGTAAAATGGGCAAAAAGACTATTACATCTTAGAACTGACGATCACCGTGCAGTAATCGATTCGTAAGCCTAACATTACGCATGCGCAAAACGAAACCCATATTACTAAACAGTAGAGCCGTCAAATACAAGCTACGATATACTGAGCAAACTACCAACATAGCGAGATAATTGTACTGGCTGTTGTAGCAGTCTACGAGGATTGTGTGCGTACTTAAATATAATTTCTATCAGGATGAGTGTGACTGTGAAGTTTATGCAGAGGTATTCCGGTAACTTCTTGAAGGTTTTACTCAGCAATGTAAGTGTCAAACTGCTTTCCGCTTATACAAGTGTCCATGAACTCACTTTGTTTGGACACGATTAGCATTAAATCATGCGCCCGGTTACTCAATTTCAAAATCAAGTCCTCTGATTTTAGTGCATTTAAAAACTTCTTATAATGCTGTATATCTAGATTGCGATTTTAAATATTGCACATTACTGTTTTAAAAGGCCAACCTTGTTCATCTCAGCAAGAGGACTCTTTTTGGGCAGAGGGTTCATTTGAAACTTTTAAGCAGTAAGTAACTATTATCTGTGTAGTTTCTTCGGTCTGACTATGGCGTGATATTGGTCTCCTCACCCGTTCTGTGTATCTTCTGTTCTGTGAAGCTTCTATAAAATATTACGTCCTTGCATACCGTACCTGTGTTCGGCCGCCTGACCTTATCAGAAAGATGTAACCTCTGCAGGTAGCATCAAACCCCAGCAGACATAATTTCCCTTTTAATGGCCAGTCATACATTTCTCTGTTCAGGGAAGAAGATCATCTGCGTCCGGCAGTCAAATTCTTCAGCAGCTGAGACAGAAAAAATAGAAGATTCGTTTCTGAAATGGTTTCTTTTGCTCATTCCCGTCACCACATTTGGCCTTGGGACTTGGCAGGTATGCAGTCTCTATAGCTGTAAGGTGGAAAAGAGTAATCACAGATAGATAATCACAAATAAACTTTATACTGGCAAAGCAACCAGATTTTTAATGCTTTTGGGATGTTATTCCATGTTAAGTTATATCTGTGTGAAACCAGTTTCTGTGTTAATGTAGGTGAGACGTAGGGAATGGAAATTAACGTTGATTGAAGACCTGAGACGTCTGACCACTGCTGAGCCGATTGACCTGCCAACTGAGTAAGAGCCGGTGAACTTTGACCAGCTAGTTGCTTCAGAAAGATAAGATGCCAAACTGAAAATGCTTAAAGCCCTTACAATAATATGAATGGTGTTTAATAGTAACGTTTTAAGAGCATGGTATTTAGCCCTGGAATGAATTTGACAGGCTGATACTAATGAAACAGGTGCATAAACGAGGTATTTTGTTACACATACATAATAATAATCATCCAAAAGAGTAACTTCTAGATTTTCAGATCTTTCATCCTTTGATTTTGCCAATTAGCAGCTAAGTGTGTTTTAAGACTGTAGCCATATGAAAGCAGCAATATAGCAAACAATCATCGGGACCAGTATAGAAATTTGGCATCGTAACAAGATAGCAGTGTATATACAGACATGGTTACTGTCACTTTGTTGGACACTTCAGCCAACTGTAGGTTTGATTTTATATTGCATTTTTGTGATGTTTGTTTCAGGCAAATTGAATTGAGCAAATTAGAGTACCGGCGTGTGAAAGTGCGTGGCCGCTTTGACCACTCGAAGGAGCTTTACGTCATGCCGAGGTCGCCGGTCGACCCAGAACGTGAAGCGAGAGAAGCGGGGAGGCTGACATCCAGTGGAGAATCGGGTGCCAATGTCATCACTCCCTTCCACTGCGCAGACCTGGGGTATGAGCTCTGAGCTTTTTCATTACATCTGTCCATCCATCCATCTGCCTCATATCCAGAGCTTGGTAGTGGTTTGCTAGGAGCATATCCCAGCAAACGTGGGCCTTGAGGCAAGGGGAAGCCCTATATTTCATATCCATCTGCACAATATATGTAAAATATTTTAAATAGAAAAAAGCTATTTGTTCTAAATATTTATTATCCCATCTGTTATATTGGTTTATATATTTGCAATGATAAGGCACTTGACACCTTTTGTCGCTGTGAATAATTAGAGCATGATCAGATGATTGAACTTTTTCCCTGTAATTTTACAGGATTACAATTCTGGTCAACAGAGGTTACGTTCCAAAGAAGAAGATTAAACCTGAAACAAGAATGAAAGGCCAGGTAAAAAGAACTGAGATGTGGTACCGCAGCCGCATCTGTTAGCGTTCAGCTTCTGTGGTCTTTAGCAGGTCCCACACTTGTCTTTTAGGTGGAAGATGAAGTGGACCTGGTTGGGGTGGTGAGGGTAACAGAACAGCGCAAGCCTTTTGTGCCAAAGAACGACATTGAGGGGAACCGATGGCACTTCCGGGACTTGGAAGCAATGACCAAGGTCACCGGCGCAGAACCCATTTTCATTGATGCTGACCTCGGTAAGCAAGTTTCTGTCTCCCTTATCTTTCAATTCAACATTTCAGCAGATAAGAGTAACAAATGTTAATTCCTTAGCCAGCACAATTCCCGGAGGACCCATCGGGGGGCAGACACGCATCTCCCTCAGGAATGAGCACATGCAGTACATAGTGACATGGTGAGCCTGTAATTCTTTGTTTTAGTTTGTTTACATTACTTCAGTTTCACGAATGCCATGTTTCCTCCTTTCCTTAACAGGTACGGACTTTGTTTGGTCACTTCGTACATGTGGTACACCAAGTTCATCAAGCGGGTGCCCCTCTAACACCTGACTTCAAAGATTTAATCTGCGAGTACACGCTACACAGGCCTGGGTCCGCGCTCCAGGCCACCAAGGCAGTCCTCTTCTCAATACTTGAATAGTGGTCTTCTTTTCAAAACTAAAAGGGGCTACAATTCATAATTCTTTAAATCTATTCCCTATTGCTAGAAACTAGTATGTGCCAACTGACAATTTAACCATCTTCCTTTGAATTTGGACCATCCTCAACTTTAATGGTTATTACTTCTTATGGACATAGTAGGTATGTTTGCTACAAACTAGCAGCAATCACTTTCACTGAAATTATAACTGGGGCTGTTAAAGCCGTGATACATATGCTGACCTACTGCAGAAAAAATTCATGTAGGGGTTCAGATATCAGGAACGCCTGCCTACTTGTCACTATGATGTAACACAGTATGTAACAGTACAGTAATAGATAGCAGGTACCTGCAGTAGGCTTTGATAAAAAGGATCCAACATCCCTCTTCTGATGCAACCAACTTGAAGACCATAACACATGATAGGCTAAGTCACCCAGGGCACGCTGATCAATGCATGTACGTGATGTGTATGAAGGCTGCAAATAAAGTTCCACAAGCAAGCCATTGATTTTTCCACTTTATTATATACACAATGAAAAGGGGGACATTGTGTATTTAGCCCAGTTTTGTGGCCAATTCCTTGGCCTTTGCCTTCTCCAGCTTGGCAATACGAGCCGTTGACTTGGGGCCCATGATGCCACCTCCCCAGTGACGACGGATCTGACAAGAGAAGTTTAACGTTAGGATTACAAAAAGGGGGGTCCAGACCATCGGAACCTTGCGAACATTGTGCATGGTTGCTCTTGCATCCAGCTTGGACTTGCCAGTACAATTTACAGAACATTTAAATAAGTTAATTTATGGGTCAGTGGTATCTCAGATCTTAAACCTTGTGCTCAGGGTTAAAAAGCTCATTTGAAACAACATGGTTTTTCAGGTGAAGAAATTCTGACATCATTGCAAAAGGTTTGTTCATCTGAGAAGTAGTCTGATATTAGCAATTTCAAATTAAACCTGCTGTGTACAGCGGGTGAAGTCTCACTATCATGGCATTCACTTCACAAACCCGATCCTGACCGCACAGCTGGCTAAGCTGTGGCATATTTAATTCCCGACCCACTATTTAACCAGCTGGTAAGGATCTTACCTCCTCGTATCGATCGTTGTAGTTTGTCTTGATGGCTTCAACCAGCTTGGCAAGAGCTCCTTTGTCCTCACTGTGATACAACAGCAAAGTCAACACGGCTCATAACACAAGCATCCCAAACGGTGCCGTGACCGTGGACCTTATGCTCAGGGTTAAAAAGCTCATTTGAAACAACATGGTTGTTCAGGTGAAGAAATTCAGACATCATGGCAAAAAGGCCAAAAAATGTACACTCTTCTTAGCAATTAGTATGTAAAGCAAATGGAAGTCTTTACTTACGGATTGATCTGTGTAAAAGCCACAGAAGTGCAGGTCTTCCTGTGAACCAAACGACCAAGCCTTGCCTTGCCCTTCACTATGCAGTAGGGGACTCCCATCTTCCGGCATAGTGCAGGAAGAAAGACGACCAGCTGTAGAGGTATTCGTTGGAAAAATTAACGCAACTGTTGCCCAAACACACTCACATTACATTCAGCCACTAGTGTGATGTAAAGTTGCTTCTCTTCATTTGCACAATGACAAAGGAAAAAGTGAATGAATCCTACAATTTGTGAATTTTAGCTAGGACCAGCAATCTTTGGGAAAACAAAGATCCATTACATTGCTGAGAACCCGCATAGATGTAGATTGTCCTCAAATCAGGTGGCAACTATTGAAACGCATTTTTTTTTACCGTCTTGTGCCCCTTCGTTCAAATATACAAAAAATTAAATTCCAGTACAACACACAGCAAGAAAGCGAAATGGTCAGTAAGATCCCATACCTCAATGGGGTCCACGTCATGGGCGATGACAACCAACTGAGCCTTCTTGCTCTCCACCAGAGTGGTAACAGTATTCACACCTGAAACATCCAGCAACTTTTTAAGCATGCTCTCAGGCTGACCACTTTACCATATCATCTGAAAAAGTACCTTTAGATGAGACTGTTTCGCCTGATTAAGAACTGGTCATCAAAGCAAATGAAATGTCAAGCCCAAGATCATTTGGGCATACCAGATAGCAGGGAAAAAAATATTAACCATAAAGCATAGCTCCAGGAGGGGGGCCCCTCCACGCCAGGTCACGCCAACTTACCAGCACGCAGAACAGGTGGTCGTTTGCTTGGGGCATCTCCTTTTCCAGCAGCCTTCTGCTCAGCCCGGGCCACCAGCCTACGCTTCTTCTCCTGCTTGGTCTCAGGCCTGTACTTGTGGGCCAGCTTGAAAAGTTGTGTTGCTGAAAGAGCAGAAGCCAAGTCACCCATCTACTGTAGCATTCAATGCAGAAACCACATAGCATCCACCAACAGCAAATGAGCTTAGAACATGCAAGAAAGTGTCTAAACAACATGACCACAAGTGGAAGACATCCGAGTCCCATGATACTCCAGAAGAGCTCTTACCCGTCTGGCGATCCAGGGCCTGAGTGAATTGGTTGATTGAAGGTGGCACCTTCAGACGCTTGTACAAAATTGCACGCTGTCGCTGCAGTCTAATGTAACGGGGCCATTTCACAAAGCGTGTCAGGTCACGCTTGGGCTGAATGTCCTGACCTAGGAAGACCACATGTACTCTATTAGTGATTAAATTAGTGTAAAATGCATCTTAAAGTCACTTGGCACAAATGTGCATCAGCGATCTTGGTGGATGGTTGTCAGCACAACAGATAAGATAGCAAATATTCTTTGCATCATCTGCACAGTCTTCAATGCTTTGTACTCTAAAGCAAGAGCGAGCCACAAAAAGAGTGCCAAACTAACACCACACGTTACTTACCAATGCCAAAGTTCTTGGGCCTCTTTTCAAACAAGGGGTTGACCACTTTCTTGGCTTCTGGCTTTTTGGCCACCGAGGGGGCCGGGGCCACCTTCTTCCCCTTAGCCTTCTTCCCCTTCGGCTGCCAGGACGTAAAGACGACGCATTTATTCTCTCCATCGCATATGAACAGAGATGAATCCACGACGTCACACGCTCGGCCGAAGCTCAGTGTTAAAAAGCTCGTTTATACTCCACACAGTGCATTCAGGTGAAGAAATTCAAGGCATCATCGCAGCAGCCATTAAACAGAGAAACCCATTAACTGGAAATTAAGCGTTATACTAAGGGCCAACGCTACTATCCTAAGTCTAAAAGCCAGACATGGGACAACGTGTGTCCGCCTCAGTCCCGCGTCCGCCTAAGCAGCCCAAAGATGCCCACAACCCCTATGTGGGCTGTAACCAACAACTTCACGTACAACGTTTGCATTTTTAAACTACGGCGAGACGGCAATGTACTTTATTTAAAATACAGCATTTATTCTCCTGAATACGAAGCATGTTACCAAAGTACAGTTCATGTTTGACTTGAGCTGAGCACAGTGTATTTAACGACTTTGCCCGAATGCTTTCCAAATAATATTTATTGTAACATTAAGGACGATGCATTCCCCGCGCGATATGATGATATTCCCGAATCTTTAAAGTCGCATAAACTGGATGTTCAGAGATTGAAAGCCAAGTCGTTCCCCCTATGGAAAAAAGACACACACTCACCATTTTAGATCAGACGAAAAGGAAGGAAAAGGCATTGTGGGTAATTTAAGTACTGACAACATCCGCTACGTCAAAGGAAGGAGCCCTGCGGCATTGTGGGTAGTTTCGCGTACAGACAGTTTTCTATATCCCTCGGGAATGTAGTGTCTCAAATTTATGTCTCTATATGGATTTGTGTAAATTGAAAGGTACGTTGTGCCTTTTTATGATCATTCTGAAACAAATTGATGAATTAACGCTACGTTTAGTATGTTACACACTAGCTGTAGGTAGTACGGTTTAATTATGTGTGCAGTGGCGTCTGATGCTTTTCTAAGGTAGAAGGTTTGTGTAGGATGCGTGCTCTATGAGAACTTGGTGCTTTACCAATCGCCTCCTTATTTATTAACTTATCGGGGATTTTTTTTCACAGTATCGTAGCTACTGAAGATGTCCACGCAAAGAGTACTCCCGCAAAGCAAGGAAACTCTCCTCCAGTCCTACAACAAGAGGCTGAAGGATGACATAAAGTCCATTCTAGATAATTTTACAGAGATCATCAAAACTGCAAAGGTGGGTGTGTTAAAAGACGGCTAAGTTAAAGCTTTATTAAGTAAATGCATATTCTTATAAAATGTTTGTTCAAAATTTCAGGTGGAGGACGAAACCCAGGTTTCCAGGGCAACGCAGGGAGAACAGGATCATTATGAGATGCATGTTAGAGCGGCAAATATTGTGAGTGATCGTAAATGCTAAGCTGTTTGTACTGGTATGTTGTTAGAAGATTTGGGATTTTGAGTTTGCTTCATTTAGCTTAATCTTGTGTTTTAGCACTGGTTCATTACATTTTAGCATTTTTCTACTCAATTACCCAACCTCCTGATGATTCCAAAAATCTGTTGGATTTCTAGATCCAGAATACCCTTCCTCTGCAAGGTCTTCCATTCAGTAGGTGCAGTATAGTTTTACCATGGATGCTGTAGTGGAGGTTGATGATTATTATTTTTAAATACGCTTGCACAGGTACGTGCAGGGGAGTCACTGATGAAGCTGGTGTCAGATCTGAAGCAGTTCCTGATCCTGAACGACTTCCCGTCAGTGAATGAGGCCATTAGCCAGCGTAACCAGCAGCTGCGCACCCTGCAGGAAGAGTGCGATAAGAAACTCACCGCCCTGCGTGATGAGATTGCAATTGACCTGTACGAGCTAGAGGAAGAATATTACTCCTCCAGGTACAAATAGGCTCATAGTCAGAGTATATACCTTTGCCCCCCTTGGCTATACCCATGCACCTTGTGCCTTTTAAATAATGTATAAAATATAATATAAATTTGCCATTTGAAGAAAGCCCACGGTGAGCATGTTTTTAGAACCTTGATCAAGAGTTGAAACGAGACAGGTCGTATCACAGTTGTTCTAGTGTAAATAAATGCCTTCCACAACACCAAGTCAAACGAGATTAAGGGAATTCACTTAAGTCTTAAATGCTTTGGAAAGTCTCCCATTTGTACTGAAACCTAAAAATGTGCCTTGCTCACAGTATAGTTGACAAGGCCAGTGTTTTGAAGTAGGATTTCTCATCTTCTGTGGGCACTTCTAAACAATTTATACGAAAATCAACCGAACTGTTAGTTTATACCTACTTTCATATTTCTGCATGTTCAAACACGCAGCTCCTCCATCAGTCAAAAAAAAGAACGAACTCACCTCCAGATATTTAATTTTTGCTTTGGAAAAATTGTGCTCAAGGCATGTAAGCCGAAGTTACAAAGTAAAGCAAAGTTTCAGAAATGCAGTATGAAAACAAAGCCATACAATTGCAAGTCACTCATGCTTATCAGAATGTTTTAGATTAAACTCTAATTTTTGTGTAGACCTGAATTATAATCCTTATACTACCTGGAAAATATAAAATAGCACTCAAAAGCTTTGGTCTTGCAGTGAATCTTGTTTATGTATAAGAAATTGCACCTTCAAAATTCATATTTATAGTTTTTTACACTTTTTACTCATTGTACCGGAGAAAAGGGGAAAGTGTTTTTTGATAGCTCTTAGTGTGCAACTAAATGGTAAATCAATTTGATATTGCCATTTAATAGAAAAGTTGATCAAATGCCATTTTAAGACATTTTTTTAATTGAAAAGTAAAGTGAATTTTAATGTAGTACATAACTACATCATATTTTTACTGTAAAGTTTTTTACTCAAAAATTTTTGTCTTTCAAAAGATTTTTTTCCTTTCAAAGATTTAAGGTAAAGAAGCTTTTGGCTAAGTATTAAATTGATTTGCCATTATACTTCGACAAGATGCTCTGATCTGTTTCATTCCATATTTAGTTACATAACATAATTCTTTGACTGGATGTTTTTTCCATGTGGATTTTGGCAACATACATTTGGACTATATAATTTTCTTGTTTAGTGCATTCTCAGTATGTTATGAGAATGTCAGTTTTTGTCTGCTGTAAAGTAACTCATAATTATACAACAGATCATTTAAAAATTACATGTTTATCAAAGTAGATGGTTTATATTTAATATGGATTAATGTCTTGTTTGTATCCGCTTTAAATAGCACCACTCACATTTTGGGAGTGAAATAAAGTAGAATGAGAAGTTTTATTGTCTTTTTTTCCTCGTCAGAAATCCTCCAGCTAATTCTCGGCACCTTTTTTCCACAGCCTTTTGACTTTTTAAGTCTCTCTTCTTGTACATTTTCAGCATCTCCCTTTGGTTTGTTTAGTATCGAACTGTTACCCAAGGGAACATTCAGCACTTGTGAATTGGCTTAAATTTGATGATGCCCCTGATATACGTCAGTCCTTCCAGTTTTTCACCCTCTGCTAATAACCCAATAAATGAAAAACTACATGTAGATGTCACAAGTATTGCAGCATTGTAGACGGAACATGTGAAAGATGCCACTTTCTGTTCAAAAAGGAATAATATACCACTTGTAATGGAAGTACAACAGTAAACTATGGCCTGGACACTTTTTGTCTTGATATTTCTAAGGGCAGCTCTTGTTTCATGCGCTCTCTCCCTGCTTCGTATGCATGTGTCTGTTGGTGTGACCTGTATCCATCTTCTCAGGTGGATCTGCGTGTGTGTGTGTGTGTGTGTGTTTCGTGTGCCCAAGCCCCCCCTCCCCCATGCTGATTCTGTACCTGGGTTTTTGTTCTGGAAAGCTACAGTCTGTGGGATGGTGCCGACCTGCCCTTATGTGAAGCCTTCCATCGGCGGGACAGCTGTGCCTCCCCCGGCACCCCCACGGGCACATCTGCTGATGGCATGGATGACAGCGCCGGCCTAGTCTCGCAGGAGTCCACCCCAGGAAACCTCAACGGGCACAGCACTAACAAAGCTGAGCACCCCTAATGCGTTACAGCGCATCTCTCGCCCCCAGTCCATGACATTGTTTTTGGCGCCAATGTTAGCATTAAACCTTTAATGACGGCAGGTATGTGTTTCCATTAAAGTTTGCGTTCTGGCACAAGAGACCCAGGAGCGTCTTCCGGCGTCTCACTGAAAACTGACCTAGGTAGCTGTTGTCCACAAGGCTGAGCCAAGTTCATCTCGGTGAACATAGTGATTTTTGTATTTCTATAGTTCAGAAGTTTGTTTCACTGTAAACAGATCTAGGAGAGACGTTGAGTAGCGAGTTGTTTAGACTAATGCCAAACAGCAGTGAACCTCTTAGTTCTTGCACATTCCATCTCAGGATATTTTGATGATTCGTTTTGTTTCGATGTTATTAAGTCAGGATGTAGCCAACACACAAAGTAGTAATGTAGCTGAACAAACTAGACCTCGTGTGGCATTTTTATTTGCATACTATACACAAAATGACCATTGCTCTTTAAAGAACTTTGACTGTTATTGTAACGTTCTCATCTGTGGGTTTCACCTTTTCTGGGCTTACTTAACACTGTATATTTAAAAATGAATTTTTTGTGTTTTTGGTTTCAGGATTGACTTTATAAAACTAGATTTTGTATTATTTTGAGCTGTTGTTACTTTGTACTTGATTTTGTTTTGTTTTGTATGTTGGGTTTGTATGCTATTGTAGTTTCCATTGTATAAACAATGACTTGGTTAATAAAAGTGCCAAATGTAAAATACTCCTCAGTTTCCAGACGTCTTGGGAATGTATGAATTACTGAAATTTTTCATGAATCGGAGAACTTTTAAAGTATTTATCAATGGAAATGTGTTTGGCTTTACATCCGACAAATCAATAATGGCAAAAAAGGAAAAATAAACTTCAATAAAGTTTCTGGAAAGAAATTATTCATGACTATGGCAATTAACAAGAGTTACTACAAGACTCATGATGAGTGTGTTGTCAGGGCGACAGTGAATCAAACAGGAGCATAATCAATGTAAAAAAATGCAATAACTGGAAAAAAATACTATTAAGGAAATTGTTGGAAACGCTTGCGTCTCTCATAGCAGTGCTTTTCAAAATTAAAAATAAGGATCTTACAAGACATGGGTCAGAATGTTCTTTTCAATCTCGCTAATATAGTTTGTAAATTCCTTTAGGACCTTCTGAGCAGTGCAAAGCTAGCCTTTAAGTTGAGCTTAGTAAATGAACTTAAGGTAAATTAACGTTGAACTGATGCCCGAAGAAGGCTACTTACCAGGATTGAATATAGATTTTCATAAATTGAACCGATTCCTAAGCATAAGGGGGAAATTTTTTAACTTTAAATGATATATTTACACATATATAACATATTGTAATACTTTATTACGCGTTTTGTGCTACTTGTCACCATAACCTAGAATGGCTTTCTCTTCATTTAAATGTGTACTCTGCAGATATTAGACAGCATATGCTTAGCAAATGATTAATGCTTGGTTTAAAGTGTAGAAGTTCATATATGAGATATAGTTTTTACTTGATAGACTCAATATAAAAAGCAAAGACTGAGGTATTTTACACTAGGTAATAGGTATAAGAATATTCTTAGAGAACAGAATAGAATGAAATGCGTTTTAGAAATGTATTCAACGACCAAACCATGCATTCATTTATCCTGGTCAGGGCTCTGATAACATTATCAGAGTATGCATGATATTTTCACAATATACTATTAGTGATTTTTTAACTGTAACAGCAATATCTGAAAGGAGGCGACTGGGATCTTGGACATTAGAGCAGGGCAGTGACAAGGTTCACTAGGTTTGAAATAGGTTTGAAATAGTTCTATTCCTCTTACAAGAAGATCCAGTCCACATTTATAATGTATTCAGTCATTGTCACCACAAGGAGTAGCACTTATTTTAACCATTCTATGAATCTTTTATGTCAATGAGTTTCTTATGACTGCATGACAACAGCTTACAATAAATAGCATCACAAAGGATTAGTCTCTTGCTGTCCAAAAACATTTATCACCTGATTTTGCAGAATTTCATTCGTCACTTACAGCCCTAATTTAACTAACAAAAACAAAAAACATTTCCTCAAACTGGAAGTTTATTATTATTTTTAAATCAAATGAAAAAGTTAAACATCTGATACCCAAATACAGGTAAATAAATACAAACAAAACAGATGAAAACAGGACAACAAAAAGAGAATAATAAAACTGAGATGGGATATAAATGTGCTTTCAGTATCTGCGGTTCATCTTCTTAAACTTCTCGTAATGGTAGTCATCAGTCGCCTTTTCATTGGCTGGCCTCTTCCGATTTGGGGGCGTCTCTGTGGGAATCAAGCACCACGTCATTCTCACCATGGCCAACGGCCGGCTACAGAGGCGCAGCACAACTGCGAGGTGCTCCCGGCTCATGCGCGACTTACTTTCTGCTTCAGGCTTTTCAGTGTCTCCCACACGGAGAGGTCGGGCCTTGGGCTCCTCGCGATGTCGTCTCGCCGGTGCATTAACGTCTTCATGGTAAACTACAATCACGGGTGTAAAGTGAGCCCATGGATAAGTGTGCATAAATCACCAACTAGCATAAATTCACATGACACGGCCGCAATACAACATTTCACTCGTTACTCTGTGTTACTCTTACTTACAGCGGTTGTGCTGGACGTAATTGACTGCGATGTTGGTGGGCACGAATGAGGTGCCGCTATCTTTCTTTTTGTTCCTCTGTTCGGCTAGGAGCCTAGCTTTAGCTTCCTCTGTGTAGATGATGTTTTTTATCTTGGCGCTTAAAAGGGTTAAAAGAAATAAACTGGCAACTACATTACACAATGATTATATATGAGCTAAATTCCAATCACTGTAACGTCCACATTATGAGCACATAAACATGCTGAATCCTGTGCTTTACATTGCATCACACTCACTCTATGCCCAAGTCCACCTCTGGAATTCCGCTCAGCATCTGGTTGGAGAGCATCTCCTCTGTCTTCTTGGCAGAGGCCACGCGAATACTCTCTGGCAGCTCGTAAAGGAGGTCTTCTGCATTCTTGGCTTTTACTTTTTGCTCCTCTGTCTCTATCATCCCTTTCTTTTTCTTCAGCTCCGTCTCGATGTATTTCATCCTGGTAGAAAAATATAGTGGCAGAGTAAGAATCTGTAGAAAATAAGAAATGACCATGTTGTGCCTTAGAATTGCTGAAATTATTTTAGCACAATAACTGCAGCCGTAACCTTCCTAATATAATTAGCATGCTGTATAAATCAATTTAAGATAGGATGATATGCAGATTTTACCATGTGTTAGAGATTTGAATCAAAGTTTAAAATTCCAATTCTTGCACTCTGTTTCTTTAATTTGTTTCATCCATCCATCCATCCATCCATTGTCTACCGCTGTTCCGGGTCGGGTCGTGGGGGCAGCAGTCTAAGCAGGGAAACCTAGACTTCCCTCTCCCCGGCCACTTCGTCCAGCTCCTCTGGGGGAATCCCGAGGCGTTCCCAGGCCAGCCGGGAGACAGTCTCTCCAGCGTGTCCTGGGTCTTCCCCGGGGCCTCCTCCCAGTGGGACATGCCCGGAACACCTCACCAGGGA
>JAODKC010000117.1:15782648-15798280 GCA_026777985.1 Mormyrops attenuatus | reverse complement strand
GAGCCCATTGGAGGGGGGACCCACGTGCCTTCTTTGGGCTGTGCCTGACCAGGCCCCATGGGTGCAGGCCTGGCCACCAGGCGCTCGCCATTGAGCCCCACCCCCAGGCCTGGCTCTAGGGGGAGGCCCCAGTGACCAGCGTCCGGGCGAGGGAAAACGTGTATCCATGTTATTTCTCATCATAGGGGTCTGATAATTTGTTTCAGTCACAACAAAACTGTTACCAGCAACTGCGGTAATAAGATGATAAATCTGAATAAATATTTTCTTCAAAATAATTAGCTTTAACTTTTATCCAAAAAATCCGCATAAATTTTGAACCAAAGAGTCCCAAATCATACAGATACAGTCAGGACCTGTAAAAAATGTGGTTACATTGTGGTTTACATTTACAGCATTTAGCAGACGCTCTTATCCAGAGCGACTTACATTTTTCTAAATTCAGGGACAGTCCCCCTGAAGCAAGTTAGGGTTAAGGGTCTTGCTCAGGGACCCAATGATGGTAGTGCCAGAGGTGGGACTCGAACCCGTGATAAATGGTTATATATCATTTAAAAAAATATAAAGTTTCCTCCAAGTTTAAAGGGGTACAAGCCACAAAATTAAAGACGTACATATCAGCGTCTTCATCTCTTCGATTGGTCTCAGCAGAAAAAGACGTTCCCAGATTAAGATCAGTTTCATCCTGGGTCCTGAAGAATCAATCACAAACAAACACCATTTAAGCTCCCCTAACAAATAATACAATGCAAGTGACACTACATCAATATAATTATCCACTGAAAACATTAAAGTTTGTTCCCATTTGGAAATTTGCATTCTTACATGTCTCTGTTTCGGTCTTTAACCTTTTTCATATCAACAACACCTCCCGTCTTCAGCTTAAAAGGATCATCCTGTAAAAACAGAAGAACATATTTTTTATTTGTTTTTGTTTATAGAGGCAGTCATCAGGTTTGTAGGTATGAACAATTGTAATAATAATACAGTACATAATATACAGTAATACTAAAAGTACATCTGGCACTGTACTGTACCTCGAACCGACAAACCGCTGAAGCTGGCTAATGTTTCCACGAGCATCACAAAGTAGCATGTGTTTGTTATTATTAACCATTTTATTCAACTTTAATTTTTAACATATCAGGCTTTATGGCAGCCCATTTGTAAGTGTGAGTTGTCTGTAAGTCGGATGTTCTTTTCTTAGTATCTTTGTCAGGGTCACAGGACACAGCAAAATGGAATAACAGATTTATCATTTCTAGTGATACACCATATTATGGCATATCTGGTTAACTTTTGGGCAGTTTTACATAGAACAGGTTTAACAAGCACTGTGACCAGAATAAGAAGTTCCAAGAGACGAGACGGGGTTTTAGTAAGCTGTGCGAAACCCACCTCAATCTCAGCTTCTGGCGGCAGTTTCTCACCAACCAGCAATGATACTATACTGAAACAAAGAATTTGAAATTTGTCAAATTATGACATGTAACAAAAAAAACCTTAATATGGCATGCAACGTTTCCTTAGAACCATTTTCCCGAGGTGTAAAATATAAGGATTATCTCTGATTACAGTTTCTATACCAAGGGCCAGACCTCAGCTCTTGCCATTTTTCATAGACTTTATCCTGATAAAAAAAAGCAAGTAATTTTTTAAGTATACATAAACCAGGTTGGAACTTAATTAGTTCATGGATATGTAGAAGTTTACGAGGGTTTGTCTTCCGCTGCTGGCTGAGTTAATTACATTTATTTTACTTAACAAAATTACCTCACGCCGCTTTGTCTCTTACGCAAACTCTGAATTTCTTTGACCTCATCCACTTTAGACCTGTGTGAAATACGGAATACGAATGAGGCGAGGAAATTACAAGGCACAGGGCATCCCTGAAGCGCACACAGCCTCCGGGAACACAACAGAAGCGTGGCGTTGTTTACATTCGCCTTTAACCTCAAAATAATCCTGAGTATTTTGCTTTCCACTTGCCGAATGTGGTTAATTAGTTAGAAATACACAATTACATACGTACTGTATATTCATCGGACATTTTAACAGGATCCAGTAAACTATGAGAAACCATGTAATTAACGAGATAACGAACTAGCCACCTGACTTCGGCAGTTATCTCCTCATCCTCCTCGTCATCCGAGTCGGCTTTCCTTCTCCTGAAATTCTTTGAAGGCGGCATTATTACGGTACAATTTCGGATTTAAAGCTCAACTCCTTCACAATCTACTTCCGGGGGCTTTAGCGCGACGATGCTGAGTCACGTGATTCAGCAACGGCGCATACTCGGATTATTAAGCGGAAGTTCAAAACGAGAACCGGACATGACGTGTGTAATGCGTGTGGGACCGCAAATAAATCGTTTTGTCTCACGTACCCGTTGTCTTTGTTTTTTGGCTTGTGTCATTTTCTTACAAAATTTAGCTTTCTGAAATCATGCTTGTTACATTGTGTTTGGAAGATGTAGCAAATGCTACGGGATTCCATGTCTGCAGGCCATAATAATATTTACTAGTGTCTAGCAAGCATCATTATCCATGATATAAATACCGTCCTCATTTCTTCTTATCTTAGTTCCTTTATAATTCACGTAGGTGCGTCGTGTTTCATGATCACAAAATCGAAGCCGCTCCGCTGTCTGTGAATGCAGCTAATGACTATTCGGGGACCGGAAACACAACAAAGCTGACGCAAACCATGTTGTAAATAATTGGACAGGGGCTGGGATCTCTCCGTGGCATCGGCTGGGTCTCTCTTCCTCTTTTCTGCCCGTCAAAATGAGCATCTCCGGACATCGACTTCGCATCATGTGGAGGAGGTGAATACGTCTCTGAATTGGGGATTTGCTGTGCAGACGTGCGTGCAGTGTCATCCCCGTTTACTGGCCAATGCACCTACCCAGTTGTTTTAAGAAGTAAAAACGGGGCCTGTTTATCTGCAGGATGCGTTATCATATTCAATGCAGGCTGGGTAAAATTCAACAGTAACGACGTATCGTTTAATCAAGGTGTGTCGTGACTGCCATTGCTGTCATTTGACTGTATCTGAATATTGACAGATGGAGTTAACAGGTATTATCATAATTCTGTTGCTGAACAGTAAGGTGGCTAAAAGTTATTTCTAAGTATGACGTCGCACAGCATAGTGATGCGGGTTATTTGTATGAGTTCCCGTGTGGACTAAGTAAAGGCTACGTTGTGATATTTCGTGCGACCAAATGCTACGTGTGTTGCCGACATTGCTGTTTGCTCGTACTGTGATCTTTTTTTCTGGGCTGTGTTTATGATAACCGAGATTACTCCCAGCAGCGACATGTAAACAAAGGGTGGGAATACATCTCTCATACTTTTCCGTATGAGATGGCGTGTTCAGTGTAGTATTCCTGCGGTGTTAGGCTTTCATGAAACAGCATTTTCTTTGGCTTCCGTAGAAAAGACCAACATGACAGGTCTTGGCAAGCATGCAGCATATGCATTTCAAAGACTTCTATATGTTTACGTTGTTCAAAATTGGACAAATGAGAGTGGTGATTAAGTATTTATATTAGAATATTTAAATAATGAGAACGTAAGGCTGATTTCTCCAAATGTCACATAAACATTGCTTGTATGATTTTGTATGATTGAATATACAGAAATGTACATGGCAATTCTTCTATTTTATTACTATTATATTTTTAATCTGCAGGTAAAGCAAAGGCTAGAACGATGACAAACCACGGGGAGCTTTGCCCTCATCTAGACTCCATTGGAGAGGTTACTAAGGAGGAACTTCTACAGAAATCGAAGGTATGGGTGTTTGAATTTCTTAATGTACAGTAATTACATTAAATGTACAATTATTGTTTTAATTGCCTTCTTCACAATAATGTGCTGTAGATAATCGACATTGTAGTGATGCATTTTTAATGCTTTGTTCTTAATATGAACAATAAAAGATGTGGCAAAATGTGAAATATACCACAATGAAAATGCTGAGTATGTTTTTAAAATGTGTAAAGGGTCTATGCACCACTACTTTTGGAGGCGTGTCGCTCATATGCTTTAGTGCCCCTGTCCAGAAGGGCATAGGTTTGAATCCCAGGGCGGGTAGAGTAATCAAATCACATTGAGTGCAAAGCCCTTAAATCCACCTGCTCCACGGTTGCTGTACGCTGGCTGACTCGGAAATCTGTCATGGTGGGGTTTGTAAAAACCGAAGTAGTCCCATGCACCTTGTTCAAATGGCAAATAAATATCTTACCTTAAAGAAGTTTCCAATACAAATGAAAAGCCAGCTAATCGTATAAAAAAAAATCACCATATATTGTTTTGAATGATTGTATGAGGTAACTGTGGTCTTGGCTTGTCTGTGTTGCGTTAAAGGGCACGTGTCAGTCATGCGGCGCTGTGGGCCCCAACCTGTGGGCTTGTCTCCAGGTAAGGATGAGCAGCTTTTCTGCATTATCTGGAATCTGCTCCTTTCAGTTAATGTAAGATTTTCCTGAATGCATTAATTACCCATAAATATTTCATGAAGAAAACACCGATATCTAAATGCTAATCCTCTTTCTCTTGCATCCATCAGTATCGCCCTTATTATTGTCGTGTACATTTTTTAAATCAGAAATGAAAGGATGAATGCGGTATTAAGACGGTGCGGTCATGGATTGCTATTTAGCAGTGTGCGGCCCTGTTTCCATTTAGAAGGACTGTTCGTATGTTGGCTGTGGGGAGTCCTATTCAGATCATAGCACCTTGCATGCACAGGTAAGTCTGCTGCTACCCGCCCTTTGTACTGCAAGTTTTTTTCTTAATTAATTTGAGATATACCTATATATATTTTTTTTTTTCCAAATTTATGCTATGGTTTTTTTTTATGGTTTTGATTTCATAACACGTGAAGGTCTAGCCAGATTTAGTGGTTGGAAAAAGTCCCATTCGATCTTTTTTTTTTTGTTTTTTTTTTTGATTGTACATACACTACACATTAATTTATTTTCATTTATATTTGTTTATTTCCTTAATATTCTTTTTAGGATGTTCTCTAAGAAGTACTGTGTACTTTTGATATATTTGTCTGCGCTACGTGTGCCGTTTTTGCGCTTTGTCTTATTTTGCGGTACGTTTCTTTATCTGGACCTTACATACGTACCGTGCTGCTCAATGCACAGGAATTTCCCCCTGGGATCAATAAGGATCCTCTTATCTTATTTAAAGAGATCCGTCCCGGGAAATATTTGATGCATTCATATATGTGATTTTCACTGCTTTACATCGAATGCTGCCGGTGTTCTTTGTGTCGTTTAGGCGAAAAAGCACAACCTGACGGTCAATCTGACCACCTTCCGGATCTGGTGCTATGTCTGCGAGAGGGAGGTGTTCTTGGAGCAGAGGCCTGTTTTACCAGCATCTGGCAGCCACCCCTGCAAACCTCTGGAGCAGGTATGACCTCACCCGACGTTGGCAGAGTTTCCGCACTGCATTTTTGGCATCGCCACTTGCGGCATTCCTACTCTGTTATTCCAGTATTGGTTCTGGATCAGACATTACTGTCCGTGTCTTTATTATATATAATTTATATCATATTACATTTTGCTCTGTAGAGATACAGGAAAAAGTAGAGATGAGATTATTATAAAATACTGTGATCTGTGGTGGGCGGGCTGCTTTGGACAGAGCTACACATTTCTTTTTCTTTTTTTTTATCGCCTTTCGAATTTCCCAGGAGTCTGTGCTGCAGACAGGAAGCCACCCACTAAAGGCTGTGCCCATAGCCGTGGCTGACGAGGAGGAGTCTGAGTCAGAGGAAGATGAGTTAAAGCCTCGAGGTAAAACGTCCTCAGTGCTGCCTGCGGGTGCCGCTGTAATGGGCAGCCGCATGCCGCCGATGATGTCTGTGGCAGAACAACTAGCGGATTAGCTCATTGGGTTAGGGATCTGTGCCCATGGCCAAAAGGTTGTGAGTTTAAATTCTATATCTGGCAGAGTTGGGCTCTAGTATAAGGCCCTTAATCCCAGTTGCTCCTGGGGTGGCGGCTGACCCCAATACAATGCTGTGAACTAAAGTGTTTGCTAAAGAAATAAATATTAATGTAAACGGACTGTCAATTTATCCATATTTTTTTCTCGCAAAGGGCTTACTGGCATGAAGAACGTCGGCAATTCCTGCTACATGAATGCCGCTCTGCAGGCTCTCTCGAATTGGTGAGCCGGCCTCCCTCCCTGTCCCTAGCTAGGCTCATCAGTCTGGTTATTTAGATCCGTGGTCATCTGAGGACAACATGCTGAAGTGGGCTGCAGTGTATTATGGGCAGGTCTGTTTAGTGGCTCATAATGATGACGTGTTTTTCTCCATCCCTGCACAGTCCACCACTCACCCAGTTTTTCCTGGAATGCGGTGGTCTGGTCCGGACTGACAAGAAACCTGCCTTGTGTAAAAGCTACCAAAAACTCATCTCTGAGCTGTGGCACAAGAAAAGGTATTTAGATGTTGATTTTCAGTTATTAATTTTCTGACTGAAGCCCACACGTTGATCTACCACATACACTGAATCTTAGAGAGCTGTCGGCTTACTGTCACCCTGGCTGTTAGTTTTAATGTCTATGTATCACTGGGCAAACAAAAAGCATTTGACAACACTGTTATTTTTTAAAGACATGCAAAGGCATGAGTGACCATTTAACTGTAAGTCGATCCCTGAAAATCCCACAATTTCACAGGCAAATCTTTCCAAATAAACAAAGTCAGGGTGAAATGTAACTGTGTGTCTCTCTGACTCCCAACAGGCCGAGTTACGTGGTCCCCACCAGCCTGTCCCATGGCATCAAGCTGGTAAATCCCATGTTCCGAGGCTATGCTCAACAGGTAGGGAGCACCTCCAGCAGGGGGCGATCCCGTCGTCATTTCATCCGAAGCCGGTTACATCTCCCCATGGAATCACGCTTGGATGAAATGAAATGTGACAAATGGAATGTAATGCTGCAGAAGGATGTTTTGATGAATGTTTTATGATAGACTAAAAATCATTACCATGTAAAAACAGTATAATCTCCTTGTAGGCCCCTTAATCATCTGAAGGGTGATTCGCCGGTAGTGTTAGATGCTCTGTGTGATGTTTGGAGGTGACCTCGTCTTGTATGACTTGTTACTCTCTCGTCTAATAAGAGCTTGTAATGATATACAGATGCTCCTCACTTTACTATGGTTTGACTTACGATATTTCGATGTTATGATGGTGTGATGGTGATGTGCATTCAGTGGTCATTAAACACTGAATTTTGACATTGAATCAGTTCCCAGGCTAGAAATATCCCGTGCGGTACTTTATATTGATGCCGGGTGATGGCAGCGTCCGCCACGCCTCCAGTCTTTGTAGCCATCGCCAGTGTAAAAATCTTATACAGACATTAACAACAGATTATTCAATGTTTTTTTCAGTGTTTATCCAAATTTTCCAAGTCCATTATGTCCATGTCCATTAAATGCCAAAGTGAGTCATATATCTAGGGCTGTCACTTTAGATTATATGAATAATCGGGTAATCTACTGATTAATCAGACAACTCATGGATTAATCGATAATATAATATACATTGTAATTGGTGTACACTCAGTCACACATATGGAGGCACTCCAATTAAATTTAATGTTTCTAGTAGAAATCGGTGCCGATTCAGACCTATTTCATGGATCAGGTTTCAGCCATATGTGACGGATGCGCGTCCGAAACTTATTTAGTTTTCATCAGTCTGTAAAAAACAATACTACCCTGTGCACCAGTACGCCACCCTGACGAGCTTTCACGATCGGCAATGTTAATATCAACGTGGCATTTCATGAACATGCAATAACGATAATAATAATGATTATTATCATCATTATCACCTTCTTCTTCTTAATAATAATAATAATAATAATAATAATAATAATAATATGTGCCATATTGTGTAAGGTACCTTAGTTTTACTAGCAATTATTTTGACATACAGGAATTGTGAGAAAGTAAATTTAAGCAAAGTAATTTTAAGTCAAAGTGATGACAAAGACAGGCTAGGCTACTCCGAGAGGCTAAACGCTGCATATTCATGGCTAACCTTGCATTATTCGGTGAGTCCGTCAAACCCGTCTTGTTTTAAGATCTATTTGCACTGTAGTCGTTCTGTGGTGATATTTTAAGTTCCAAGTAATTGAGAAGAAAAAATTCAATGGATGCTTTTTAATAATCGAGTTATCCTGACAGCTCTGATCATATCATATTCTGCTTACCGTATTTTCAGTTTACACCGGGTTCATGGACGTAACGCGCGGTAAGTTGAGGAGCCCATGTGTTCTGCTTTGCTGCCCTCTGATGGTCACACTTTGCACTGCAGGACACCCAGGAGTTTCTGCGCTGCTTGATGGACCAGCTACATGAGGAGCTGAAGGAGCCCCTGCTGGAGTTTGGGGGGGGTGACAGTGGTGACGGGGACGAGCGGCGGGATGGGGACCGCAGTCCCTCTGAGGACGAGTTCCTGTCCTGTGAGTCGGGCTCCAGCAGTGACCGTGGCGAGGCTCTGGAGACCAGGGGCCCTGGCGAGGCCGAGCTGCTCATCCAAGATGAGTGCACGGGCCGCGGGGGGCCTGGGGGGAGCATTTCTGAGAAGGAGAGGTTGAAGGAGCGCAGGGTCTCCGGCTCGCCGCTCCACAGCGGCTCGCGGGAGATGGATGAGGACGCCGACGTGGACACCACGGCTGAGGACGCCACCCACGCCCAGGCAGCGGAGGAAGACGTGCCAGCTAACACTGGCCTGAACCACGCACAGAACGCCCCCGGTAGGTGACCAGAGGAGCCGGAAGAGATGCGTCAACACCATTCCCTTGCAGGACTGGTGTTGGACTGGTCATTTATGTTACACTCTGAAGAAGTGCATCCCAGTCCAGTTCTCGGGACCCCTGACATAGACTTCTTCTATGGCATTAGGTGTTCCTCATGGTTCAGTTCTTTCTCAGTTGTCAGCTACATGCATGTAGCCTGTCTGGAGGTCCTTGAAGACTGGATTGAGAAGCAATATAGTACAGAATTTAGAATTTTGTGATTAATTGTCATTGTTGACACACCACAGCACACAACAACGAAATGTGTTCTCTGCATTTAACCCATATGTGACAATGTGACATAGCAGGGGGCAGCTAATTCAGCGCCCGGGGAGCAGTGCTTGGGGGCAGTACCTTGCTCAGGGTACCTCAGTGGTGTCTTGCTGGTCGTGGGATTTGAACCAGCAATCTTTCAATTACAAGTGCTTGTCCCTAACCATCAAGCCACCACTGCCCCCTGTGTTGCCGTGATGTTGCAGTTCTGCTAAAGCTGACGCAAAAGCATCATAATGGAGCTGGGTGATGCAGGGAAGCCCAGATGAACCCATAGCAGTGCACCTATCCTAGTCTGTAGTCACAGTGCACTTGGGCAGCCTGGGAATTACCCAGAAGGAGCTGGAGTCTAGGGTCTTGTAGCCAGAGGTTTGCTCGGATGTGGTAGGCATGCTGGATGGATGGATGGATGGATTATGTGGTTTAAGAGTGTTTAACTAGAGTGATTCATATTTATTTAGTAAAGAAGTGACGACATTGTTATGAATAAGATAATATTGATATAGTAGTGTTGCCTCACTTCAGAAGATGGTTTTGAATCCGGCCGTGGGTGTGTAATTGTCCTCTCCGTGTTTATGTGAATTTCCCTGTGATGTCCTGGTTTCCTCCCATAATCCAAAGATGTGCTGCTTAGGTCAGATGGGTGACTCTAACCTCAGTGATTTATGAGGGAATGTGCGTATTCTGCCTGAGAAGCAGCCTCCCTCAGTTAAGCAGTTCTGAAAGTAACCTGGCCGTCTGTGATTTTGGGAATCGCTGCTGTAAACGTTGACTGTGTTGAGTCTTCAGTCTTTCCTCTGGCTCCTGTCTCCATCCGGACATTGTATCTTCAGGATGCAGCATCATCTTTCAGAGCTTCAGGGCTCTTGTGACTGTTTTTGTTGCAGAGCCTGACAATGAGACCACAATGCACTGCAGCCCCTCCCGCAGCCCCCCAGACCTGCACCCCAAGCTATCCAGCAGCCCCCCTCGCTCCAGCCCACTCCGGTCTGCTGGTGCATCTTTCTCCCTCAAGAAAGGTTCGGACCTGACGTCCCCGTCGTCCACCTGCTCTGTTCACATCCCTGCCCAGTTCCATCAGTGGTGTTTTTTATTCTCCCCTCACAGCCCAGATTTTGCCTGTTGCCAAAAAAAAGAAGCAGCCGCGGTATCGCAGTGTGATCTCCGACATCTTCGACGGCTCCATCCTCAGCCTGGTGCAGTGTCTCACCTGCGACAGGGTCGGTGTGCGCCACTGCGCCACTGCGCGCTCTGCTCCTCGCTCTGCTGTGCAGCCAGTGGCTCCACTCCGTCTCTCTCTTGTTCCATCTCCCACGCCTTCCTCTCCCCAGGTGTCCACCACTGTGGAGATGTTCCAGGACCTGTCTCTGCCCATCCCGGGGAAAGAAGACCTGGCCAGGCTCCATTCCTCCATCCACCAGAACTTACCCGCCAAGGCTGGCGCCTGTACGGAGAGCTACGCCTCACAGGGCTGGATCTCTTACATCATGGACTCCATCCGCAGGTGAGCTGGGCCTCCGGGGATGGCCAGGTGCGCGGGTGGTGCCTGGTGCCCGGTTCTCCGACCCTGTACCCGTCATTGTGTGTTCAGGTTTGTAGTGTCCTGCATCCCTAGTTGGTTCTGGGGGCCTCTGGTCACTCTGGAGGACTGCCTCGCTGCCTTCTTCGCTGCTGACGAGCTGAAAGGTGAGCGACCAGCTCCTCACGTTTTTACTAATTCTGCAGAAGTATGCAAATGCTGAGCTGAAATATGTGAACACAACCTGTACAACCACACCTAACCACACTAATGTCTGTCTGTCGTAGGCGACAACATGTACAGCTGTGAACGATGTAAAAAGTAAGTAGAAATAAAAAAAATATATATCACTACTGCCCTCTTATGGTAGAAAGAGGTACTGTATGCAACAGAAGGGTCTCAGCCTTCCATAAATGGCGATATGTTTCAGCGTTTGATGAGCAAGGCTTTCTGATTATTTCTTATTTGATCCTCCAGACTGAGAAATGGGGTTAAATACTGCAAGGTGCTGCGCCTTCCTGAAGTAAGCGTTTCTGTTCCACTCTGAAGATCTTCTCTTATTTCTGGTTGTTAGAGGAAGTCATGCGAACTGATGTTGGCTTTTGATAATTAGCACATGTTTACTGCCAGTGTCTCTGCTGAATCTTTCAGATTTTATGTATACATCTGAAGCGCTTTCGGCACGAAGTCATGTATTCCTTCAAGATCAACAGCCACGTGTCCTTCCCGCTGGAGGGTCTGGACCTCCGGCCGTTCTTGGCCAAAGATAGCCCCTCACAGATCACGACCTACGACCTGCTCTCGGTGATTTGTCATCACGGCACTGCAGGAAGTAAGAGTTGTTTGTTTTTATTATAAATTTGCAGCTCTTACCAGATTGGGCCAATCAGCATGACTCGCTGATTGTGATGTGGTGCCAACAGCTAACAGGGAGATGTGCTGACAAATCGGCATCTTGGCTGGCTGGTGCACCTATGATTGGCTAGTAGTAGTTAGCTGACTCATGTATGGCACCAGGCAATTTGTGAAATGAAATAGTGTGTGCATGAGATGTATGGGTAACGCGTTACCTGAGGGCGCACAAATACTTAGTATCATGAACAAATATAGTTGCTACGTGAGATAAAACATGCATCACGATTCATTAATGATGAACAAACATGAGATCAGTATTTCACTGGTGTTATTCACGACTTGTACCTTCAGTAGTTCCTTCAGTAGTTCACAAAGGTTTACATAATTAATAGATGTAGTAACAAATATAGTAATTGCTTGAGATAAAACATGCATCACGATTCATTAATGATTAATCAATATGCAACTAAGACTTAGTTTGTGATTAATTAATACATAAGTAATATGTATTACCGGAAAAGCGGCAGCGATGGTTAAAAATGTTGGGCACAAATATGAAAATGTCATAAAGTTCACAAATCTAACACCAGGGGGCAGGATTTCCTGGTGCTACACTGAGTTCTGTTGTTCCCTGCCTTTTTATCTATCCAGGTGGACATTACATTGCCTACTGCCAGAATGTTATCAATGGGCAGTGGTATGAGTTTGATGACCAGTATGTGACTGAGGTCCATGAGACGGTGGTGCAGAATGCAGAGGCCTACGTTCTCTTCTACAGGTAAGGAGCTTCTCAACTTAAAGCCAGCAAGTAAATGGAGGCGTTTCTGTGCGAATGTGTATGGGTTGTGTCACGTAAATACAGACTATGTGAAATATCTCTTGCACAAGAAGCTAGCTTTTTAACACCTGTCTCTTTTCCATGCCTTTCTAAGGGCATGATTTTCTGTGAAATTCCTTCTTTAAAAGCCCTTAAATACGGAGATGGGCGAATTCATGCACTTGGTTACGCACAAACGGGTGCATCTGGACTTAATGTGTAATGATACTGATTTTTATTTACTGTGGACCCTTCCACATGGCGGGGTAGAGACACACAGGCCCCCCACCAGTTGTAAAACCACGTACAATGTTTTGGTTCCCTTGGTGAGCGGAAAGAAGCAAAAAGATATGAGAAACACAAGATAAAAAGATCACTGTGAGATACCATGCCAGAGGCTGCAGTGAACACGCTTGGCATCCTGCAGACCAGCACTCAACATTGATTTATGCATTTAGGAGCTACTATACTTTTTGTGTATTTTCTGCGGCTTTCACAAAACTCCCCATTTAATTTCTTATGTTGACACTGCAATATATCCAGACTGATGGGGAAAGTCACTGTGCACAGGGCCAGCTGTGTT
Source organism: Mormyrops attenuatus (assembly GCA_026777985.1). Taxonomy (NCBI): domain Eukaryota; kingdom Metazoa; phylum Chordata; class Actinopteri; order Osteoglossiformes; family Mormyridae; genus Mormyrops; species Mormyrops attenuatus. Next base: position 15,785,390 of record JAODKC010000117.1, on the reverse strand, counting down.
TGGGAATTTGATTCAGAGGAGTATTGAAACTTGCACAGGTAGCTGAACATTTCTTAACATTGCTTATATTTGTATACGCCGGTTACCTACTGTGATTTGTGCAGCTCTTATTTATGCATTTAAATCTTCTTAAATTTTTTTCTTGTTTTTTAATTTTTGCTTCATCAGGTCTTTGATCGTGGCACCATTGCTTACCAACACTCACATCACACCACACTGGGGGCCCCTTTTGGGTACAAACAGTCACTAAACTAAATACTCAATACATTTACATTAACAGTATTTAGTGGACGCTCTTATCCAGAGCAACTTACATTTTTCTAAATTCAGGGACAGTCCCCCTGGAGCAAGTTGGGGTTAAGGGTCTTGCTCAGGGACCCAATAACGGTAGTGCCAGAGGTGGGACTTGATCCTGCAATCTCTTGGTCCAGAAGCAAGCGTCCTAACCACTAGACCACCACTCAATAAACACATTCCTTGAAGCAGCCTGCTTTGCTAACCAGCTATCTTCTGACTCTACTCACTGGCTGTTTGTTTAGGTTTCGAAACATGTGAAGTGACTACTTGACTGGGTCCCAGAAACAGCAAACTGGCTCCCGACTGCCAAGACAAGCCGCTAGTATGTGCAGGTGTGGTGGCTGATAACGTGAGCTCCAATTCCTGCCTGTGTACCAGGAAAAGCAGTGAGGAGTCGGTGAGGGAGAGGCAGAAGGTGGTGGCCCTGGCCAACATGAAGGAGCCCAGCCTGCTCCAGTTCTACATCTCCAGGGAGTGGCTCAACAAGTTTAACACCTTCGCCGAGCCTGGCCCCATCACCAACCACACGTTCCTGTGTCAGCACGGAGGTGAGAGGCGCCCCAGGCCGCTGGCTCCTGCACACTCCCTGCCTCCTGTCATTCTGTGTGCCTGCCCGCGCCTCCCATCCAGCCCTATCAATGTGGTAGTTGGTTTGAATACGAATACTCAAGGTTTCACTTCACCAGTATAGTACCTGCTACGTCACCTCTTCTTTTTTCCTTCTTTAAACAGGAATTCCCCCCAACAAGTACCACTACATCGACGATCTAGTAGTCATTCTGCCGCAGAACGTTTGGGAATATCTCTACAACAGGTACTTTGGCGCTGGCTGAAGCTCATCAGTTAATTCTGCTGATCTTCGTGACCAAGCCCGTCTGCGTCACTTATCTGGGCTGACTGCCATATCACTGATGATCGCTGCTTTAGATCAAACCCTTGTAGATTGCAGACCATGTAAACTTATTTTCACTGCTTATTCTGGTAGGTGTGTGAAAGTATTTTTAACACAGTATGAGTAGAAGGAAATGAATGTGTATATCCTCAGTATGTTTAACGGCCTATGCGTGCAAGGGCATAGGAGAGTTTGATATTGGGAGGGGGCACAAATGAATCATTTTAAATACAAAATATTTACTGGGGGGATGAATGAAGCCAAATTAAATATTGGGAGGTGCACGCCCCTCCGCCTAGTCCCCATGGCTCCTATGCCCATCTGTGTGTCATGCCCTGTTTCTTAAACACACAAAATCTAGTGCCTGGGAAGATTTTCGTATTACCAAGCAGACCAAAGAGTGTTTTACTCTACACATGATCGATTATTTCACCTGCTGCATCCCTTTATGGAGGGTCATGGAGGGGTCTCATATCTCCCCAGGTTCGGAGGGGGTCCGGCCGTGAATCATCTCTACGTGTGTGCCATCTGCCAGGTGGAGATCGAGGCTCTGGTCAAGCGGCGGAAGACAGAGATCGACACGTTCATCAAGGTGACGCACTCGCGCACAGCGGGCGGGGCGACACGACAGCCTTAGGGGGTGTTTTAAAAACCAGTTGGGTTAATTAAAATTGTTTTTAATGAGCAATTCACGTTTGTTGAAGTCAGTTTCGGTCATCGCGTGGCATTCCAGCTTTCGTTCTAGTCTGTCTCCCTTCCTTCCTTCCATCTGTAGCTCAATAAAGAATTCCAAGCGGAGGAGGCTCCCAGCGTCATCCTCTGCATTAGCATGCAGTGGTTTCGGGAATGGGAGAGCTTCGTGAAGGGCAGGGACAACGGTATGCCGTGCTGACCGCTGTTCTTTGCCGCGTGCCCATTTCGTTCTGCTGCTAGTCTCCAACATTTAAGTCTCTTGCCCATTTTCTGTGTTTAAGGTGACAGGACTTGGAACAGTGTTAAGACAATATCATAACAAGATAAAATAAGACGGTGGGCAGTGGGGGCTTAATGGTTAAGGACGTGCACTTGTAATTGAAAGATTGCAGGTTCAAATCTCGACCAGCAAAGCACCACTGAGGTACCCTGAGCAAGGTACTGCTCCCCTGGCGCTGAATTAGCTGCCCCCTGCTACATTTTGTTGTTGTGCACTGTGTGCTGTGGTGTGTCAACAATGACAATTAATCACTAAATTAAAAACGAGGTACAACATTATTGATTCCCCCAGGGGTGAATTTTTGTTGTCCAGCAGTGCTACAAAAAATCTATTATATCCAACATCCAACCGTTACATCAAAGTCAAGATGTTGGGGGGGCGATAAGGTCAGTTTGGGAAGAGGATGGGCGTTGGAAGGCAAGTGGGTGGAAAAAAACAAACATTAATGGTTTAAATAAGAACAAAGGAGCCGGGGGGGGGGGGCTATCAGCGGGTAACTGGTGATAGCTTTCTTTGTGGGGGCTATCAGGTGGTAACTGGCAATAGCTTTCTTTGTGGGGGCTATCAGGTGGTAACTGGC
>JAODKC010000117.1:15768051-15782548 GCA_026777985.1 Mormyrops attenuatus | reverse complement strand
CACCCCCCCTGCCCCGCCCCCCCCCCCCCGCCCCCCCCCCCCCCGCCCCCCCCCCCCCCCCCCCCACCCCCCCCCCCCCGCCCCCCCCCTCCCGCCAACTGGCGATAGCCTTCTTTGTGGGGGTCGCTCACGGCGTCTTTGAAATATGTTTCCCTAAGAACCTCCGGGGCCAATCGACAACAGCAAGATCGGCGTCATGAAAGGGGGACATATCCAGCTCAAGCAAGGTGGGTATTGTGTAACTTCAATGGGGGGGGGGGGGTCACACAGTTACTTCAACTGTGAGGCTCCTTGCTGACCTGGAAACAAAACAGTGACTTTTAGTCTCTGTGCACTTTCTGTTTTGATTTGAAAAGTCGTCTGTTTATAACAAGAGTCTAAACTTGCAAGCAGAAATTGTTCAGAAACTGCACCGGGATCCCCTTTCATTCCCTGGTGATGCTAAAACGATCAATTGATCATAGTTAGAGTAATAGTGTTAAATGTAAAAAGCCGTATATCACTTCCCGGGTTTAAATGCCTGCCTCTGCTCCTAGTTGTTTGCATGCAGAAACCAAATTTATGGTTCAACAGCATTTTTGCATTGTTTTGATAAGATGATGTTCCAACACATTATTACTGTTATTGGTAGTATTGTTAAGAAGGCAAAAATGTAGCCAGCATGCTTGATGTGAAAACATTTTTAACACAACACAAAAGCTGAGGAATTGTTTTTTTGCAAAAACTTGGGCAATTAAAATGAATTTAAATGTAACAAAAACCACTGGTTTGTGCATGTATGTTTGTATGTAGAGTACCAGTCAAAAGGTTGGACATGCCAAGTCGCCTACAAAGGAGAGTGACAGTATCACATCACATGACCTGGCCACCTGACCAAAACACAGTAGACACGGTTCTGGAGGAGTTTGACCAGAAAGTGAAGGAAAAGCGGCCAATGAGAGCTCAGCATATATGTGTGACCTCCTTCTGGACAGATGGATAAGCATCCCAGGAGGTCACCTCATGAAGCTGGCCTAGGGGAGACAGCAGGGTCAGCCAGTCCCTGGGGCTTTCGGGTTAAGGGCCCTGCTCAAGAGCCCAATGGTGGGATCAATCTGCTGACCCACTGACCCAGGGATTTGAACCAGCAACCTTCTGAGTCCCAACACACTGAGCCCTCCCAACAGTTTTTTTTTGCTTAATACTTTTTTGGACAATACAGAATTCCTTATATGTTACATTTAATTGATGTCTTTATTGTAAAATGCAGGGTATAGCATAAATAAAGCTTTGTATTGTTCCCGGTTTCTCACTGCTACTGCATGTCGGTCGGCTTGAGCTTTAATGCTTGCCAGACTCATTACTGTGCTTTCTGACACCCTGATTCCCAGGGGCAGACTATGGCCAGATCTCAGAGGGGACGTGGCAGTATCTCCTAAACATCTACGGCGGCGGCCCAGAGATAGCGGTGCGGCAGACGGTGGCTCCTACTGACTCCGATGGACTCCACGGGGAGCGCAAGATCGAGGCGGAGACCCGAGCGCTCTGATGAGCAGTCACCCTCGATCAGTGAGTCCCAGCCCTTTGGTTCTTCGGCACGTGGGGATGATGGTGATGAGGATGATGATGATAATGATGCTGAAGGTGTGTTTCTTTTTATGCACACCTATTATGTCTTAGCCTCACTGCCCGTTGGCCAGTTAAAACCTGAATTGCTGTTCGGTGACACACTTGAGGTGATTCGAGTACATGTGACATGCCTCCCTTTCAACAATAGCATCCCAGTGTCTCGCGGCGCTGAAATTTCAGTGGAAGCATTTTCATTCCGGGCATTCCGTTCCTACAGGGAGGTGTGCAGACAAGTTTGTAGGGAGCTTTATCAGAGTGTGGGGTCGGCCCGGCATGCCAGCTCTCTGCTTGTTTTCTTATGGAACCAAAAAGTCAGTTTCCTTCCTAATGTGTGTGTGTGTGTGTGTGTGTGTGTGTGTTTTTTCTTCCCTTCTTCAGAATCAGTCCCCCTTCCTGCAGGAGCAGGCAGCCCTGACTTTGCACCTTGGTGAAACAATGTCGTGAAGCACTTTGTAATGTACTGGTTTGTCATTTTATAACATGTTCATAAAGACATAGTGGTAACTGTAATCTAAGTTAACAATAGAGGTACTATTTGAGCATATTTCTCAGAAATGGCAAAAGAAAGCCAACGGTAGTCGTCTTAGCGTGGGTGTGGTGAAGATGATGGCTGCTGTAGTAGACTTGTAGTATCATAATGACGTAATCTCCGGACTTCTGCTCGAATGAATGCTTTGGCTACTCGAGCCACGTGGCTAGCTACGGGAATGACCATGAGTATTAGATGTTTCTAGACAAACGTGTCCCTTCTGCAGAAATCTTCTCCCGAAGAAGCACGGCTCGGCTCAGATTCGAACTGAAGGTGTTCCGGATCGTTGTCGTGAAATAATCTTGGCCCCGAATGTCGCTTCGCAGCTTCTTTGCGTGTTACCTGTGCTTTTAATCTTGCACTGTTTACTAGGAGAACAGGGTAGAGGCTGCTCAACCCTTGAAAGACAAGTAGGTAAGGAAATAAACAAGGATAACTTGTTTTCCTATGTTTGTCACCTGAAATAATCCGTCTAAAAATCTCTCTCTCTGTTGAACTGCTGCTTACACATTGGAGCAATATGTTGCACAATTTCTGTATGAAAGCTTTCATCACTGGCCTTTTCTGATGTAACCATGCGGTAACTCACAAGCCACGGATTTACTGTGCCTCTTGGCGATATTTGTGGCATCATAATGTAGAGTTCCTTAACCAGCAGCTCTCCAGAATGGATAACATTCCCCACATGTTGTGGCTTCCAATCATATGTGGTAAATCTAAACGAAAGTGGTAATAATAATTAAATCATAGTGTACTGTGTGAGTGGCACGGTGTCTCAGTTGGTGCCACTGTTACCTCCCACCTCCAGCATTAGAGGTTTGAATCCCGTCTCCATTTTGTGTGCGAGCTTAGATGTGCTTCCTTTGCTGTGCAGGTGTCTTTCTGGGACTCCGCATTCTCCAAAGTACATGCAGTGAGGCTAACTGGAATCTCTAAATTGTCCATAGCACATGAGCATGTGTGTGTGTTTTTGCATTCTGTGATGAACTGGCTTCCTTTGAAGGTTGTACCCCAGCCATGTCCCCTGTGCTGTCTGGGATGGGTGCCAGGCTTCCACGATTATCCTGACTGGGATAAGTTGATGGAAGGATGGATGGATGGATGGAAAGTACACAAATAGGAGCTATAATATTTGTTAATAAATATTAAATATGGAAATGGCATTAGGAACTGATCACCAACAGAACACTGTATCGCTCGCTATGTACCCAGCTATCCTGTAATATGATGACATTTTGGTTACAGTTCAACTAATGTTTTCCTCTTCATTGTATCACTGATGTATGTGGCAGTACATTCATACTAATAATAAATATCATTTTTGATGATATTTAAATAAGTCCAGATTTTGCTGCAGAGTACACAGAACATTCACAACATTCTAAAGAGTATGTTAAATGCATTTGTGCAGATTTGGTTATCATCTTCCACTAAACTTTAAGAGTGCAGTCAAAACTTTTCAAATTTGTTACTGTAATATTTAGTGATTAAATATTTTACAAAACAGCTAACCATTCAAAAACTGTCCTTTAACAGTTCTACCAACTGTTACGCAAAAGTTATATAACTGATTCATAGAAACGCAAGAACAGTAAACTAAAAAATTGGACTCGTGGTTCTTTCTGACGTTGATTGAAATGTTTTTTTAAGATTGATTTTGAATGATTATGATCATTGTTTCTTGCATACATGAAATTTAGTTTCTTAATACTTCGTGTATTGATTTTCTTTCTTTGAACTTTCGTAACATGATATCCATGTGCAGTGTGAAAAACATTCATTGCAGTTAGCTAGACGCACTAAATCGCTTTCACATAACTGCTGGTTACAAAAATAGCTATGCTTACCACCACCGTGGTTTGCATTTGATGTAAATGTCAGAATGGCAAAAGTTAATAGGTTAAAGAGTTTTGATGGTAATCGTCATTCTTGTTGCAGTGACTGGCATTTAATTTCTCATGCATTATTGCCTGGCACTGGTGGCCCTGTCGTTTATGTACTCGCCTTGCTCAGAATGACAGAACCTGTATTTGTGGTTGCATGCAGGATGCCCACAGAACTGTGCCGTGAGAAATTTCCTTTGGTTATGATGCAGGTCTGTAACATTTGAAAAACTTGGCCTGTATTTTTTCATTATTTTCAAGTAACACTTAAGATATTACTCAATATTTAAATACATATTTCATTCCCATTAAAAAGCATTCATTTGTCTGGTTCAAAAATGTCATATTTGATATTTATTGCAAAGTAGAAGATGTTTATGTCAAAGCAGGATCAACAAAATATTTAGACACTTTTTGTTTCACAGATGTAACATGCCTTTGTCTGCTGTTTTTTTTAAAAAGTATCAACTGATGATTGTGCATGAGAAGTATGATCTAATTCTCTAGGTGTCTTTTAATTTTCTCATCATTTTGCAGAATCTAACATAGGTCAGACCTCTGACGGGTGACAATCGTCTCTTTCATGTGACAGTTTCTTGAGAGCCATACTTATTTATTTGACTATTTATATGATTATTTAACCAGTACTTATTTATAAGAAGTCCGAAGAGGGAGATTTTTTTTGGACTAAGAGTTGCATACATTTATGGTGATGTCATAATGGCAAGAAAAAAAGATGAAGAATGTCATATGATTCAAAGTACTGAGTGTCTCTGATTAAGTGACTCGTTAACGTGCTCTTTGCAATGCTGCCTTACATTTTTTTTGGATAATCGCTTTGGTTATATATGATTTTTTGGGTAGTTGTTTTTTTTCCATTATAGTATCAATATTTGTTGTTCATTTTAAAAGCTGTAGCTTCATTCTCTTGGTTATGTCTTGGTTATGTCTTGGTTATGAATTGTTGGCTTTATTTATTGTCTTGATGAGTGACTATAATACCCTGTAATATTTCTCAGTAAACTGAAGCAAAAGCGAGTCTGCCACTGATGTGAGTGACTTTTAGTGCTGAGAAAAGGGGGAAATACTTGCGAGAACTTCCACGGACAACCCATAATGTTCTGGATGCCGACGACACCCAGGATTTCTTTTTAATGTATATATAAGACCAAATGAAAGACTTGTATTGACCTTGTTGGTGTGTCATGACCTCGGATGCTACCTTTAAACAGGAAGCTGGCCAAAGTGATAATGTAACGCTGATGTCAAAGAAAGACACACATGACAAGCATCGGTTAACATCATCCTGATAGCTGAAATTTTCTGGTGGTTTAGCTTTAATGCATTTATGGACAAGCTCAGCAGATTCGCTTCCTGCACAGCGAATGATGCAGAAGTTCACGTATCCATAACGAGACTAGGAAGTTACAGCAGAAACGGCAAACTAAGACACTTAAAGGCTTTGCTGGCAAGCAGAGTGCGAAAAGGTTATTCTCGTCTTCAGTGGGTGACATGAAATTTGATGTAAGGACAAAGGAAACAATAGGTAGAAATCCTTAATTGCATTTGTTTTACTAATTTACGGTTCAGTATATTGTCCTCTAGGAAGAATTCCCATACTGTACTCACTTATTGATTCCTGTTACTCAGTATGATATGAAGTTGTTTCTTGATAATGGATTTCTATTAGGTAATTGTCAAGTCACACTCCTCTAGGAGGTCTGTACTGAAGAATTCAGTGCATGTAGCTGTAACGTGTGTCTTTGGCTAAATGCAGAATTGTCTCGTTACAGTTTCAATCAGTGCTTCACTCTATGCCTAGTCGCAAAAGAAACTAAAAAAATAAAAACAGAATAAACATGATGTGCATAAATCTTCCGATTGCCTGGTCTGGTTGCTTTTGTACTACTGTGCTATTAATTGTTACAATATACTGCAGAGGCCAAATGTTTTAAGTGAAATACTTTCAAACTCAGTGTTTCCCAACTCCACACGTCATTTTGCCATAACTTTCTTCTGAAAGTCAAAATAATAACTAAGAGGCAAATTCACTTGAACCTTTATTTACTAGGGGTCTCACGAGATCTCGCGATATTACAACATGACGCGATGTCTCGTCGGAGTGAGAAGCGGTCTCGCGACGGCGCTGCAAATCAGCTGCTTTAAGCATGTCGGCGTCTGACCAAATTACCGTAGCTGATGCCCCAGACACTTTTAAATCTTTTGTGTGGCCGCATTTTAGCTACCCGGCGGAAAATATAAACGGCAAAAGGGTGACAGACAAAACACGAACCATCTGTAAGCATTGTAGAAAAATAATGGCGTACACAGCGGCAAACGCTACTACTATGCAAAGCCATTTCCAGCACCATCATATCTCTTTACTTAAATCCACTGCTCCGGTGAAGAAAACTTTAGAAAAAAGTTTTATGTTTGTTATTTATATTGTTTTACTTATATTCTATTTTATGTTCAATTGAGAAGTCAAATAGGAGAGAAGCCTGCCATTTGAGTTTGTAGTGAAATATTTTACGGTGCTAGATATTTGTTCTGTTCTTTACTGCATATGATGATGGTGATTATTTAACACATTTCATCATACATCTGCATTATTTAGCATTTTTTTGCCTTTCAAATTAATCAAATAAAAGGCTGCTTTCCAGTAATATATTTCCTCGGAAGTTTTCCTTAAAGTATTGTTAAAATATCGTCTCGTTCTCGTGAACCCAATATCGTGTCTCGTCTCGTCTCGTGGGCTGAGTATACCCCTTATTTACTATATTAAATTTTCAGCTGGTCAAACGTTTACATACACTTTAGTATTATTCGGTGGCATTGCCTTGTCTGGTATGGTCACATGACATGTGGAGCAGTGAAACATTGAGTTTGGAAGTCTTTATCCTAGGTGTATGTAAATTTTCGGTCTCAAATGCAGACACCCTACCTTAGGCATAGTGCTTTTAGGGCATTTAACTAGTGTTACTGAAAGTAGTCTGAGAAATATTCCATTTACTTTGCAAAACACTGGTGCCCAAGTCACAGAGCTAATTCTGTGAGTAATAGTTCTGTGTAAAACACTGAAATGGGTCCACCCAGTAAAGCCTTGCTTAGGGCCATATGAAAAGGAAGAACTAGCCCTGCCTCAAGCTGCCAATGGTGAAATCACTCTACCAGCCCTGCGATTGGAACCAGTAACGCTCTAACGAGAGGTACAGTGTCCTGACCCACACAGTCAAACACATACAGAGTTTGAATTTATAGTAGCATATAATGTATCGTATTGAACTATCATTTCAATATTCTGACTAATAGCTGAACACCCTGTACTGCAATGAATACAAGACCTTGCAGCAGCAAAGATTCTTCTGAATATTATCATATAGCCTGCAAGCAGAAATGATCGCATGACTAGTAATTCCAGGGAGCTCTGCACTGGATGAATCTCCACATTTCAGGTAAATGCTGAGCCACTGTCCAAACCAGCATTCATTCTGATAACAGTTACACAAGAATTCTACATGTCAACACACACTCCCAGGCCATGATGAGATAGGAAACATCTAACTGCAGGCTGCGGATTTATATAAAAAAAGACTCATCGTGCACTTTAACAAGTCTAGTCACACTCTGAAGGTGATGGCTCTGCGCCTGTGCCAAAGGAAACTGGAATGTATCTTAAACTAACAGCTTGCATTCACCTGAATTATTTTCAAGTTATTTAAATGAATATTTGTTAATGTCTTGAGAATAAACAAAGGATTAACTGCAGCACATAATGGAAAGTGTTGGATAAAAGCTCAATAGGGTCAAAACTAATAAGTCTAATTAATTTATAGAGCTAAATAGCACGACATTGCAGATATGTTTCCAGTAACAGAGCAGCATAAATCTGGTGTTCACAGAAACCCCGCCGGGGGCCATTGTTATGGAGTGACTTCATTGCCCATTTCAACCTTTAAAAAAGATTTTGAATCATTTAAAAAATGCCATGTTGACTGATGTAACCTTGAACTGAATTTTTCTTGTATCATTGAAAGGTTGGCAGTTATTTTGCCTTTTCAAATATCGAATTGCACCAAATTCATAAATTTAAATTAATTTAAATTACACCTAGGGCCGGGGGATATGGCAAAATATTTTATCACGATAATTTTTTCACACTGGTTGATACCGATAATTATCACAGTAACAGTCAAGTCATTATTTCTTTACTTCAAGGCTCCATTTTTTGCTTAAAATTTCCTTAGAATTCCCCTTAGAAAGTCAGAATCTATTTTGGGGTAGTAAAACAAAAATTAAATCAAATAAGAATGAAGATATTCCTGTTTTCAGATTGCGTGATTGCGCGTTCATGTGCTATAGGTAGACACGCAAAGCGGCAGTGCTGCCACATGGATTTCCAAAACACAGGATCACAGGGGAAAATTCATTAATATTCATGAGGAAGCGCTAGCTGATGATCTTTGCGCTGTGATGCTTTTGGGGAACTCGCCAATTTTGTAGTTCAAAAAAGTAGACATGGAGGTAGCTATCTAGCTAGCTAAGTAAAAGGTAATGTTAGTCTTAGCGATGCACAACATATTGGTTACATATCAGTAATGACCAATATTTGTCCAAGATCACGATATCAGCATCGATCCCGACGTGTCAATCTTAGCCAATAGGTTTACTGCCGATTGATATTTGAACTTTATCCATATTCAAAGTTAGCAGCTCCAGAGCAAAAAACGTAACTATGCCTAATAAAAGAATGGACACGATGGTACTAGACAATCAGCCATTTTCTGTAGTGGAGGATGACGGATTTCATTGGCTCAATCACCATTTAGAAGAGGTCTCAATGTACCACCCCACAATGTTAATAGTTCTGTATTGAATCCGGCGGCAGCTCGATCTTTTGTTTTCCACAGAATAAAAAATAACGTCATGTCATTCTGCTAATATACAAGCTCAGTAAGTTTTACCACTGCCAACCCGCCCCCATCGCACCCCAATCAGAAGCCGCTTCTGTCACTGTGTTTGAATTTTTACTGTACACATCAGTCGTTGGCCTTTTGATGACCTCACACTGGCGTGGTCTGCCTGTTTAATAGTGACAATAAAAATTAACGTTATGAGATTCTACTTTCTTTGTATTCCATCAGTAGTGTGTAATTAAGTTCCCATGGTAATGTTTGTGATTTTTGTTCCAGTTAAGGTAAAAAAAAGTTTGAATCTAGGTTATAAAAACAACCAAATAATTGATTCATTGAATCGTGATAGAAATTAAAGATTACCGATGCACTGAATCAGTCCCACAATAATCATAGCTGAACTGAATTGCCATCCAGTATTGAGAAATAAAATGCTGTGCCCTGTTTTGAATCAATCCAGCATGTGATTTGTCCCGTATTTCTTCAGATTGAAACTGGAAACCCTAATTGCTGGTGCCTATGATTGTAAATGCTTGCAATATTAATGTTATCCTCTATCTCCATACTTCATACTACAGGAGTTAGACAATGAAACTGAAACACTGGCCAAAATAGCGTTGGGGGTTTCATGCCTGGTGGCCAAATCTTCTCCGACTCCACATTCCAGCAGTAAGAGCAGAGTGTGATGGCTGAATTAGCAGAGGAATAGCACAGCTGTACATAAAATATTGCAATCCACACAAGATAATGGGAGACATATCAGAGTTCAAAAGAGGACGAATTTTTGGTGTGCATCCTGCTGGCGCATCTGTGTCCAGGACAGCGAGTCTTTGTGGTGTATTGAGAGCAACGGTACCCAGGGTAATTTCGGCAAACCACCACATTCAAAACGCGAAGAAGCCGAAAATGATGTGTGTTAAAAAAAAGTCAGATTTATAAAACTATGCGTACACACACTTGCAAGCAATGTTCTCTTTGTAAATCATGGATCAACCTTGTATTCCGCTCGTAATCCCTCTGGCCACTGTGTGTCCAAGACTTGTATCTGTTATTCTCAAAACGAATCGATGTTGAATTGACTGCAAAAGGAGGCCCTACACTATGCACTATATATAACTCTGGTCTAAAACCAGGTGTTTCAGTTTCGTTGTCCAACCCCTGTAAGTTTGTAGTATTTCCAGTTTTAGTTGGCACAAGTTTTTGGCAGAGTTTACGGTACACAGCAACAGTCTGTCGTATGTTGGACTTTAATTTGCCAGAGTACTGCCACACCACTGGCGTCTTTTCCATTTTTTTTTATCCATATCTCTGTTTTAAAATGATGTTGCGGCCGCTGAGCTGTCCCTTTCTACACCAACACCAAAGTCTCCTCGGAGTGAGTAGTCATCTCTCCATGATATTACCCAAACAGGAGAATGTGATGTGCTCAGCTAACTCAATCAACCTTGCTGTTTTTGTTGGGTGTAGATTGTCTATTTTTAAAAGACTTCTGTATGATTGGTTAGAATTGTGTTTGTTTCTGTGGTGTGTGCTAACTAATGATCCTTATCAACAGTTTATCAAAGTTTTTCATTTTCTTATCGATAGTTGATATATAGTTTATATTGCCCAGCCATAATTACAGCCAATTACTCTTTTCCAATGTCGGGGTTTGTCCAATTCTAAATGTTGGATTATTAATCCTGAGCCTAAATAGAGATGATGTCTGAGACTGAACGCCTTTATATTTCAGTATTCCGAGCCAAAAAAAAGTAGACCGTTTGCTCAGTTAGGCCTCCAAGGCTTTTAGTTGCCATAGTGAAAAATAATCTGGTTAATGCAAACAAGCGTCTTTAATGAATTTAGCAAAACCCAGCTGGCCTTGATTGGACCTTGGAAAAATAGGGTGGCTAGATAAATTTGAGAGTGAGAGAGAGGAATAAGCCGCGGGGCAGGGCTGGGCTGGGCCGGGCCGGGCCGGGCCGGGCAGGGCCGGGCGTATGAGTCAGAACCAAGTGAGGTGGGTTAGAATGCTGCTACTATTTTGTTTAATCATTTTTCTCATAAAGTGGTTTTTCACTTTTTACCTTCTTCTTAGCTTTTTTATTTTTTAATTCTCTTTTGTCCACAGCACCTTTCTTATACTTTCTGGTTACAATCACCCAGCACTGTATTCTCCTTCATAAACACTACATAACTACTACATAACTACTACATAACCACTAGAGAAATGTTATTTCTAATTCCTGGCAGGTAATAATTTTTAGAGAAACTAAATCGTGAAAAATCCTATGAACAATATCACTTAAACAGCCAATGAGGTGGTGAGATTAAGGTACCTTCTAAGGCATTTTGCTTTTGTGGGTGTTAACGTGCAGATTTATCTAAAAATCTACAGCAAAAAATATTTCAGGATCTGTTCTACATCAGTTCTTCTACAGTCATTCAAAAAGTAAATATTTATCTCATTTGCTGATTTTTATTGGTTCCTGCTTTGCTGACTGATCTCTATGTCCATCTCCTCCTGCCCCTATGAAATATCTGGAGGCAAAATGGTTGTATGTCGTCAACAAGATTGCTGCAGAATGAGGTAAATTTTAGGAATATATGTCAAAATGAAGTTACAAGCATGTAACTAAACACAGATTATTGTGCTAGTCTTTGTGTATTATATGTATTATGGTATGTATGAGACATCCTTCCAGGGTGTGGTTCCCTAAATGTGCACAAAAGTCTGTAACACACTTAAATATGTATCCTGTTATGTAAAATGGCATCTTAGGTGCAGGAGATGTAATGGTGATAATGATTTCTGCCAAAGACACGCAGACTGAAATTTCAGCTCAGTTGTATTCACACTTATAATACGCTATTTAACATTAGGTGATGGGATAACGCACTCTCAGTTGCAAACTTTAAAAAATACATCTTTATCAACGAGAAACTGATAAAAAAAATATTAACACAGCATTGCAAAATACACTGCCCGGCCAAAAAAAGTCGCCATTCGAATTTATAACCAGGGGTGCACATAACTGGTGCGCAAGTACGCATTCACCTTTACGAACGATACGCGCGACAATCGATTGTTTGTAAAAGCGCAAATTCGTACTTATTTTATGTGCATTTCCGCTGCTATGACAAGAAAACACATTGCATTTTAACCCGTATACCGCAAATGAAGTCGAGTTAGCATATAAATTATAAATACATTATATTTTGCTTTTATAGCAGCGTAAATGCACATAAAATAAGTACGAATTTGCGCTTTTACAAACAATCGATTGTCGCGCGTATCGTTCGTAAAGGTGAATGCGTACTTGCGCACCAGTTATGTGCACCCTTGTTTATAACAGCAAATACTTAAGAGCCAATGACTGGATCATTATTACAGCTCAGCAACCTTATGCAGTAATAAAGTAAAGTCAACTGAGTACCTGAATCTACTGACTGGCCAGGTTACACCTCCATCCATCATCAGTGGACTTTTTTCTTCCCTGTTGGCATGGGCATATTCCAGGACATGAATGCCAAGATTCACTGGGTTTGAATTGTCAAAGGGTGGTTCAGGGAGCATGAGGAATCATTTTCACGCATGACTTGGTCACCACAGAGCTGTGACCTTAACCTCATTGTAGGTCTTTGGGATGTGCTGAAGGAGGCTTTATGGAGGTTCAACTCACTTGTCAATACAGGATCTCGGTGAGATATTACTGCAAAATCTGGATGAAAATAAAGGGTGAGATGTTGCATAAGCTTGTGAAAACAATGTCATGACAAATGTGCGCCATAATCAAAGCTAAAGGCGGTTTAACGAAAAATTCACATGGTGACTTTTTTTTTGGCCGGGCAGTGTAAGTTTTGTTTGCTGGCTTTGAGACTGTAGATCTTGTGAAAGTCAGGAGATCGAGCAGTGTAAAGAAGTGGATCTTCTGCGTCATTTTGCATTGTGGTGAGACTAATAGCACAGACATGAGATCAGGAAATGGTAGGGAAAAAAATATCTCTCTGTCTGCTGTTATACTGCAAAGACCCACAGCTGCAAAACTGCACTCACTCCAGTGAAAGGTATGATAGAGTTATAATACATACGAAATCCAATTCAAACAAAACAGTGAGAATTATCAAACTGCAATTTTATAGTCATGTTCAAAAAATGAACATGTAAAAAAATGCTGGAAGGCCTACAAAATACATTATGGAGTTACTGATATACAAGTATGGTAGATATTATACCCAATTAGTAAAGTCCCTGAACTTCTTCACTTTCTATGTTTTAAGCAGGTGAAGTTGGAGGAGGATGAAATGGAGCAACTTCATTGTCATTGTACTGGTAGCAAGTACAACCAAATCCAAACAGGCAGATGAGAGCACAGTTTGGGGTCAGAGGGCTGCATTAGCTATTATCTGGCACCTCTCAGGCATTTTTTGGGGTTAGGGGCCTTGCTCAAATGCCCAGTGGTAATGTGATCACTGTTGTCATACAGGGGATTTGAACTAGTGTCTCTCCCATCAGAGGGCCAGCACCCTAACCCACAGAGCCACATACCACTGAAACTGTTTTTGTGGATTTAAAAAAATGTATATCTCTTTCCCTGAAACGGAGTTCCTGTCTTAGTAATTGGATAAAAGTATGTTTGCAGTTTTCACAGTGAATGTGAAAACATACAGCCTTCTTTGATGCTTATCGTTTACCTGTAGCTGCCTACTCAATACCCTTCATTTATCCATTTGTCAGCAAGTGCTTTGGTGAATGTTCCTATATTGTAATAAAGCACAGTAATGCATGCTTATGAAATAAGTTAAAAATCAGATGACATACATCCTGTTCAGTGTGCGACCCAAACTTATATGTATTATTGTGATATTTATAAACCAAAGACAGGAGTTGAGAAATTTACCTGAAATAAACCACAGCCAAACAGAACTCAGGCCTATCTACCAGTAGAGTCTGTCCAACAGGTTGGTGGTGTTACTGTAAGTTGTTCTAACAGACACAAATCAGTGATGACACTGCACTCGCTTTTCATATTGTATTCCATGTTCACTTTTCTTCTCCTTACTATGAACCACACTGTCCATGAGTGAGTCCAACAGCAGGGATGAAAGTATCACTGGCCCCTCTCCACTCCCCCCAGCTGACTATCACAATCCTCCACCCAGCTACCCAGCTGACTATCGCAATCCTCCACCCAGCTACCCAGCTGACTACCGCGAGGGTGTATGATGTTGAAAGACCCGAAACAACCTATGACCCCAGATAACATCACTGATGATGTGACCCAGGGCATCTGTATGATGTATCTTGCAATCATTGTTTTCCTGCATTTATTCTGCAAGTTTAAATAAATACAGCCTGCAATTGCTTGAATATGTTCCACGGCCGCTACTTTTCTCCCACTCATTGCACATTTCTGAAGCAGTTTAAAACACACACACACTGCTGCTGAGGTAAGCGAACCCCTCGACGCAGTCGACATCCTCTCTGCAGGGCGACTCACTGCTGCCGAGGTAAGCGAACCCCTCGACGCAGTCGACATCCTCTCTGCAGGGCGACTCACTGCTGCCGAGGTAAGCGAACCCCT
>JAODKC010000117.1:15757174-15767252 GCA_026777985.1 Mormyrops attenuatus | reverse complement strand
TTTTCCAGAGCGACTTACACCAAGTGCTTAGTAGTCTATGACTGTTCTTCAATTTATAAGCTAGATGTAAAATCAACGGCTGTCAAGATCAATTTACTGCTAAGAACGTTGTATAAAAGTTGTTAGGAAAGAGCGCACAGGAAAAGGAAAAGATTGTTAGTGGATTTCTTTTTACTAATGTTTTTTTGTAAGGGGGGCGGGGTGGCTCGAAATAAAATTCTGCTTAGGGCCCCAATTTGGCCAGGGCCGGCACTGTGTAGCATGAAAGATGGCAGAGAATAACGTTGATACAAATAGAGTTTTTAACATAAAGGCGGATAGAGTATTATCCACGAAGACAGCATTTCTTTGGCCGCCCTGCGACAGCTATGATGAAACACGATAGTGACTCGCGGGGAAAAGAAGCCGCGCGCTTCCACTGGAAGTTATAAAGCAGCGAGGAAGGCGCGCGCTCAGTCAGTGCCGCGCCGAGGAGTCCGCGAGCCGCCGCGAGCC
Organism: Mormyrops attenuatus; assembly: GCA_026777985.1. NCBI lineage: Eukaryota > Metazoa > Chordata > Actinopteri > Osteoglossiformes > Mormyridae > Mormyrops > Mormyrops attenuatus. The sequence continues at coordinate 15,766,757 of JAODKC010000117.1, read as the reverse complement.
ATGCTGGATAACAAAGTGTTCGCCTCTTTCGTTTTCTATAGCGTGCTGCTTATTCTCAAAATGTACGTCATCGCCGTTATCACGGGGCAGGTCAGGCTGCGAAAAAAGGTGAGTTTGTTATGAAAAACGCAATCCGTAAATGGCCTTATACTATATGCACATATCTTTAGTTACTTTGAATTCGGATTGCAGTTGTCTTATGAATATGTGCCTCTTCAGCACGTTGGTGTCTTTTATATCTTTTATATCTTTACTGACGCGCTCTGTATGCTGTGATTTACAGGCGTTTGCTAACCCCGAGGATGCATACAGACACGGGGGGATACAGTACTACAGGCAGGACTCCGACGTGGAGCGCTGCAGGAGGTCAGCAGATCCTCCTCTTTTTTGGTTTTGTTTCGGATTTTATTACAATGAATAAGTGTCCACGACTTGAGTAGGGTCGTTCAACACACGACATACTTTTAGCATTAAAACGATTTCCATTCGTTTAACTTGAAGCGGATTTTCGGTTTTAATACCAAATTAACTTTACATCATATTTCACAGTATCATGTGTTGGGGCATGTCGATACATTATTCCCAGTATCTACTCCCAGTAGAGTAGGTGTCTTTTTCCGGTGTGGGATCCTTTACGGTACTTGGATTAGTTTTGCCCGCAATACCGGTGTTTTCTTACTGTACTAATGTCCATTAATAATCTCAGAAGGCTAAGCGGTATCTGTATAATTATGCAAAATCCTTATTCGTTTAGACAAAATGAGCACCTTGCTTAAAAATGTTTTTAAAAATAAAGCAAAAATGAAAGACCATAATTATAAGTCTAAAGAAACAGCGCATTTTGCAACAGGAAGTTAGTTATTAAATGACTAACCGTATTATTCTTCTCAGGCAGAATTTTATGACACAATCTCTGCTCCCGTCTTGCGTTCCCATAAGTAAGCGGCTTTCAGAACCATTTGTTTCCTTTAGTAGCAGGACCGTCGCTAGAGATTCATGGGGGGAGCGGTAACCCTACAGTGGGGGCTCTCATTTTAATGAAAACGAATGAGTACACTATTTAAGCTAGTGTGCATTTATTGGGGCGGGGGCGAAGTAGTTTGTAGGGGCTACAGCCTTAGCGATTCCCTGGCTTATCAGTAAGGAAGTGGACCACGGATTAATAGCGTCTGTATGCTTTGGCTCGCTGTAGAAATTGCTGGTTTATTGGATTAGTGAAATTACATCACAGTATCGTGAACTACTTTTAAATTCTTCTCTAGAAAACAAAACAAATACCTCGAGTATGATGAGCCTATTCAAGAAAAAGAATAGTAATTAAAAGAAATACATTAAAGCACTTACTGTCTAGCTACTGTTATCAAAAATGGTGTTGGTGTTCTGTCCCATAAACCTTTGCTATTAGTACCAAAATGCCAGAATGGGAAGTGAAAGTGAGGAAGTATTTAACTGAGAGATGAGATGTCTTATTCACAAGTGAAAATATGCAGCGTTGCATAATACAAGGTGTTTTTCAGATCTCGGGATGATGACCATGAATCAGGGGTGTTTGGCCCCTTTGGGGTAGATTTTGGCCACATCTCAGTGTGAGCTTAGGCAGTGGCCATCATTTCTGAGAAGTGATGCAGAATTTCACATTTTGATTATGATTAAATGACGGCAGTCAAAATGAGAGGGAGTTATTGACGAATTGACCTCAAATTGTCTGTGAATCATATATTTTTGCCAGGACATTTCTGGTATGGTGTTGTCTGGCAGTTCAGCTTATGCATACAGCTATTCTTTTTTAAATGCCTTCAGCGTCATGTTTATGTTCGACAAAAAAAAAACAAAACTTAGATGTTTATTTGCAATTGCAGGTGTCGACTTGGAACAAAAGTTCAGATACTACTTGGTGAACACTTTCACTGTAAATGTTAAAGCGGCCACTTTTGCAATGGTGCAAAAAGAGGACAGAGGCTCAATTTCCTTGTTTTCTTTGTTTTTGTGTTGCAGGGCTCATCAAAATGATATGGAGAACATATTTCCCTTCTTTTTCTTAGGCGCCATTTATTCCTTGACGGAGCCCACGCTGTCTGTCGCACGCCTCCACTTTTTGTTGTTCTTCCTCTGCCGAATCGTTCACAGCGTGGCGTACCTCTGTCAGCTGAAGGCGCCGACTCGCTCCGTGGCCTACGTCATCGGCCAAGTGCCCTGCGTTTCCATGCTTCTTCAGATCCTCTTTGCTGTATCCTCCCACTGGTGATTGTTCTCAGCCTGGCGTGGTTTCAAAGACACTGTTGCCTTCAAAACGATGATGTCAACTGTGAGCGCCAAGGGATATATAGCTTGCGGCTGCTTTAATGTACCTTGGAACACTTTAAGTGCAGATACTATGCATAATGTATGTAATGTCGCAGATGATAGCAATATTTAAGAATGTGGTCTTTTATTATTTGTGACCAAAAATGTTTCTCATGAAGGCTGTTATCATTACTAAGTGTTTTTTTTTTTTTTTTTACCTCTGATGATATATTTTTTGCTGTCTCATTTCTAGAAATGTTTTCCACAGAAAGCAGAAAAAATTACCATGACTAAAACTGTAATTTTCCAGGCAGTCTTTTACTCATAGAAGTGCTGTAGTCATTCTGTCGGGAAAATGCCGTGCAGTGCATCAGCAATGGGAGTCATTCTGTGAAAAGGATTATTTCAAAAAATATTTTGCATGACTGAGTATTTTCTGAATGTGCTGTAAAATTATAGCAAGATGCTGCTATCCATGGACGCTCAATTGAACAGGCTGTCACTTAGACTAGTGCATGTTTCGCGTAACAGTATGGCACCAAGATGTCTTATTGTGCATGTAGTGTCATACTGAGGTTACAGTGTGGTACTGGAAATGGGCTGTAGTATGTGTTACAAAAGTGGTAAAATATAGTCATCCACATTCGTATTAAATATGGATTCATAAGTATTTGTCTTGTATTAGCGTAACTTTTCATTGTTATTGTTTTTTTTCCAGCTGACAGCATCAGTTAATGTATGTAAAGTTACCCATCCACCCATCCATCCACCCACCCATCCATCCATCCATCCATCCACCCACCTACATACATTGGCGTCTTTGATTTACGTGTCTTTATTTGTGAGAGTGTATCCCCCGCAATGGACTGTTATCCCATGCACAGAGTGCCTCACCTGTGCTCCCTGGGACAAATCTCCAGCCTGCGGGGTGAACCTGTACTGGACAAGCAGTTTATTGTGTTCCTAAATGTTCACGGAGCTACAATCATCAGTGAAGTTGATCAAAACTAAGAAAAACCATATCATGGGATGTGTCCCCCTAAGCCATATTTAAAAGCCCGGTTAGCGGTAGCCGTCTCTAACATTTGAGTTTATGTAAATCTCGAGCACTTTAAACTTTTATTTGAACCTACTGCAGTGCCAGTCAAAAGTCTGGACACACCTTCAAATATGAAGTGATGCGTATAAAATATGAAGTTATGAATATCAAATATGAAGTGATGAAAATCACATATGAAGTGATGCATATCAAATATTGCAGAGAAGTGTTTAATGTCAAATTCTGGACTCTTCAAAACAGCCCCCTTTGCTTCGATAACAGCACTGTAGACCCTTGGCATTCTCTCAGCCAGCTTCCAGATGTATCCACCTGGAATGCTGCCCCCACAGCCCTGAAGCACTTCTCGGCACAAGTTGGCTACCTTGCTCTTAGTCTTCGATCCAGATCTCCCCACCAGCCCAATAGGGTTTAGGTCTGGGATGGTGGGGGCCAGATCATCAGTCACAGCACTCCATCTCTTTCCTTGTTCGCAAGATAACACAGTACTTTCCCAACCTTGAGGTGTATTTAGGGTCGTTATCTTATTGAAAAACAAATGATTTTCAGTAAATCTGTCTAGAATTTTGACTAACATTTTATGTATGTCTAAAAAAACAATTTACCTCCATTGTATACATCTCCTATCTTTGCCTAAAACGTCGAATGCAATTCAATGCTCTTTCAAGAACAAATTCAATGAAAATGGGATTGAAAAATGCACAGCCAGTGAAACTGTTGTTAGCACAGTGGGAGCTGTGTATCACTGACTGGGATTTTCACGGTAGTGGAGCATAACTATTATTGTTTTTTGTGAGCAGGGATTTCAGGCAGACGTATAGGCAGACCGATGCGTGAGGGTCTCATGCAGATGCACTGGGATCTAGCTGCCAGCACTTGTTGACACAAGCCTTCATCTCCGGCCTTGTACAATTCACAGTATGTAGCAAAAACAATTAGATCAATGGCACTCTTATCTGATCGTACTTCTTTCAGTCTGCATATTGTGCTAAGACTTTTCGTTTGTGCCCGCAGTGCAAGGCAAACAAAAACCTGTAATGTTTTGCGTATCAGTTGTGCTTCTCGGAGCATAATGAATTTGTAAGCCTTGGATTCAGCATAGAAATGTTGGAGAAAGACTGTTTCCCCCATACAGAGGCCCAGGCTGTGTCCAGCACACACCCGGCGCTTAAGTCCAACATTCTTCAGCTGCTTACGCAAAAGGCTCCCAGAGGCACAGAATCCAGCTGGCCGCAGAGGCGTGGAGCACACCCCAAGGGCTTATTTAACTTACACCAGACCCCCGATTCAAAGTGTGATTGTCTGCACACACTGACACTGCATTTCAATGGTGTGATTTACCAGTGCAATTTTAACCTAAATGCAGGAGAGAGACCAAGGGCTGTGACTGTAGATGGTGAGCGCTCAGAATTAAGACAGTTTTGTGTTGTTACTGCCTAACATTGGAGCCAAAGCAGAGTAGAAACCTGTACTGTATTCCCAGCATATAAATGTTTTGGAAAGGAGCTTGTTTCTGGTTGAACGCAGTTGTATAGACTGAATGCCTGTTCTGTCTTGTTGAGTGCTTGCATGGAGTAACAGGAAATACCCACGGGCTCAGGCGATTTCCTTTTGATATTCTGTACCAAGGAATGATGCCGGAATGCTGTTTGGAATGAACAGTTACCAGGTTCTTTTTACACAACAGCTAACATGTTATTTGGTACAGAAGTACAGTCTGCCTCGTATGTTGCTCAGTTCACATATATAATTAATTTCATTTTTTCATAATGACCGTCTTTCCATGTCTTTCAGTTAGGTGCAATTAGGTCTTAAATTCCCCATGCTGTGTTATTGTGTGTGTCTGTGTGTTCTGTGATAGACTGGCATTCCACCTAGGGTGTGCCACAGCCCTGTGACCCCCACACAAGATTCTGACCTGGATCAGCCTTAATAGAAAACCAATGGATAACAACAGCTTTATGCCATAACTTACATGTTCATTTTCATGTATCTCAGATTTGTATACCCTGGTCTTTGTTATGGGGGGTGGGAGTTAGCATTAGGGTTATGGGGAGGGGGGGCTGGAGCTTATCTCAGGGAGTGTTGGACATTTGACAGGGGACACCCTGATCGGGATGCCAGTCCATCACAGGGCACAGGTTAGGGGACACCATGATCGGGATGTCAGTCCATCACAGGGCACAGGGCAGGGGACACCCTGATCGGGATGTCAGTCCATCACAGGGCACAGGGCAGGGGCCACCCTGATCGGGATGTCAGTTCATCACAGGGCAGGGGACACCCTGATTGTGATGTCAGTCCATCACAGGGCAGGGAACACCCTGATCGGGATGCCAGCCCATCACAGGGAACAGGGCAGGGGACACCCTGATCGCAGTCCATCACAGGGCACATGGCAGGGGACACCCTGGACGGGATGCCAGTCCATCACAGGGCACAGGGCAGGGGACACCCTGATCGGGATGCCAGTGCATCACAGGGCACAGGGCAGGGGACACCCTGATCGCAGTCCATCACAGGGCACAGGGCAGGGGACACCCTGATCGGGATGCCAGCCCATCAAAGGGAACAGGGCAGGGGACACCCTGATCGCAGTCCATCACAGGGCACAGGGCAGGGGACACCCTGATCGGGATGCCAGTGCATCACAGGGCACAAACAATACACAGAACTTTGAGATGCCAGCTTGCCTGGCTGTAGGTTGCTGGACTGCAGCCTAAAGCCTGTGGGACACTGGAAGGACATGCAACCTCCATGCACACACAAAGCATAGGTGGGATTCAGGAACCACTGCCCTAATCAATGATTATTCAGCTTCCTTCTGAACAACTACTTCAGGTATAACCTCATGGGCATGAAAGAACATGTAGTGTATATTATCAGATGTGTGACTGGACTTTAAAGGGAACAAGGATTGTCAATTCAGTTCTCATGTAAATTTTTCCTAATTCAAAAGCTATGAGATAACTGAAACAAAGTCATCCAAGACCATTATTGATGATCTTGAGATTAAGTTGCTTTTACTATAGTACATGCTTCTGTAATAAATATTTTTGGGAACACTTGATGGGGTACAAATACTTAGCAATTACTCAGTTACTGCTGAAGTACAAATCATGAACAAATATAGTTGCTACTTGAGATAAAACATGCGCCATGATTCATTAATGATGAACAAACATGAGATCAGTATTTCATTTGTGTTATTCATGACTCGTTCCTTCAGTAGTTCACAAAGGTTTAGAGAATTAACAGACACAGTAACAAATATGTAAACTGCCAGAGATAAAACACGGGTAAGGATTCATTAATAACTGAACATGAGATCAGTATGTAACTAAGTCTCAAATTTAGACTCCTCGACACAGCCCCCTTTTGCTTCGATAACAGCATTGTAGACCGTTGGCATTCTCCCAGCCAGCTTCCAGATGGAGCCACCTGGAATGCTTCTCCGACTGCCCTGAAGGACTTTCCACAAGTTCTGGGCACAAGTTGGCTACCTTGCTCTTTGCCAGATCATCAGTCATAGCACTCCATCTTTTTCCTTGTTCACAAGATAACACAGTACAGACGCTCCTCTACTCGCAAACGAGATACGTTCCGAACGGCCGTTCGTAACTTGAAATGTTCGTAAGTCGTTATTCAACATCATTTTAAGGGCATACGCAAGTACAAAGAACTACGATGCTGGGAGTACGCATGCTACGCTGCTGTGCTGTGGGAGTAGTGGCCAGAAGTCGTACTAGGCGGAATTGGAGCGCAGAAAAAAAATTTGATGTTGCGGACAGGAAACGGGAGCCCAATGAACACAATTTGGACTTACAGTCCTCATCGTTTGTATGTCTGAAAGTTCGTAAGTTGAAAGTGCGTAAGTAGAGGAGCGTCTGTATTTATATAACCTCGAGGTGTGCTTAGGGTCGTTATCTTATTAAAACAAATGATTTTCAGTAGGTGTGTCCAGACTTTTGACTGGTACTCTATGAATATATAAAAAAATGATTTTTACCTCACATACTTCACATACATCTTCTGTCTTTACCTAATATGTTGAATGCAATTTAATGTTCTTTCAAGAAGGAAAACAATGATAATGGGATTTCTTTGCCTAAAAATGCACAGTCAGTTATAGTGTTTCCAGACTGGGAGCAGCGTAACGCAACTGTTATAGTCTCTGTGAGCAGGGACTTCAGGCACATGTATAGACAGAATGATACGAGGCTTGTTTGATTGCAATATTATATATTTGCATGTACATAATCCCACGTAAACCATGCATATTTTTTAAGATAACTGCGGTTTATCTTGTTATCTACTGCTGTTTCCTTGTATAAAATGGGTTAAGATTCTGGGAAATGATGTCATCGTTGTAATTGCATTATAGTGCCACCTGGTGGGAAATACCATGCAGAGCTTTTACTGTTTTAAGGCTGTTGAGGCAGAGGGCCAAAACCAGGGGCGGACTGACTTTTCTGGGGGCTCTAGGGTGACATGGATAGGGGCCCCTTAAAAAGGGATTTCAGCACAATAGAACATCCATCATACACTAAATAAATTGCGGGATGCCGGCGATACTTATTGATCAGGGTGGGGGCGGGAGCGAAATCGGTATGCCGATTTTCTACTGGGCTACTTTATACCGCTCCGGTTGGCAGTGAAACACCTGGGAGAACCGAGTGGTAACAGAAAGCTGGGCATCGCCAAGTATCAAAGTGGGATAGCCCATTATAGCCGGGATGGGGGCAACTTAGTACCTCCTTCAAAGTAAAATGCAAATAACAGACATTTTTCTATAACTCAAATGATAATTTATCTTATATACAGGGACGTAAGTTATGGAAATTCTATCTTCATGCCCCCAGTTTTTTCAGGGGCCCCAGACGGCTGCCTGTAGTCCTGCAAATTTGAAGTTTCTTTACCCAAAAATATATCACTTTTCTAATGGACTAATGCCAATAAAAGACTAATGTAAGACTTATGCTTGAAATAGTTCTCATCTTACAAATCACTTTCCTCATTAGAAGGTTTACCATGCAAAGCACCTAACATAACGCATGATTTATGATGTCATGAGATAAAACAGAACTGAAGAGACCTGATTTCAGTAATAACTCTGTTTTGATAAAATATGCAGTTACGGTGTTTTCTGGGTCAGCCAGCTGGCGTGAGATTTTCAATGCCAAGTCTGCACACACATTCACATGTATGTAAGAGTTTTATGATCTTGTAAATAGCCTGTAGGGTTTGCAAACTGCCCCACCGCTTTTGGTGTAGCTAATTAGAGGTTTGTAATGGAATAACAGATTTGTTGTAAGATTTCTTGTATGAGCGTGTAAGTTTTCAGCCCTGTTTTTTGCCTTTGTATGGCACTGCAGGAGTCCAGTCTCCTCAAAAGGGCCATAATCCAGAAAGTTTGCAAAAGGAACTGCTCTCCTTTCTCATATCCTGTATCCCTCCTGTCGGCAAGCGCCGAGATACGAGAGCCCGAAGGAAACTCCATCTCCATCGACTTTGATGTTGTGTGACTCTGACTGACTTTCGTTTTACAGTTTTTCTTTTGTCCACCAGGAATTCTTTGAAAAGGTTTGGATTTAGGCAGCATTTCCAAACTGATGCCAACCAAATGATATTGCCGTCGCGTATATAGGTAGTAAGGCAGTGCTTTGCGTTTGAAGCAGATGTGCCAGAAGTTAGCCCGTCACCATTAAGCTTGTGCAAACCTGCAGCGTTACACAGAAGCAGAATGTTTTAATATGATCTATTGCAGGTGATGGATTGCTCACCTGAACCCCCTGCAGCTGTGCATTACTGATTCTGCAGGCCGGGTGCCCGACACGGTTTCCACCCGCGCGCCTCCAGCTGGAACGGATGAGCTTCCCGGCCGGTTTGCAGTGCCTTATACTGCAGGTACAATCATGGCGCCAGTGATTTTAATCATCCCTGAAACTTGCAAAGAGGCATTGCTGATAACACAGGAACAGGTAAACCCAATGAAGCGAGGACTTCGTTAACAGCAGAAAGGAAAACATAATTCCACTTGGGTTCTTAAATCTTGGAAGCTACATTTGCTTCATGGGATATTTTGAGGATTTTGTCCTCTTTCATTCCAAAACTGTGGGACTGTTACACTGTGATATCAAGTGAATTTAACGATATATTGTGTTGTTCTTCCATCCATCCATCCATCCATCATCCTCCGCTTATCCGAGGTCGGGTCGCGGGGGCAGCAGCCTCAGCAGGGAG
>JAODKC010000117.1:15710395-15724114 GCA_026777985.1 Mormyrops attenuatus | reverse complement strand
GGTTACTGGCTTATCGGGGTAACTTGCTGGATTTAAGGTATCACAGTTTAAATGGACTTCGTATTAGTTCACTTACATTTTGCCCAGACTACCTTAAATCCAACAAGTTACCCCGATAACCCAGTAACCCCGCTTCGTAGTACAGGCCCCAGGTGTTGAACATAAAAGAAATAACACCAATATAAAAATGTGATACTGTGATGCGTTTTGGAATGACTACATTTTTGGGTAGATATTTGATTAGGATCCTGGTTACGAGCTGTCATCCTTTAACCTTATTTTTCCTGATATTTTACTGGACCATAAAAGATGGGCAATTAGTGGTGATTGCCAAGTGACAAATAATTTAATACATTTACTGCTACATATTTCTTTCATGTGTTGTGAAATATTACTTTGTATTATGGAGTAATTCTACATCTTAGAAGGGAAGTACTTCAAAATGTATTTGTCTAAGAGCCACAATAGAAAGATAACAAATGACAATAGAGTGGAACGCCAGGTTTGCTTGGGGAGTCCAGTGACAATAGCCGGCACTTTTGGAGAGTGTGTAGCATGTAAGAAAAAAGCTAAACTTCAAGCCTTATTTAACGGCGTGTTGTGATTCCCACCGGAGGTTTCTGATGGTCACCAGTTTGCCTGTTTGGTATGTGGTGCACTCTCTTTCATGTTACATGCATAATATGGATTGGCCTTCAACAAGAACTGAAGGAGAATGGATGGATGAGAGCTGAGACATGAAAACAGGAGGGCTGGAAAGGGAGAAGGGGAGTGATGCAGCTCACCATTAGGATGAAAGAGATCAATATCTTTGTCGACTGCAGCCAGCGGACACATTAGCTGACTTTCTGCCACGCCTATAGACTCAGCAGGGACATTTATCAAGGAGGGAGAGATGGGCTAGACAGGAATTGTGGAAAGGACGACACACACACCGGTTAGTAACTGTGCCTTCTATCGCTGCACATACACTGCAATTATAACAATACATAGAAGACTAGCATGGACCCTCTGGGGAAAATGGAATTGGTTAAGTGATATTCTCTCCCGATCACCATTTTTCAACACCAGCACCCGCCCTCGCACTGTTACATCTGTGGTGCTTCTACTAGTACAGCTGCTTGTGATTCTTTATAGAAAATTTATTATCATTATTACTTTTCTCATTATTACTTTTCTCTGTTGTTCTTATAATTCTGTCATTTCTGTCTGTGGCGACACCAGGCAGCAGTAAACACGCTATACACTGATACTGACTATGAAGCCATCCAAGTAGTGAATTATCTGGAAAAAGTCACAATCTTTATGATTCTGATATGAAAATACCACAGAAAGTTTGCATCCAACTTCTTAAATATTTATTTCATGTCAATGAACAAAATTAAATACTTTCACAGCAGTGGTCAACAGCACTTAAAATTGTTCAAATAATAGAACTGATAATAATACTAATAATTATAATTCATTGGAGGCCACATTTTAAACACAAACATTTACAAGTAGTACTTGGCATTAAAAACAATGGCAATACAATATATTTTAAGACACTTGGTGTTTTTTTTAATAATTTTGTTTCATTTTAATATCACAGAGGTTTAGCAACAGTCTAAACAGTAAATATTGATTTAGATACAAAACCACTGCGAAACGTCTAGGGGCCATCTGAACAAAATGGGACTAAATTAAAAAGAAATAAAACATTCAAACTGCTTTACTGGTATTACAAACTTCAACCATCAAATGTTCCCCCACTCACCAACACTCAGTTATAAGTATAATCATAATAAATAACACGTACATACATTTGCAAAAATATTCCCATATTTCCCTTTATGTCAAGGCTCATAGTGTTGAATAGTTCACACTGAAACAAGTAAACAAAGAGAGCGGGGTACTGTAATAGGGGCAAAGGTCCTTCATGCATTATACACAACGGCGACAATGTTGCAAATATGCCACAAGAGGGCGCAGGCTGACACAAGTCAAAAATGGCCGCTTTCCCAAGGCATATAGTTCTGTATTAATACTGTTTCATAAAAAGGATCCTGTCCTGCAGCTGAGGAAAGTATTTGATTTTAACAAGCCACTAAAATGTCTCACACTAATTTGTGAGATACTACACTTCTCTTGAATATTAGTGGGCAAAAAGTCTCAGTTACTACAAAACAATCTATCCGACCTGGTCTCATTTTCTCCTGATTTTTAAAAGCCTGACTGCGCCACAGCTACTCTGAGCCTTAAACAAGGTGCATGAAATATCAGCCCTTTTCCACGATTATCTTGACTATAATTCTCAGTATTAAAAAAACGCCTGCGGATGGAATATCGCTGTAATCCAGTGGGTGTCCTTTGGTTATGATGGATTCCAAGCTGACAAAGCATCAGTACACCATAGATAAGACATGCAGGATTTCTGACACCCTAAACAGGGCCGCGTTTTAGAGTAATGATGTCACAAGTTTATAAAGTTACGGCTTTTGCGTAGGCTATTTCTTCTTCGGCTTATTAAATACATGCCAGTGGGTCAACAGTTAAGTAATACAATACCTATGAACTTCCTTGAGAGACAGGATTGTGTCGATCATGTGTTGTTCAGTACCTTAAGTAAACATCAGGTTTGACTGCCATAAATCAGCAACAAGTCAAGAAGAGCAGATTGTGTGGACAATGGCACGTGGGACTGACGGCCCGTTATCGCACTGTCACGTTAGCCGCGGATTGTATTAAAAAACGAAAAGCCCGTGTGACAAAGAAAACACAGAAACAGAAGGGAGGTAAACGATAAAAATCAAAATATGTAGGAACATATGAATTTATGTACATATATGTGTGTATGTGTGTACATACACATATATACATATATTATACTATTTAAATTTATCTATACTTTTCCATATAGTATATTGCAAAGCATTACGCTATGTTGACAATAAAAATAAAAATTAACAACTACCTTTACTGTTTTTTTATATTTTGCGATATGTAGTACGAAATGTACCGAAATCTTCAGTGGTGTCATTCTTTAAGTGTGACCCTGGCCAAACGTTAAAGGTTCAGCTGGGCTATGGGAATGCACCGTGATGTCCCTCCTTAGCACGGCTGAGCAGTACGGGCAGGCGTCCCTCCTGCGTCTCCATCACTTCAAGTCCAAAACGTCTTCCTCGAAGGAGGACGTGAGTGCAAAGGGGCTGGCCAGCGAGGGGCTCTCCTCCCGCACCTCGATGCGCTCAAGCTCCGCTTCAGAGCTCGATGAGCAGTGCCGCGGGGCGTCTGAATCCGTGTCTGCCGACTCGGAGTCCACCCTGCGGGAAAGCGGCTGGCTTCAGCACAGATGCAAAGCACCAAGCACAAGTGCAACAGTAATCGGATTAACAGTGCATTAATATCGACGGCAGGTAAAAATGGAATATTGGCCCACGTTCGATTTAATAAGTTCAAGTCTTATTGTCTTTAATGGTTTTTGAGATATGGCTGGTGGGGTACCTCCTGACTTTATGAATGGGGACTAGGGTTGCAAAATTACAGGAATATTCTTGTTAATTCCCATACTTTCCCGTTAATTCCCATGGAAAGTTTCTAATGTGGAATATTTCCAAAATTCCGCAGCTTAACTTCCCATGGAACAGAAAGTTTCTGGAAAGTTTCCAGAAATTTTCCACCCCTTTGCAACCCTAGTGGGGACCTCACTTTTGTTTTCATGGCAGGGTTCAGTCCTTGATGGTGGGATTTCATAACAAATCTTAAATTTATTACAAAAACGTGCTTTTTTATACTTTATTTTGGTGCCTAGCTTAGTAGGGTTTTTTGTAGGTTTCTATGAGAAAAGTGAGGGTGAAACTAATCACTAGAAAATCTCTGCATTTCAATGGATAACCTCAGTGTAGCTTTTGAAAGACGTAATGACAAGGCATAGGCTGGCAAAAAGAGTAAGAAACCTCCATTTTTGTGAAAAAAATGGCATGTGACATTTCTGGACAGAGAAATGATAAGCTGAACGTGAAGCGTTTTGGGCTGCTTTTCACATTATCCTCAAGTCCACCTGCCGGTACCTATTAGCATATAATAGAGGTGCAGACAGATGACACAAACCCTTATTTTATCCCTTTAGCACTGACATGGCAGACAGGTATAATGTAACTCCACCGCGGTTACATTGCACTAGGAGAAAACTCCAGTTACTGTTGAACTAACACATTGTCCAAAACTAAATGAAATTCATTATTTATGTGAAATTCAACTCTTGGCCTTAAAAAACCTGTTTAAGATGAAGTGTGAGAAACTGGTAACTAGGGGTAACCATGTGGAATAGTGACAAGTGTGAACTGCATTAAGCTACACAGTAAATATAAAACACAGTGTTTGCATTTCGTTTAGCACTAATGTATGCTGTGAGCTCCTGTGAGAAACATCTAAGCTGGTCTTACGCGACAGGTCACGTTGGTCCATGAACTTGTCAACAATTCTGTTAGCACTTCATTAGCAATCCATAGCAGAACATGAGGTAGCAGCAGTTAAGAAGCCTCATCAGGTCTGAAATCGGTGTTAAACATACACATTTAGAGCACTATGTTACTGTATTCATATCCTTAATCATTAGTCATGGCCACTTTTATGTTCCATGCATAGGTAATATTTCATGGAGGCCATTTTTGTACCAACATTTCACTGGATGGGCGACATGGTGGTGCAGTGGGAAGCCTCATACTTCCCAGGTTGTGGGTTTAAATCCCATTCTATGTGTGTGTGTTTGTGCTGTTCAGGTAGCCCCTGTGACGTGTCCCACGTAGGGTGTTTGGGCAACCCCAGTGACGTGTCCCACGTAGGGTGTTTGGGCAACCCCAGTGACGTGTCCCACATAGGGTGTTTGAGTATGGCAATGTGCCGTAATCAGCATGCGCTCCTTACCTCCTCCTCCCAAGTATGATTAGTCAACAATGTAGCAGCAATCGTGGCATGTGATTCATTAGTAAAATGTCTTCTGATTGAACAAAGCAGACTTATAATAAAACCAAATAACCCCAAACATGCATGTGTCCTCCAAGACCTCCAAAAATCCTTCAGAAGAGCAATGACTGAGCACATTGCTCAGTTAAGGATGGTAGCTGGTTTAGCGCTCAGCGTGCTCAGTGGATGTCCAGGTCCAGTGCCAGGTAGCCCCTGCGCTATGGACTCCGCCTACCTGAGTGGCTCCTCACCTGTCACTGCTGGCTGACCTCAAGGCCCTTGGTTTGGGCTCCTTCTCTGCCAGCCTCTTGCTGGTCTTCCTCTGCTTCACCGTGTTCTCTGATTTACTGCTGGGCTCCTCTGTAAGACCTGCTCACAGACACGAACGTCAGCATTGTCCATCAGCCATGGATGCCGTTTCCCAAAATGATTTACAATGCCAGGATCACCATAAGAGCAACTGTCATATATCCCTGCCCTTGGGGGTACCTGGATTTGATTCCCAACCAATGTGTTATACATTCAAAGTTTCCCTTCAATAAAGTTTTTATTTTTTTAAGGATAATTTAATCAATATGAAAACAGAGTGGATTATGGTCACCCCAAGTGGCAGCACATGAGAAGTCTGCATGAGAACATACTGTAGCTGAAACAGGTTTACACTGAGCCAGAGTAAAACAGGAATGTTCTGCCTCAGCTCACCGAGAAGCTCCTTCCGCGTGCGGCTGGCAATCTCCTTGATTTCCATGCGGGACAGAGAAAGCGAGTGCGAGACGGACACCACAGGGGAGGGAGTGGGCGTACTGGGCACAGGCGTGGTCACCACCTTGTTGATGAGCGGCGACTTCAGGGGCCTCTCGATGCTGCGGCCCACCAGGTTGCACAGGGGGATCCTGAAGATGTGCTTCGCCTGAGCCTCGCCTTCAAAAGGAGGGGGGGGGGTCAGAGCAAGGGGACAGCGACCAATACATGGTGGTGGGACGGGGGGGTACAGGACAGCAAACAATGAAGGGTGATCCTGTAAGACCTGAGAGAATGAGCTACAAGACCTGCTGGCGCAGCGGGAAATGATAGAAATCTCATGTAAAAGTAGTACTATGGCTAATACAAAGTACTTGTACTATGGTGAGTATATATCAGCCATTAGCTAACAATGCAAAAGTTGTAAGTTAAAATCCCCGCAAACCAACATAAATGATAACAGTTCCCTCTGATGTTAGTTGTTTAAGATAAAAGAATGATACATGAATGAAATGTACTAGCAGCTGCCATGCCACAGTATTTTCTTATTTGTGCCCATGTTGTGCTAATTGAGCAAAGGTAGATTAAACCAGTGCTTGAAGTGGGAAAAACAGATGTGGTACTCCCCTTGTTATTCAGTAACGGGTGCCGGTACTCCCCTTGTTATTCAGTAACGGGTGCCGGTACTCCCTTGTTATTCAGTAACGGGTGCCGGTACTCCCCTTGTTATTCAGTAACGGGTGCCGGTACTCCCCTTGTTATTCAGTAACGGGTGCCGGTACTCCCTTGTTATTCAGTAACGGGTGCCGGTACTCCCCTCGTTATTCAGTAACGGGTGCCGGTACTCCCCTCGTTATTCAGTAACGGGTGCCGGTATTCCCCTTGTTATTCAGTAACGGGTGCCGGTACTCCCTGTGCTATTGAGTACCAGTAGATACTGAGGGGTACCAGCACTCTGGAGAGAAAAACAAAGAGGTGCTGGTACTGAATACCAGTGAGTACTGACCCACTTCAAGGACTCTATTAAACCAAATCTCTTAAAATATGCCTATCTCTGTAGAAATGATTTCTGTGCTTTTTTGTAGCACAGAACAAAGGTGAGCCAATTAACATATTTATCATTAAGGTACTCACATTATGAACTGAAGAGTTAAACTTATTGATAATAACGTAAATTTAATTTGATTCTATGTTTAACCTCTCCATTCTGTAGATGTGTACATTATACATTAATTAAATTTCTAATGCCACACTAAACATTACTGAATAAAAAATTAATACAAATCAATTTAGCCTTTATCTTCTAATCGGACATTATGAGAAAAAGATGTGCCTCATGATAACTCTACATTGATAATGAATAACAACGAAAACTGTTTTCTCAGAATTTTAAATTTAATAAAAAGCTAACCACCTTTATGGAACCGATTACCGTAAGGTGTGTTTGTGTTAATTAACATGCCAGTTAAGATATCGGACATCAGGCTGAACTACCTCCCACGGATGCATGCTAATGCAGAATGCGAAAAATAACAAGACACTTTAGAATTTAGCATAGCAATGACTGTACAATCATGTGAACAGCACAGTCCAGGGCATTATGTATGGTATGTATGTGCCAGCGTGTCCCATATCAACACTGTAAAGCTGTTTGTAAATTTTCAGCACTCATCTACACTTGAACTAATGTAACTAATTACAATGACAGATCAGCCATCTTATTACTTCCAGATGCCATGTTTGCACGTTTTCTGCCTGGTACGATTTCTGTTTTTAGCAGTATTTAATATTTTAAATGACTGTCTGCTAATATAAATGTAGATCATTTAGTAATTTCAATTAACATTAGCATAACAATAAACATAGTTTTAAATGAAGATAATGGTAACAATGAACAAACAATACTTTAGCAGTAATAGAAACACAACTTCTCTGGACTACCACTGAATTACTTGTGTGTCCAAAAAATCTGTAATCCTCTTCACCAAGCCTTTTGACCAAATAAAAGCCGTGGCTTGAGTAATAATCAACATTCAGGGCTGATCTCAACAGTAGACAAAGCAGCCGACTGCATGGTTCTGCTCCAGGACAATGGGGCCTGAATTTATGGGGGACTTTCGGGGTTCAGTAAACACTGAGTTGCTTAACGTGGCCACTGGGCGGCACCAGGTGCAGGTTTTTCCTGCAGCTCCGACTTCTGAGAGTGGAATGCTAATCAGATTTGTGAATAAATCGTTGCAAGTCTGCACTGTGCAAAGCTCAGATGAGAAAGTCAGGCCAAAGGTGAGACAAAACCAACATGTGATGGAGGAAATCAAATGCACACCCAACACTATTATACATTATATTGCAGGACTAAGTTCCCAAAAAAATTAAATGCAGAGACAAAATGTTAATCAAAACTAATATATGGAATTATTTTGGAATATACATATACGTGTTAAGGGAGATGTTAAAAATGCTATTATGTTCAACCATCAACATTCCTGCGATCGGATATGATACTGGGATTTTAAAACATTATTACATTTCTGGGTTTAGCCAATTAGAGGAAGCTCTTATATTCAGATTCAAACAACATCTAGTGCAGCAGAAAGCTAAACAAAAAAGAAATTAAGGAAATTAAACAAATAAATTAGACAAATTAAGTAAATTTTCAGATTCAAGCTGGGACAGCTTGTTGTGTGTATAACTATTAAACATTCTTTAGAATAAAGCAAATTAGATCTTTCATTTCGGTGCCCAGTATCATACGATATTATGAATATCACATATCCATAATATGGCAGTCTAGGGTGGACAGCAGTAGCAGAAGCCCCCGCAGAGCACACAGGACGCGTACGAGCGGCTGACCAAAGGCTTCCTGTTTTGTCACTTCCTCCTTGGCATCTCTGGCCGAAAGATGGCTTTGACAAAATGATACACGGAGCCGGTGTTGTTAGGGGGCCATGCTGTGCCAGGCCCTCGCCCTCCCCCCGCTCGCCTCGACTGAGCAGCATTGCCGGCGAGAGGCGTGGGAATGCTGCCCGTCGGAGGGCACTGCAGTGGCATGCTGCTGCTAATGACGGGCATGCTGGCGAAGTGACAGAGACGGAGCTCAGAGACTCCTTAAATACCTTCAGCTTCTTTGGACATGTACTGGGAGAGCTTGCTGCCGTAGGGTATTCTAATAGAATCTGATGTTTGAAAGGAAACACAACAGAACACAGTGTGTTTATGACACATCAGACAGAGAGAGGAATACGACGGTGGCACTGAGTGGTCCTGAGGCAGCTAAGACCTTCTAGCAGGGTCTTGCTGATGTTCTCTGCGGGCAGCTCCTAAATTTCTTCTGTTCCTATATGAAGCAGCTGCTTTAGATAAAAGAGTCCCATTAATAACCAAACCTAAATGAATGCTAGAACCTGATCATTTAACCCCCCGAAACAGGTAATACTCTGCATTTTCTAAGGATCATTTCCACAGCTGGCTTTCTGCTGAGTTAAAGTACCACGTTGAAGAACATTAGGGATACAGATTCTCAGGTTCTCTCAGGTTCTCGGAGACTGTCTGATCCAGGGTATAAATCCACCCAGCTTTGATCCCCATTTCTAACATTCTCTGTTTTGCATTTCAATACCCGGTTTGATCTTTTATTAACAAATGATGTCCATGGTTAGGAATTACCCCTTGCCTACATACTATATGTAACCCTTTTATGTAGATGTAATTTCTGTTTTGTTGTAATTTTCCTGTTACTGAGGTTGAATTCAGAATTTTATCTAATCATAAATCCAGAGAGTGAATTACCAATTCCCCATTATAGCATTTCTCTCCCCCCGAAGATTGATGTTTTCATTTAAGCGTGGGCCACCCACTATAAAAGTCAAGGACATTGTGTACGAGCATTGTTGCCAAGTTACAGATATATTAAGTTGATTAGATTCATCAGAGGAAAGCATTACCTAAACAGCTTTTTTTCTAAGTCTCAACGAGTACTGTTTTAATACACTTGAGATTTAAAAACTAAACAGTGGTTCATGACAGAAGCTAAAGAAGTCAAACCAACAGGGAAATCTTCCCTGCAAGAGGGGTCTCAGTTTCATAACCACACAAGGAATAAAAGTGTGGTTTAAAGTTCAGACTCAGGAAAGGAGCAATGTTTCATATCTGCTCCTAATGCCTCTGACAAGTATATGTGGCATAAAGAAAATATCCCAGTTAATTTATAACTCACGGCACAAATGTCATGGAAGCAGACTAAAATGGAATTAAAATATTTTTTAAAGAGATACTTGATTGTATGGTAGCGAAAAGTGCTCAGAATAATGTTAAAAGAGTCATAAAGCCTTTCATATTTCATGGAGGAAATGTGAGTTTATGACCTGTGCATCAGCAAACTTATTGCATGTAGGACTTTTAACCTTGTACTGTAGTACCTGTTCAGTGGAGAAATAGTAGCAGTAATTAAGCAGCACTCCACACTTTCAGCTAAGAGAGCTGTCCTGGTCAGAGGATCGCATGGATAACACAATCACTCTGCTTGACTGGGCAAACAAGAGGGCGCTTTAATGATGAAAGAGGCAAAGCTCTGTTTATAGCCGCATTAATGCAAATGGGCACTGACCTTATTTAGTTAAAAGGTTATTCCTCCATATTTATGCCCATATATGGTTCTGAGAACTGATGGGCTGCTCTCAGGATGCTCAAGTTAATCTCCAATGCGGGAGGACAGCAAAAGGAGCAGGGGGACTTGGGGGACTTGGGGGTCTTGGGGGACCCCAGCTTTTCATACAGACTTTTCATTCATACTACAGAGGAGAACTTCAATTTCTGCAGTGTAAATGTAACTAATATACAAACACACACAGGCACACACACACACACACACACACACACACACATGGACACACACAAACACACACACGGAGACACACACACACACTCACTCACACACACACACGGACACACACAAACACACACACGGAGACACACACACACACACACACGGACACACACAGGTACTCAAACACACAGAGACAAACACACACACACACACACACACACACACACACACACACACAGCCCAGATGGACTTGTTTACATTCTTCAAACTGTCACATCCTTCTTCCAGATCCATCCTCATTCACGGGAAACCTGCCACTGATCGGCAGCGGGCACCTAATGACTCAGCTAGGCTTTAATTACAAGGCCGTATGTTTCTGTCTGGTCCCAGCAGGCTGAAGGGGGCGCCGCACACTCCGCAGACTAGTCTGGCTCTTATGATTAAATTTAAACTGGTGCGCATGTTTGCAGCAGAACATCATGAACTTCAGCTGATTCTCCCTGTGCCATCTCTGAACTATCCTGACTGCCACTGAGGATGGCCCAGCTCCTGCACACTTTCCTTCATGGTCTATAAACCCTACCAGAGGTGCAGGTCCAACATTCTGCTCACTCCAAATCAAGTTTCCTTATTTTTTAATATAAGCCCAGTGTTTAATCAGCGGACACTGCAGGCTGCGCCATCTCATCTTCTGGCTTCTGCCTGAGGACACAGAGGCTCTATCAGGTACTGAAGCATTTAATGTTTAATAACAAATTCCACTCATTTGGTTTTATTCCCTCCCTTCCTGTCATCTACACCAATCCGCTTGTGGACTTTGTATTAGTGCCATTTCACAAGTTCATCTTTAACTGAAAGGGGCTCATCCCCCCCCCCCTCCCCAGTGATCACCTGAAACACCCCTTTCACTATTACTTGTGATTTCAACTGCATTACAGGCCACAGTGCTTTGGGTCCTTTCAACACCATCCTGCAGGGGGCGCTCACCATCTCCCAGTGGCGAGGGGAAGACGGGCATCTCATAAGCCGTGGGGGTCTGAGGGGAGCTTTGAGAACTGGTGTCTCTGGAACTGCAGTTGGAAGCTGCGTTCAGAGATGCAGAAGACACATAGTAGATATCAGACTGCAGAGTGGGGGGGGGGGGGGGGGGTTGGAATACAGCACAACAGAAAAAAAAACTTGTCACACTGATGTAGCTATATCTTCTGCCCTGACTTTAATAATATTTTATACTAAAATATATTTTATCCTGACGTTCTGTACATTTTCAACCCACTGAGCAGGAGTTACGGGACATACATTATCATCCCAGCTAAGTCTGTCCAGTTAATTAATTGTTCAAGTGCACCCCCTATTCCCTGTATTTCATTTTACACATATATTACTAAGAAGTAGGATTACATATTAAACATCATTTTAAAGTTATGACTGCAATCAAAGCAATAATAGCGCTGCAGCACAAATGGGAAATTGGCTAACATTTATACTGCAGAAATGACACATTACTGCTCCTATGTACTGCAGTGATCAGGGACAGACTGCTGTTTCTATGTACTGCAGTAATCGCTGACATACTGCTGTTCCTATGTGTTGCACAGATGAGAGACATAACACTGTGTACTGCAGAGATCAGAGACATACTGCTATTCCTATGTACTGCAGTAATCAGGGACAGACTGCTGTTTCTATGTACTGTAGTGATCAGGGACAGACAGCTGTTCCTATGTACTGCAGTGATCAGGGACAAACTGATATTCCTTGTACTGCAGTGATCAGGGACAGACTGCTGTTCCTATGTACTGCAGTGATCAGGGACAGACTGCTGTTTCTATGTACTGCAGTAATCAGGGACAGACTGCTGTTTCTATGTACTGCAGTAATCGCAGACATACTGCTGTTCCTATGTGTTGCACAGATGAGAGACATAACACTGTGTACTGCAGAGATCAGAGACATACTGCTATTCCTATGTACTGTAGTGATCAGGGACAAACTGACATTCCTTGTACTGCAGTAATCAGGGACAGACTGCTGTTTCTATGTGCTGCAGTGATCAGGGACAGACAGCTGTTCCTATGTACTGCAGTGAACAGGGACAGACTGCTGTTTCTATGTACTGCAGTGATCAGGGACAGACTGCTGTTCTTATCTACTGCAGTGATCAGGGACAAACTGATATTCCTTGTACTGCAGTGATTAGACATACCGCTGTTCCTATGTACTGCAGTGCTCAAGGACAGACTGCTGTTTCTATGTACTGCTGTGATTAGACGAACTGCTGTTCCTATGTACAGCAGTGATCAGACATACCTCTGTTCGTATGTACTGCACTGATCAGGGACAGACTGCTGTTCCTTTGTGCCGCAGTTTAGATAAACAGGTGGGGCAAAGATAACAGTGGCTGCTATGTTTAAGGGACCCAGTGAGCTCCCTCACCCTAGATGCGATCAGCTGCAGCTCAGGCACCACGGCAGTGTACACCAGGTTGCCATTCACCACCAGCCGAATCTCGATGGAGTCTGTAGTGAAGGCTAGGATGTAGGGAAAAGCACACACTGGAAAACGAATAAAAACACAAGCATAAGAAGTACATACATAACAGGACTAAATATATCATTCATGTAGGAACTGAGTCAAAGGCTTAGGAAAAATAAAAGTGAAAGTTAATTACCGATAGAGTTAGGCATCTGATTCCAGCTGAAATGGAAGTCAGAGCTGCCGGATTGGATCATAGTTGTAACTCCATTAAAGGGACATACTTTCTTATAGTAGCAGATGTCTGTGAAAAAAATCATACACATGACATATTCATGTTTTGAAAATCCAAACAGCTAAAATTTAGTGCCTTTCACAACATAGTTGCTCTAAAGAAATTAACACCATGTCTAGCAACAGCATTACCAATAAACGCAACTCATGAAATTACAGACAATTAGGAATGCTAATAAATGCAACTAGGTAAATACTGCTCTGAAAGCTCAAAATCTCTTCTCTCTTATGGTATACAAAGTTAATTCCTAAACACTTGCTGCATACCACACTCTTCCTTCCCAAACCCTTTCTATACCATACCCTAACCGCATGCCACACTCTTGCTTCCCAAACCCTTTCTATATCATACCCTAACCGAATGCCACACTCTTCCTTCTCAAACCCTTTCTATACCATACCCTAACCGCATGCCACACTCTTGCTTCCCAAACCCTTTC
>JAODKC010000117.1:15658671-15670688 GCA_026777985.1 Mormyrops attenuatus | reverse complement strand
AACTGCATGCCAACATCCCCTACAGCCTGGGAACCTTACTGAAGCCCAGATTCACCAACGGAACTGCATGCCAACATCCCCTACAGCCTGGGAACCTTACTGAAGCCCAGATTCACCAACGGAACTGCATGCCAACATGCCCTACAGCCTGGGAACCTTACTGAAGCCCAGATTCACCAATGGAACTGCATGCCTATGCTGCCACACAAAGGCTATACCTGCATATAAAACTGAGTTATGCCCCAAAATCTCATAGGCTGTTTTTTTTACTGTTGTGACAAAATATATTAGTTTGGTGAAGCTAAGTTTTGAAAAAGTACACTGTCATTTGCCGATCTACTACACATATGGCTGGAAAATCAATATACTTTGATGCCCTATTCCTTAGTTTCAGTGTCAGTTCAGTTACCATGTTCTGCTTTGGTGGGGCAGCATACAGGGTGTCTGCACCTGGCCTGTCACATCACAGGCTTCACCTGTGTTTAGATTCAACATAAGCTACTAATCGGTATAACTAATACTAGTATAAGATTCATTGAAAAAGCAAAAGTGGTAAGCTTGGCTCTCTGGGCAGCCGCGGGGGAATGACAGGGCGTCTGCATTTACGCCGAGACGGTCCATGTTGTCATAGTGACTGTCAGGTGCTCGGATTCCTTGCACTGAGGCAATGTAACAAACTGCACATGAGGGATTCAGTCCCAGCCATAAACTAACACACATATTATACCTTTGGGCTCTTTGTTAGGCTCCTGTGATGCACAGGAACGAGGCGTAAAAACCCCTCCGAAGGTCTGAAAGGATGGATGCAGAGACGATAGCTAAAATATTTATATGGACAAAGTGCCGCCTTTATTTTTCTCTCTAGGGTGGAGTAACAGCGCACCGACTCCGACGAGGATATGCGGAATCCAGCCCCTCCCCCACTAGCACCCCCCACTCACTCCCGGCTTTGATGCTGCTGACTCGTTTGCGGGAGAGAAGCTGCTCGGAGATCAAAGTGCAGGTGGGGCGGACGCTGCGAGACAGATGCCCGTCTGCGGCCCGTTTTACTGAAGCTATTTGGTTGCCAGTGCTGCTGGATGTGGTGTCGGGTTATGATAAGCAAAACTCTCCAAGCGTACATTACCATTAAAACGCGTCTCGATAAGGAACACGCCGGCACCTTGGTCCTGAAGGCCTGCGGAGTAAGGAGGTTTAAGACCCGCTCCTCCAATGGCTTAGCAGCCTCGTTAACAAAAGCCAGGGAGAACGATTAATTATTCCCATAACTCTTAATTACAAGCCAGATCTTGGGGGCTCAGATTTAATGCAAATCTGCAGAGGATCAGAAGTGAAGAGGAGTGCAGTCACTGCAGGAGATCCTGCCCAGATGATGTTTGCTCTAACACAATTTTGCTGCTTTAAGCAGAAAGCAGTCATTTCTCTTTACCAGCCCCAGGAAAAGGGTTATTGTTCTGTTTGTCATTTTTATTCAGCATTCTGATCTGAACTGAATTCCCATTTCACACTATTTGTTCTCTCATACAGTGAGTGATGCAGCTGCTGCACTGTCTGAATGGTCCACCAAAGAGGAATCCTGGGTCCCGGGTCCTGGGTCCAGCTCTGCGCCGCCGCCCGCCCAGAGCACACCTTCCCTCTCCAGCTCTGAGATGCTCCTTTGCACTGACCTCGTCAGACGAGCCGTTCTCCACGCGGAATCGCCCGGCTCGCTGTATGGCTCCGTCTGCATCACTGGAGATGAGCTGTGGAGAGGAAACAGAGGATCGTCATCCCTGTGGAGTGGCGGCCAAGATGTGGTCATGTGATGCCGTCAACGCACCATGTCTGCTCGAAGACTCGAACCAAGTCTAGACAATGTTCATAAATGAGTGAATCAGATTATATAAAATAAAAAACTAAATGAAAAACAGGAAAACATAACCATCTTTAATGATTGTTAAAGCAGTTGCCATGTTGTCTGTGTGTGCAGGTTTTGTTTGTATGGTGAGCAGATTTTTGCAGTGACAACCGCCATTCAGCTGGAGGGCACTACACACGGAAATCCACTGGACACCACAACCCTGGGACTATTTGGTGTCAACTCTACTGTATACGAAAAGGCATATGTCATGTATGACACTAGAACGTGCTCTTAAAGTTCTATATCATTCAACCAGATTATATACCCTTTTTCTTTTATTTGTAAAATAAATAAAGGCAAATGGCTTCAGTAAAAACCATGTTCAAGAAATATTCAACAAAGCGACTTTCTGGCTTGTCAATCACATTTGGCAGCGAAACGTGATCATTTAAACTAGCAATGTAAGAAAAAAATCCGTGGACACTATATTATTAATGCATTCGGTTGACAAATAAATACACCCCTGCTTAGAAATAGCCCTCTGCATTCATGCAAAGCAAAACACATGAACAGGAAATTCAGATGTATTCATTTGCTTTCTTATTTCACACCATTGTTGCCTTTCAGTGCCAAAATGGCAGCTTTTTCTGACGATGACTCTCGAGCGACAATAGCAGAGCAGCTAGGACGTTTCTTTATAAATGAGAAGATTGAGCTTCCCTTTGAAGTGGCTCGCTCAGCAATACGCGTAAGAGTCATCTGCCTGTAACACGATGTAATCTCTTTTCAATGGTGCGCATTCACTGCAGAAACGTGACATCCCACCTTCAGACGAACGCAGCGCACGTTGCTAGGCAACAAAGCAGAGAATCCCCCCCCCTTCCCCTATTCTCTGCACTTCCCCTTTCCTTAGCCAAATGTCACCAATTGTGCCACTAACATATAATATCCTTCATATAGACAGCGTAGTGCAGCTGTAGTTTTAATGAGGGGGACAGTGGGTGCTGGGAATTACGTCAACAGATGGGAAGACGGCTCAGAACGGGCAAAAAAGGGAAAGAGACAGAGGAGTGCTGGGATTAGACGCCAGTAAGGATGAAGAAGTACCGCCAACTGGACTTGCATGCTATAAGGATACGCCTCTACGGCACAGCGCGATATGTGGGAGAGAGACGTAACTTAAGAATGGCCAATTACGAGGCACATATCATATGTAAAGACCTCCCCTTTCACAACGCTCTCCTTCATCCCCAATCTCAAAGGGCGCAAGAGGTTTCTGCAAGAAATCTATGGGTCTTTAAACAACTGAAGGCACAGGATGCAAACTAAACTGTGGCCAAAGCTGGCAAAAAAAGTATGACAACATACGGGACGCATCCATTGTCAAAAATATGCACGCACCTGGATAAAAGCTGCGGGTGGGGCCATAGCCAGGCTGTGAATAACAGCGCGGTCCAGGTGGGTGGGTCTGGTCAATCACATTATTGATACTACCCCACTTCATAAGCTGTTTATTTTTTTAAAGTAATTTGTTATGTGAAACGTAAGATAGCCTAATTTTTTTTTATTCAGGTGAATATTTAGCTTCAGATTTTATTTTTAGCTCTTAAAAAATGACGAGTTCCGGACCTGGGTGATCTCATAGCTGGCTACGGCCCTGGCTGTGGGGAGAGTGGAAATAATCGTTCAGATGAAAATGCAGCGACAAACCAGTCCTAAAACAAATAGTGACATTTGCAAGGCAGCACTGTGCTGGCTGTTTTGTTGTAACAGCTCTCCTCCCCTGATAATTTATGACCCTCCGCTGTCTTGCAGACATCCGACAGTCATATTTCACCTCCAATTAACATCCTGTCGGCTAGTGGCAGCAACCAAGGAGAGGTCTAGCTTTAGAAGAAAAGAGGTTAAACACCAAACACTCAACAATTTCTTCATCTGTTGCTGAGGCATTAATGAGTTACAAGAGGTTACAGAGGTTTCACTGCTGTCCACTGCAGAGGTTTGAGGAGGGAATTCACTGCTGTCCACTGCAGAGGTTTGAGGAGGGAATTCACTGCTGTCCACTGTAGAGGTTGGAGGAGGTTATTCACTGCTGTCCACTGCAGAGGTTTGAGGAGGGAATCCACTGCTATTAAGGCTACTGGGGTTGGAGCACTGAAATGCTTTAAAATTTTCCTCATGAAGTAATCGATTTTTCTAACGTGATGCAATCATCACTCTCACGTCTGCTTAAAAGATATTTCATTTATGACAGTATATGAAGACAAAAGTTGCCAGATTAACCGAAAATTCCTGTTTGCATGCTAGGAACCCCCTATGTGAGCCCCCTACGTGAACCCCCTACGTGAACCCCGCTGAATGTGTCTCCTCCGGTGTCAATGTCACCAAAGAGGCGACCCCAGGTGCCGCAGGAGACCACAGAGGGACATGACGAACTGAGGAGGACTGACAGCAGCTTGACTCAAGAAATCCTGCCCTCGAATACATGCATACCACTGCCAATTTTTTTTATATGACACTTACAAATAAATGTGTGCCTCCACTGCTGTAACAGCTTTGCTGTCCTGCAATCCCAGCATTGTATTGTATGATATTCAATTTTCTACAGCGACACGATTCATAACTTTCAGTCCAAGTGCAGCCAGCATTAGGCCTGCAGTCATACACATAGACGAATGAAGATACCCGTATCTACTTATTTGTTTCTGGATATAGATATGAAATCAAAAGCGTGTAGGAGGATGTCTTTGACTGTCCTGCCAGAATCACGAGGATCACCCACATACCTGACCTAGCCGTAATTTCCATTTCATAATATTATCCTACTTCATTCATACTATTATTGTAGATAATACTCAATCCTTTACATAAGTACATACTGTATTAAGCTTATCAATAAAAACTGGATACAATAAAATGGCATGTTGTTACTGTTAATTTAATATCTTAATAATCTTTATTTAAGTTAATGTTTTAGTCAAATAAACATGCAGAATTACTAGCATGCATATTTTTTAAATGTAGTAAATACTTAACTGAAAGTTGCATCTAATGTTGATGATGTTTGGAAAAACAAAATGTATAACCTAAAGACCACAGATGAATTTGCAATTTGATGAAGAATTTTTAAGTGTTCATAGCTCATCCGCCAGTTAGTTGAGCTCAAAGGCTAGTTAGTTCACTATTCAATAAACAAAGTAAAAAAGAATGCATACTGAACAATATAGAACACAAAATATCTATTTCTCAGAAGAATTAAGCAGTTTAACATTTAAATATAATGTGGTTTTCTATAACAAAAAGTACTAATTTCATTAACACAATCTATCATTATCTGGCATCTGAAGTTGGACTGGAAGCTGTCTGGGTTCATCACTGAACAATGTTTAAACTGAGATGACAAATGGGTGCAAATGATGTAACCCTGCAGATTCTAATGGTATGATAATGAGGCAGCCTGAGGTAAAGCCTGAGCCGTAAGTTCATCTATAGAAAGAGCTTCCCATACATCCCTGGGGAGAGAGGGACACTGCAAGGTAACTGGATTTTTTCTGCTCAGTAAATGACCCCCAAGAACCAGTGTGTAGTTCACCTAGATTTTCTAAACTAGATCTTGAAACTCATTTTAGGAATCGATGAGCAATAAAATAAAATTTGGTTGGCGCGAGATTCAAGATATTAAAACTGCAACAGAAGTAGAAAAACTCTTTAAACTGCTTTAAAGTATTTTAGAATAGAAGAGTATAATTTTGGTGGAAAAACGTGACTTCCCAAGTCACTCCTCAAACAATATGACAGATATAAAACAATGCACATCACCAAATTCACCTAAAAGGCTTAATGGTGAAGGATAGCACGTCTTGATCTTGCAGAGTTCAAAGTGTCCCTGGATCAACAAGAGAGGGGCTTGTGTTTCACTTCTTACAGTTTTCACCATATGACATCACTGCACTAATTAAAACCAGTGTTTCTGTTAAGCAGCAAGGTGCACAAATTTCTAAAGTATAATGATAATAACAATAACGAGGCTCGAACCAGCAACCTTGCGATCACAGGCACAGTGGCTTAGCCTGCTGAGACGTACACTGCCCCCTGGCCTAATGGCTGGAAGCCCTGAGATTGAAAATGAGAAAAAAATGGACCAATGTGGTGATGTCATACAAAGAAGACTGTGATTGGTTAAAGAAATGAAATGCAAGGCCCTCCCTTATTGTCCCATGAACACTCGAACTCTACAAAATTAGGATACACCTGAGGGATTTAGACCTGCTTTGTTGAACAGGGGGCCATGAACATTGTAGCCACACACTGAACCGGCGTTGTGGCCACACACTGAATCAGTGCTGTAGCCACACTGAATCGGTGTTGTAGCCACACTGAATCGGTGTTGTAGCCACACTGAATCAGCGTTGTAGTCACATGTTGAATCGGCATTGTAGCCACACACTGAATCGGCATTGTAGCCACACTGAATCAGCGTTGTAGTCACATGTTGAATCGGCATTGTAGCCACACTGAATCAGCGTTGTAGCCACACTGAATCAGCGTTGTAGCCACACTGAATCGGCGTTGTAGCCACATGTTGAATCGGCATTGTAGCCACACTGAATCAGCGTTGTAGTCACATGTTGAATCGGCATTGTAGCCACACTGAATCGGCGTTGTAGCCGCTCACAAAACTGAGCTTATTGTTTGGGATTGGCTTTTATGGAAGATTTTTTACTTTTTTTTATCTGAAAGCCCGGCCAGATGTGTCCACGGCAAAATAACCCTGACAGGTACAGAACAAAGAAATTACACAAACATAACTCAACAGGATGCAAGAACAACTCTTTGGTTTATTTCATGCAGCGCTCAGTATCTGTACCGAATGATCATGACCAGCACAGCATAAAACACTATAGATACTGTCTCAGAATGTCTTTCTGAAATCATCTGTATAAAACATTAAGACAGAATGTTGCCTAACAGAGCAGGAGATGGACCGTGCTGGTATACGACTTGATGTCATGAATTCCCGCAGGACTATCACAAAGGTGATAGGCTGCATCTCACCTCCAGGCACAGGAGGACTCATTTTATTTATTCATTATTTATTTTTTATTTTTTTTACGAAACATCTAAGGTCTGTCTGTGCCAGTGGATGTGTGTCAGTGGGTGAGTTTATAAAGGTTTGAGACAAGCTGTTGATCACACTGCTCAGGCATGAAGGCTGAGAATTTCCAGATCTTTAGGCTGCCACTACAGCTTGGCTCTAGAGCTGCTTTTGTGGCGATTTACACAAGGAGGACAGGGGTCTCATGGAGGCCAAACACATAATAGGCAAAAAATTCAGTCAATCCTTAAACATCGCGGGGGCTAGAGGTGCAGGCCCCTCACAAAAAAACCACGAAAAATGTTTTGGTCTCCTTGGCGAGCAAAGTGAACATGCGAGTTGAGAGAAGCAAAGCAAAAAGATTAGAGAAACGCGAGATACAAAGATCACTGCGAGATCACTGCGAGTTCACTGTGAGATATCACATCAGAGGCTGCCGTAAACACGCTTGGTATCCTCCAAACCAGCATCATACATATATTTTATGCATTTATGAGTCACAAAACTTTTTGAATCATTCAGTGGCTTTTGTGTGTCATCTAAGGCTTTCCCAAAACTCCCAAAAAAATCACATTTAATTTCTTATGCAAACTCCAATATGTATAAAAACCTTGAGAGGGGTCGACTGTACATCTGGAGGGAGAAATGATGGTTCAGTGCTCACACTGGGTGGGACTACCAGGGGACTCAGTGAGGTGAGCTACAGGAAATGGAATCAGAGAGTGACAGTGGAACCATAATCTCACCCACTGTGGGGGGGGTGGTGAAGCATCGTTCCAATCTTACTGCTGCTTGCCAGTGTAATTTCCACAAAAATGCTGCGGTAAAATTGAGTATTTCTTTAATTCAAGGTGAAATATTTTAAATCTTCAAATGCCGACAGTATGAAACAGACATTGCTAATTAAGCTGTGAAGCAAATCAGTGGGATAAGCCCTTGGATTTGAACTGCACTGCTGATGTGCAGCTGGATCAAAACAATTCTGTTTAACCTGAAGCCCACACATATCTGAGAAGTCGCTTCACTTCTCAGCGGGGACAAAATGCACTCGATGTAAAATTTTTGTAAGTACTCAGCAATACTAGCATGTCTCTGCTAACCTTGGCTATGCATATACATCTGTGTGGGTCTGTGTGTGTGTCTGTGTTAACCTTGGCTATGCATGTGTGTCTGTGCTAACCTTGGCTATGCGTGTGTGTCTGTGCTAACCTTGGCTATGCGTGTGTGTCTGTGCTAACCTTGGCTATGTGTGTGTATCTGTGTGTGTGTCTGTGCTAACCTTGGCTATGTGTGTGTGTCTGTGCTAACCTTGGCTATGTGTGTGAGTCTGTGCTAACCTTGGCTATGTGTGTGTGTCTGTGCTAACCTTGGCGATGCGTGTGAGTCTGTGTGCATGTCCATACCTGTGCATGGTTGTAATCATGATTAATTGTATTAAACAGCTTGCCCTTGCATACATTCATCAAAAACCACTTATCTATTGGAGGGTTTTGGTGGTGGTTTTGAGTCCGTCCCAGGAAGCACAGGGTTCGAGGAAGGGCATATCCTAGATGGGATGCCAGATGCACATATATCCACTTAGATATTTATTTTGCTGCTTGTGCACATGCCGGCAGGTCCAAACACTAACCACCTTTGAAATATCACACCTATTACAAGGAAAGTGCAGGGGTGGTCATGGGTTTAAATTATGGGGGGATGGGGAGGTTGTAGCCCCCCCCCCCAATAATCTGATGAACCACAGTTGATCTCACGGCAGATAGTAACTCAGGTAGGACGGAAAACCTGCTGGATACCAGCAGTCCAAGATCGGAGTTGCTTACCGCTGATTTAAAGAGCAGTGCACCTTCACCATTCATGCATCTTTAGGCTTTATTCCAGTTCCTAACAGCAAACACTCTTAAGGTACCAGGGATGTCCATCCAGAATAAGGACTCATATGGGGACAGTACAGCGACCAGAGCTCTCTGCTTTCACAAAGAGACAATAAACTGCCGGTGATAAATGGGGAGGGGGGCAGAAAAGGGAAAAGAGAAAAAAATCATTTCCTCATGGCTTCTGCATGTCCCTCAGGAGCTGTCCCTCATCTTTTACCCACATAAACACTGCTGATAAGACTAGCAGCAGTAATTACTCTGTCTTCAAGGATGCCTGTATTACCTGCTGGAGGGGTGCATGGGAAACAAGTTGGGGGGAGCGGGAGGGGGGGGTGGATGGAGCCATTTTGTTTCTGGCCATGGCTGGGTCTCTATAGTCCAACAGCCCCCTACCCCCCCTGCCGTGGTACTTCAGTAGAAAATGGCTTGATTCCATGATGGGGTGACTGATGCACCGAGACTAATTGTTTCACCGAGTACTCAGAGACAAACTGTAAGTTGTATGCAAAGCCCGCTTTTAACTGCCCTGTTCTCTTCACATTCATTTACTATAGCACACAGTATGTATGTATGTACACACCAATTATAATGTTGTGGCTCTTGCATTTCTCCCTTTATGTCAGCAAAGAGTAACTGTCTTCAACTTAATACCTCAGACTATCAGTATGCAGTGTTTTTGAAGGTCGTCTGGTATGTAAGATGTGTAATGATACAGACGAAGATCCCTTCTCAAATATATCTGGGCCCCCTGGCAGCATGATGTCATCTTTATCTGCTACTCAGCATGATGTCATGTGACCAGCTGAATATGTCAGAGACTGACTAGGACAAGCAGGAGGATAATTAGCTGCATCAAAGCTTATCAACTGAAATATATGAAGCGTTTTTATTTCTCTTCCCCATTAGCAAGAGCATTTTTCCAGCTCACACCTGAGGGACATGCAAATGCAGCCTTAAATATCGATAATGAGGGCAAATGTAACGCAGAGTGAACTTATTTGGTCAGTTGCTAATTAGCACCATGCTTAGAACACCGAATTGCAATTACTTTGACTTTCTTGTATTGTCTTACACAAATGCAATCGGTATTAAGTGAATTTATGCAACAGTAGCTACTCATCAAACCACAGCGAACCGGAAATTTAGTCAGACAGAGAGGATAATAAATTTATCAGAGATCCTACCCAGGCACTCTCAATTAATTAATCAAATCCATACTTGTTAAGAAGTCATACATCAGCATGAATATTCATTTGGACAAATACTGTTCAGGCAAACTCCTGTTAATTTAAATATCTAGTGGAAGAAAAAATATCTTTAGGAAATACCCAGAGACTTATTTTTGCATTATACTAGGGCAACAAAGAATAAGCACTCTTAAGTGTGGGACGAGAAGAACATTTGACATGTGATTTTGCAGAACTCCTGCGTTTGATTGTACACGATCCAGTAATTCTGTACTATGTACTTAATTCTGGACTCAATTATGTACTC
The DNA here is from genome assembly GCA_026777985.1 of Mormyrops attenuatus. Taxonomy (NCBI): domain Eukaryota; kingdom Metazoa; phylum Chordata; class Actinopteri; order Osteoglossiformes; family Mormyridae; genus Mormyrops; species Mormyrops attenuatus. Next base: position 15,660,382 of record JAODKC010000117.1, on the reverse strand, counting down.
TATACTCAACCATTCTGCAGTAAACATTTCTGCAAGGACCTCTCTAATTCTTCAGTGTAAAGTCCGAATATCAGTCATAGACAATCTGATCCCATGAGTGAGCAGATAGTCTTAGTACTGTCACACTGAATCCCAAGACTGAACATACTGTACACAGCACATACACATCATATCAATCAGTACATTGTCTGCTAAGCTAAGGACTGCTGCCAACCAGAATATCACTGCTGGACCTGCAGACAGTAAAGCAGTCCAGCTCTTAAATGTCACATTTTGGAGCAAAGAAGGTGGTAAAATATTGCTCAAACACAAATGGGCCTTCTGGTTAGAAGATGACCAATAATTTCCCCAAGGGCCTTAACATAAGAAAAAAATGACCTTACATGGCAAAAGAATAAATCAATATTATTGCATTTTCAGATAGATAACTGATGTCATCGGGGAGGTAAACAGGAGAAAGGCCCTGCTAATGCAGAGACACGCGTCTCGGGGTGCAGGCAGCAGAAAAGACATCCACGCCGGTCATTACTGCTTTGTTACATGTCACACATAGAGAAGCTGCAACAATCAGACATTATTTGTAGCCCAGAAGGTGCCTGGAAGCTCTGGATATTTTTACGGTCAGCACTCTTTGCGAGCCAGAGTAGAAACTGAAAATACCACAGCAGCCAGAAGATTCTTCACACTCAAACCACATTTGTTTACCTCCAGAAGATACATCACGGCAGATTATGTAATCCACTGAGTCTTAATTACACTATCCATTAATTTTTCCATTAACAATATCAACCATAATTAAACATTATTTCAACCATCGATTTACAAAGCAAATTTTAATCTTGCGTTTATATAGTTTTAATAATGTTTTGCAGTAGTTTAGTTAGATGTGGATATAATTAGACAAAAAAGGAAACAAAATCAGCCATAAACTGTCAGAAATGACCCCAAGATGCCAGAGGTATCACCTTGTACATGTCTGCAGGGAGATGAAAGGCTTTTACTTGCGGTTGTGGTACTACGTTTAACAAAGGTACAAGTCTGATAATGAACAACGCTTGTGCCAGGGCTAAAGAACAACAAAAGTATTACCCAACAAAGTAAAATGTATTCAATGAAACATTTAACGACAGGACAATAAAGAAGGCTGAACAAATGTCAACAAAACATTTTCTTTCACTTAGACTGCATACAAATCTGCTGAATCTGTTTTGTTTATACCTAAGTAGTTAAGAACTTTTTAACCATGCAAACTTGGAGTGGTTTTGCAAAATTCAAACTGGACTCACACGGATGCTTTGGACGTTTCAATTGTTGACTTAGATTACTTAATTTGCATAGGTTCTAATGTTAGATTGTGTTTTTTTGTTCTGAGCACGTATACACTTATTTCCCAAAAAATAGCTTTAAACACTTCTTTTGACTACCGAAAACTTTCACACAGAACTGTATATCTGCCAGAAAAAGAACCTGGTGTTCAGAAGAAATATAAAAGTCTGCAGCTTCCCTCAACTTATGAAATTTAATGATGATTTATTTGCGCAAGTACGAGTACAGGCAGCCTGGAATCCTTTAGATTTTGCACATACCATCTTCTCCCTTTTGAGAGACACACATCCATATACACACATCCATACACAGCTGAGTATCCATACACATCCATATACACACATCCATACACAGCTGAGTATCCATACACATCCATATACACACA
>JAODKC010000117.1:15623993-15642836 GCA_026777985.1 Mormyrops attenuatus | reverse complement strand
AACATACACACCATACACCTCATAACATACACACCATACACCTCACAACATACACACCATACACCTCATAACATACACACCATACACCTCACAACATACACACCATACACCTCACAACATACACACCATACACCTCACAACATACACACCATACACCTCACAACATACACACCATACACCTCATAACATCCATATCATACATCTTGAAACAATGCAATTTGGAAGAAACTACCAATGCAAATGAATGAATTTTGATTCTGGTGCTTCAGGACAGATATTGGATATGTATTTTAAGATCTGACAGCAGGTCACCCGTATTGTGTGTACTTGTACCATGGATGACAATTCTCTCCCTTCTTTAATAACCCTATTACTATTCTGTTACTGTTTCTGCACCTCAATTTCATGAAATAGGCAGCCATTTAGAGGATGACGTAATTCTTGATTTTTCATGTCCTGTGGAAAAAGGCATTTAACTCATGCAAACCTGCAGCTCTTTACAACTGCAGGAAGTGTCAGCCGAATTATGCATACAGAGGGATGTTAAAGTACACAACACAAGTTGAGGCAAAGCCTTGAGCTTTGATTGGTAGCAGAGGACAAACATTTTGCGTGGTGTTTTCGTAAAACCTATGGCCTCCTCTCGTTTGTAAATTTCTTATGTTCTTATGTTATGTAGGTATTACACCTGTTAGCTTTGTCTTCCTGGGCATGGTTACAGTGACTGCTGACTGAAGGCAGGTATTATACCTGTTAGATTTGTCTAAAATACAAGTTTTTATTGTCATGTACAGAGTACAATGCAATTCTTACTTGAATGCCTTCTTCACAGACTGGACGATTAAACAAATAAAGCAGCACAACATTACAGTAACTAACAATAAATAAACCACTAACTCACGTGTACTATTAGAGCATTTGTGTCATTTATGTAAAATTTATTTTACCAGGTAAATTAACTGAAAACCAGTTCTCACTGCTTTACGTGTTATTCTGCGTCTTGCTCTCGAGAGGTTTTTGTACCATGTGACAAGGTGACGCATGGTGACGCTTTGCAGCGCCGGCTAAAGCCGGATAAAAAATCTAACCAGAATGCATTGCTTTAAGCCAGCGCTGTAAGCAGCTGCATGAAGTCGAACGCACCCTCATGTTCTGGATTTTATACTTTTGGGCTGTATGCTTACTTGTTATATAGGCTATACCAGGGGTCTCCAACTCCGGTCCTAGAGAGCTACTGTCCAGTAGGTTTTCTATCCTGCCTGGCTTCTGATGAGTCACACCTGTACTCAAGTAAATACCAGGAACAAGTGTGGCTCATCAGAAGCCAGGTAGGATAGGAAATCTACTGGACAGTAGCTCTCCAGGATTGGAGTTGGAGACCCCTGGGCTATACAGTACATAAAATCAAAATGCATATTATTTTTTTATCTAACTGAAGTGTTTAATTATTTGGGCTAATGCCAATAAGAAAGTTATAGACTATGTTTATATGAAACATGTATACTTACTGGATTTGATGTATTTTAACCATATATGGCACATATTAGAGAATGTAACACCTGCAAATGTATAAAGAAACGGCTTTGATTTTGCCACCCCAGCTGATTTCCATGCCACCCTCATGCCACCCTAAGAAAATTTCTCTAGATCCGCCCCTGCATGGCTACAGTGACTGCTCACTGGAGGAAGGTATTATACCTGTTAGCTTTGTCTCCCCGGGAACGGCTATAGTGACTGCTGAATGGAGGCAGGTATTACACCTGTTAGCTTTGTCTGCCTGGCTGTGGCTATAGTGACTGCTGAATGGAGGCAGGTATTACACCTGTTAGCTTTGTCTGCCTGGCTGTGGCTATAGTGACTGCTGAATGGAGGCAGGTATTACACCTGTTAGCTTTGTCTATCTGGGCATTGCTACAATGACTGCTGACTGCATGCAGGTATTATGCCTGTTAGCTTTTAGCTTCTCACTGCATGCTGCTGCCATTTAATTTCGATAAATGCTTTCAATTGTGGCTGACCTCGTTTATGTACATGTTTTGCATTAGCTAATGTAGCTGAATAATTGCTGAGTCATGGATTGCCTCCAGACCCGGCTCTGAAGCACTCCTATGTTAATGAAATGCTTTATTATTTCGTTGTATAGTAGTTTTTATCATGAGGATTACAAGAAATGCAAAATATTGTGAAGGCAAGAAAAGAGCAATTTAATCATTCCATTCAATAGCAGATTTTCTGGACTTTTCCAAAAGTAGCGTTTCAGCCCCTGTCTAAGTGGACTCTGATTAGTGACAAAGAGCACTACAACATCAGCTGAGCACAAAAGCAGAAAGGAACCTATACAGCCATTTCCCAAAGTCTCACGCAGTGTTTCCCAACCTTGCTCTAGGGGACCCACAGACGGCCTACAGCTTTGGTCCCTCCCACCTCCCCCCAAAAATGTGGACTGTCTTGCAGGGAGCTCCGTGGGAGCAAAAACGTGGACCGTCTGGGGGTCTCCGAGGGCCGGGTTGGGAAACACTGCTCTAATAAAGTTCCCATTGCCAAACATTTTTAAATGTTTGTGATGCAGCTGGGAAAAAGCACTAAATGGACAAGGTCAGTTTGGCCAATGCAATCATTTCTCATTACAAAATGAATTTTAAGTGCTTTACTTTGAAGGAAAACCGGAAGCTCCAAAACTCTGCAAAACATGTCAATAAGTGTCTCCAAAGAGCAGATTTGTTTTGGGCCTCTGTGAGGATATGACAGTAAAACGACTGAAACGGAAAGAACACACACAATCCAGCAGTACCTTTGGGTATATCATTTTATATATGTTTTTCTTTTTTATAATTATAAAAACAGAGATTGCACAAGAACACCCTGGTGTGTTAGAGAAAGTTGAACATCGAAAGTAATAAGTTGCTGATACTGTACATAGAGGTGACTAGTTCAGGTCCAAAAAGTACCAATCAAGACCAATATTTTGTTTCAACCAACCAGTTGTGCATAAAGAGCCACAGTAGCAGAGTACTCAACTAGCTGGTTGAAACAAAATCCTGGTCTGGATTTTTACTTTCTGTACCTGAACTATCCACCACTCCTGATACACATAGGTATAATTTTCCAGCAATCCTCTATTACAAAGATCTCGGTATGCGAAAGCACTGAAAGATCTGTACTGGACACTCAAATAGTGTTTCCACAACAGTCTAGTAACTTTCACCATTTACTCTTCATTACTTTTCAGGAATTTCCTGCGTTCTGCTCATCAAGTCATCATCAGCCACAATCTCACAACACAAGTAAGAGCAAAGCATCTGGGAAATCTGAGCATTTTCACCCTACTGTGTTCAATACCCGCTAGTGGTACTTGGACAAATTTAGTACAACTGTTAGCATTTATCATGTGTATAGAAGTATCAAATTTACATCAAAGAGGTGACCATGGAGGTGATGAGAGTGTGACTTGTGATTATGCTGGCTGAAATGAGCTGTCAGACTCACTATTTAAATGCACCAGTAGTACAGCTGACCTGATTTTTCTGATGATCTGAGCCGATCCTGGTATAACACTCACGTCTGTACAGATTAAGTATTTCAGTCACAGGGCTGCAAATAGCTCACTCTACAATTTGTGAGACCTCATCCAAGATAGAAAGTTAGTCATTTTGATCAAATCCATCCATCCATCCATCCACCCATCCACTTCTCCTAGGCAGGGATGCAGGGGAGAACACTCCATTTACCACACGGCACAGGGCCTGAGTACACCCTGGACAGGTTGTTAACAAAAAATGTGGAAATCAAAACATGCAAATCAGAAGCCAAGGTCCGTGTCGGCAGTCATGTTAATCCCTCAGGATCTGTAGTGTCAGAATAGTGGCAGCATTTGACTATTAATGATGATGTTTGCAGTTAGATGCAAATTCATAGGAAAATGGGCACAGAAGCACAAAGGGTGAATTTACTGCTCATACAAGCCTGGCTTGTGGACAGAGGTCAGTAACACGGGCATAGATTTGGGTATGGACGTTAGGGACAGTATGTTTTTTTTGGGGGGGGGGGGGGTTGAGGGCTGATTTGGTCCCTAACAATTTTTAAACCAAACCTACGCCCTTGGCCAACACTTATTTACCTAAGTAGACCACAGTGACTCCCCCCATAATGTCTAGTATTTTCAGGAGGCTTAGAATTGTATGCAGGCCAACATTTGCTTTGTGGTCCAAGAACTGCTACTGAATCTTGCTGAGGCAGCTAAAATGCAGCTTGGTCCCAAGAAGATCGTCATCAGGTACATAGTGTCACCATTTACATATTAACAGGTGACACACAGGATGTAAGACTATGTTCATATTCAAATATGTCATCTCGTAAAGGATGTTCACAGCACGATCCCTTGTCGTGCCATCTAAAGATTGTACCCTACGTAAATTTAACATTATGGCACACCCTAAGATTCATATTGTTTTTATTTTAATGATCTTCATGTAAAACTATGATGTTTGTCGTTTCAAAAGCTCTCCTCAAGTCACCTCAGTATTTGCAGTAATCATTTAACATGCCCCTTTACATTGTGTTGACTCAACCTCTAGCAATCCATTTCAGGCTAATCAATACCTCATCAAATTATTTACCCAATTAAGTAAATCAATTAAGTAATCTGGTAGTGAAATTTAACAAATCCATGAGGTGCCCCTGAGGAGAGGTTTGGGAAGCAAAGCAATGTTCATTTGACCATCCAGATATGAGTAACTTTTTGGAGAAGTAATTTTTGTTACTTTTTATTGTGTTAACCTAATTTTCATTTACATATATTGTGAGGCCAGATTGTGTTTTTTTCTGAGCATATATGCGCATTCTATCCAGATAAATAGTTCTAAACATTTGTTTCTGTGCCTAAAACCCATCCACAGTATATATAGTGTAATCATAATCCAAACACACTTAAATAACGTGATTCAAAATGTTCTGTCATTCTTTTCTATGACTGTGTATTATAATTTGCCTACTTGACTAACCGACTGTCAAAACATTTCACTATCAATAACAAGCAGCCAGTGGGATTAAAACAACCTTCATCCAACTAAACTTTTTTCTAAAAAAAAATATACACGTATGTGAGTGTGTGTATATTAGACTTTATTGATCCCACACTGGGGAAATTTACTTGTTGCAACAGCCAGTAAATAAAAAGCAATAGAAAAGAAACAGACCAAAAAAAAAAACCTATAACACACATACTTATATACATATATCTTATAATTTTTTAATACTTTGTTTCATTTTGACTTACACTCAGCATTCTATATCCTTTGTTGAGTATGTACTCATTGTCTCCGGACAGAAATTCCTATAGCCAATTAAAAAAAAAGAACATATTACTTTTGTTCCTAAAGGCCTCTCGCTTATTTTTGAAATACATATTATTAGAGTGTAGTTTTACCTGGAGGCATCAACAGTTTTTTAATCTCAGTATTACACGGCCCCTTATTAAATTCTGTGGAATCTACAACCCCCTACAGAATCTGATGTAGCCAAAGTTTTCTTTTATAGGACAAAATGAAACTTTTCAAGTACAAACAAAAAGCACTGAATGTATCGCACTCTTATACAACAGTTGATATCACCCCTATTGTCACATATGGAACATTAACATAAAAATAGGGCAAATGAATTGGCATTAAGGGGGACATCGATGTAACCCTAACCTACGCTATTATATATATATTGTTATAATCAACAAAACATGTCGCTATAGAGCTAAATATACATTATTTATTTAATAAAACCTGATGTTTAGGCAATTCTTATCAAGCTAAATATATGGTTCTACTCGATAACACATATAGCTAAAAATGAACGAATAATCTCATGAAACATGTTGGTTAAACCATAATAACCATTTTAATAATTAATAAAACACACATTTTTAAAACATTCTGAAAAGTATTTTTTATGTATGGTGATGATGAATGAAACAGGTGGCTATGGAGTTAAATATATGGGTATATTGAATAAAACATATCGCTACAGTTTAATAATCTAATAAAACATACATATTCGGGAAAAAGATTTCGCATGACAGCTGTCATTCCTCAAGTCTTCCGGAAACTACAAAGACAGAAGCAGCTGATGATGCATTTCCGTAATTTCCAGACTGGATTTGCACCTCAGGACAGCTCGTTTTCGTTTTTTGTGTTTTCTTTTTGGTTGCGGATGTGTCGCCTGCTGCATGGTGGCACTTGGGCCCCAGCTTGAGGCGGCCCATCCAGGTAGGCGCGTGGAACGTCTTGTCTCTCTACTGTCAGGGGAGTGTCGTAAACTAAGCATTTCGGTGACAGCACTCTCTGAGGTACACAGACCGGGGAGTGGCCAGATCTCTGTAGGTGGATGCACCTATTTTTGGTCTGGTCGGTCTGATGGCTGCCATATTAAGGGCGTAGCTGTTGCGGATCGGCTCCTCCCGATGGTGGCTGATGTCACTCCTTTCAATGGCGTGTTATGGGACTCAGGCTAAGGCAGTACTCCTTTGGTGTCTGTTGTCTCATTGTATGCTCCGACCGCGGTGAGTGATGTCTCGTCGAAGGAGACATTTTAGTCTCAGCTTTGCTTGAAGTTGATGGGTGCTCATGAGGTGACACTCTTCTAGTCATGGGGGACTTCAATGCGACCACTGGCACTGACAGGGTTGGCCATGAGCATTGTGTCGCTCCCCATGGCTCTGGAGACTGGGGTGAGAGTGGCTTGTTTCTATTTTTCCACTTTTTGTTTTTGTGTTTTTCACTTCAGTGCCACCATACCCACGTTGGAGTCAACCGTTGCAATCAACACAGATTTTGCATTATTTGTAAATTCTTGTTAAGTCAATAATTAATTGCCATTTCAGAGCTGGATCTGTTTGTTAGTCTTTCATTTCCATATTAATATATGCTTTAAAAATTACTACACAAATACTGGCAGTAATGTTTATAAACAATCAATATCATACATTGGACAATTAAATAAATAACTGGAGGATACATTTGAATACATTTTTGCCATCTATAAAAATTTGAAGTGTTTCCACAATTTTGACCACTAGTGTAAAACATTGGCTAACAATAGCTGACTATTTTTATACACAGGAGTGTATTTTACAAAGTAGTATTGCTTCGTTAGCCAGATAACCTAAGCTAAACGAAAGGACTGGCCAGTAGGAATATCACTTACCTCTCTTCCTACTGGACAGTTTTCACGTTTGGCTTAAGTTATCCATCTAACTCAATTCTTCGTGGAATATTTATGGTTGGCTGATTTCTTACGAATTGTGCTCAGCTTACCCTGTTGCAAATGACCTGATATATACAAATATCTCATAGAGAAGCCTAGTATTTGCGGAAAGGTTTATCTATGTGCATACAGATCCTTAGACGTATATAATAATGTACATTGTGGTAATGTTCGAGCCAGTTTCATGACACAGGTGTCCTATGTAGCCAAAGACGGACACATCCTGACAGCTGACGGCACATTCCTGGGAGTATCACACAGCAGATAGTGTCAGAATGGGATTTCACTCACTCTTGCTAATAATATCCATCAGAATATTAAACATTTTCCAACCATCTATTCTGCAGTTTTCTGCAGAATGACCCCTTTTCATTTCTGCTTCATGGCATGAACAGCCCTGCATCGTACGCCCTAGTTGTGCGCACATCTCTGTGATGACGGCACATCTCTGTGATGACGGCACATCTCTGATGACGGCACATCTCTGTGATGACGGCACATCTCTGATGACGGCACATCTCTGTGATGACGGCACATCTCTGATGACGGCACATCACAGAGATGAAGGCACATCTCTGTGATGACGGCACATCTCTGATGACGGCACATCTCTGTGATGACGGCACATCTCTGTGATGACGGCACATCTCTGATGACGGCACATCTCTGATGACGGCACATCTCTGTGATGACGGCACATCTCTGTGATGACGTTGCCCAGAAACCTGCCTATACTCAGCAAAATATGTCAGCTTAAATACTACTGGTTGCTTCTTCGCCATTTAGCGTTCATTTAGCCTGCTTTCAGGTCAGCAACTATAGCTCATTTAGTGGATGATGTATAACATTATCATATGACTTTTAGTGATGCACAGTAAGCAATGATTTCTGTGTAATTGGGAACCTTTAAATCTGTCGTTTATTCCTGCCTTGGAAACAGCTTTATGCAGAGACATGGTTGGACCATGAGGGCCATGTTCTGACATAGAATTACAACAAACGTTAGTACATCATGACGTAGAAAAGTTAGTACATCATGACCACTTCTAGGTAAACCCTGTTCATTCCATGTAGTAAAAGAAAATAAAAATATAGATTAATTATACTGAATGAGCACACAGCTTAGAAAGCTGATTTGCAGATAGCAATCTAAACAGTATTTGGATTATGACCTCACAGACTTTAACGTAGCAGAATGGGTAGCTAACCACAACTGTTCCAGTATTCCCAACCTATGACATGAATTCAGGTTTAGCCTTTATGGATTAGCATGTGTTCAGAATACAGGGACCGCTCTTTCAGCTAGCAGCCAATGTGCCAATGAGGAATCCTTTTACTCTTGTTTCTCTAGAAAGTTCCTCGGTGTGGCCACTGAAAAATAAACAAGGCCCGCTCTGTCCGACTGCTGAAGACAAAGGTTAATTCGGCTGATTACGCTTAATGAGACGCCATCATCAATCGTGTCCACTGACGTAATGACATTTCGGCGACCGGTTGGATAACGTGCTGGCATTTGGCTGTTCCAGACTCCGGTGTCAGGCTGGAATCTCAATGAGGCTCGTGGCCCCTAGACTTGGGGTGGGGGGATGGGATCTCTAGTACCTTCCTATAAAAGACCAATGCACCATAAAATGCTCCTCATTAGCAAAGACTGGAATCTTTCTTTAACAAGTGGAGCAACCGACACGTTTACTTCATTCCACAAGGCAACATTTTTCTTTCTCCACTTACGTCCAGATTCATTACAGTGGTTACGTTACTGGATGACAGACTCATAAAGCTGACTATGCTGAGACACCACCAGTCAAAGGTTTCACACCACAGGTTTTACCACTTTTCCATTTATTTCATAAACTGCAGATTTTTAAATTCCTGTTAAGCACTGGAAAGTTGAGTGAACAACTATAAATGAAAATTTAACTCAAGTAAAACAAGTTTCCTTTATAACATGAAAGACTCTGTAACAGTGCATGTCTGACATCTATTAACTGGTTGTGTGGTGATAACAGTGTCAAATTCTAGGCTGTCCTTTAACTTTAAATGCACTAGTTAACTGTACCATCCTATGAAATAGAGCAGCATGTTATGTCCCTTGTAGAAAGAATGCCTCAGATTTTCTCTGCTGTTATAACTGGTTATTTCTGTGAATCAAAGATATGACATTTTCTTGCTAATTAAGGTACTCAAATGGTGAACATACTGTAAATTTATTTGTTAGCTAGGAATATTGTGTGTATTTTTAGTAAATGTTAAGTGAGTAACATGCAAAAACTTTTGACTGGTAGTGTACAGTAGCAGCTGAAATTCAGCACTTTTCTGGGAGGGCAATTTCTTACCTGCAACAATGATCGAAAGCACTCCAACTCGTTACAGTGTGATTTACCTGTGTTTTGATCCCACTTTCTAAATAAATACTGAAAAATCTACACTGTTTGACATTACTTTTCTACTAATGCCCCCTGCTGGTTATATCTGGGCACGGTGCCGTAATAAATTTTGGAAACATACATTCCACTTTCTGAAAACAGCTACAGAGAACAATTAATTTCATTGCTAGATCAAAAAAGTAACAAATAAAGAAAATCTTTTGATGGCGTTTCCCATGTGGTACCTGCTTTAGGCTTTATTGCTATGGTTAAGTTGGTTTTCAAGGAAATCGCTCTGAGAATCCTAAGCAAATATAATCAAATATGAAACCAATTTATGAAAAATTATGAAAATCTGCAGTATTCAACATCTCCAGCCTTCATTCCATAACTTTCTTTTCTGCACTCTATGAGTCACCCATTCCACCGCATACGTTTCTGTTACACAGCAAAAAAATATTAACAGTAATTGGTCAAAAACTGTAAGAAACATAAGCAATTCATCTTTCAGATGAAAAAAATTAATAATCATTACATGTCCAACTAGCATAAGGTTACTAAATGTTTTTAACCCTGATGCAAGCAAGGCCCTAATTTAAGTTACAGACAAACAGTCACCAAGATGTGGTTCTTTTTTATCTTCTGCTTATACTTTTCAAAGGGTTACATTCCAAAGCCAGATTACTGGAACCATGGCACCTAGAAAATGTTTAAGGCAGGGCAGTTAGCATCCGTGCTATCATTTGTGGTCTCCCTTTCCACGGTTTCAAAACAAATGCACTAGCTTCTTTTGCACTAACTCTAATACTCTAGCATGTCAAGTACAGTTACACACAGAAATGTAACAATGCACCACGGCACGAAATTATTTATTAATGTTAACGCAAGAGGGCGTAATAGGCATAATCTCAGATTTTGCTGTGAGATTTTGTTTTTGGATCTTGCACTGGGTCTGCAGAATAAGGAAAAACTGCAAGAAGAAAAGAAATGGTTTGCAAACAGCTTTTTTGTTAATGTACATTCCTAAAAAGGAATGCGTAAGAACTGTCATGTACATTGTTCATACATTAAGGACATTCTGATTTATTTTTATCTTTCTTTTAGTTTAAAGAAGCTGCTTGTTTTTAAAAAGTACTTTTAGTTAAGATATTTTAAGATTTTATTTTTGCATTTTGCACTGGAATTTGAATAATAAGGAAAAAAACTGCAATAAGAAAAAAAATGGTTTAAAAACACTTTTACATGCCTAAAAGGAATAAATAGCAACCGTGAGATTTTAATTTGTTTTCAGTCTTATTTTGTTGAATATATCGTGAGTCTACCGAACCATGGTCCCTGAATCTTTTATCGAACCGAGTCGTGAGTACACTGCATCGTTAAACCCCTCGTTACGCATGTTTTTTAGACTGCATCATTAAACCCCTCGTTACGCATGTTTTTTAGACTGCATCCTTAAACCCCTCGTTACGCATGTTTTTTAGACTGCATCGTTAAACCCCTCGTTACGCATGTTTTTTAGACTGCATCGTTAAACCCCTCGTTACACATGTTTTTTAGACTGAATCGTTAAACCCCTCGTTACACAATTTTTTACATAGACGTCATCGTTAACCCCCCCGTTACACATTTTCCATCACGTATCCCCACTGATGGATTCTTCAGACGCGTCATGGGCCCTTTGTTACCGATCTCCTCCAATACTGTCGAACCTTGCATTTCTCATTTGCTAATTATCTTTCAAGGATTGCCTACTTAGGTGTGCTGCCAATGTGCTGCCATTGTGTGACGATTTAACGTGTAAAAGCAATGAAACAGGCCCACAGCACCTACAGAAGATCGCAGCTATTGTGATGCATATTTAGAAGGATAACCCTATAATTAGGTGAAGTAATTATTAGTATTATTATTGCTGTTTACAATGTGCCCTTTGCCGGTGAAATTTTGTTTTTATATGTTGCTATAGTGTTGCACACAACCTCACTATTCTGAGTGCTTCAAAGGATTCTCTTTCATGAAAAACTGTGACAATTCAAAATCCACCGTCACTCCAATGTTGAGTTTAGTTTTTTTGAATGGTTGTCTCTGTAACCTTTAAATCCCCTCATCGACTTTCCCAACTAGTACATAAAAGGCCGGAAAGACGTGCTGTAGAGAGCAGCTTGCTGTGGCGTGGCGCGGATGTGGCGGCTTGTCGATATACTTGCGTCCAACAGATGGAGCCATTTACTGTGGTTTAATGGAACCGCAGGGTTTAGGGTTAGTGATGACCCTAGATTGTCCTGCACAACAGACAACCGTGTATTAAACAATATACACAGCTTGCATAATAGTAATATTTATGTTTATCTGAATAAATACATGCCTTTGCACAGCAGACAAACAATGTGGAGTCTAAAGTCTTTTGAAACATGCCTTGTATTGAGTTACAGTTTTTTGGGGGTTTATGGTAAATTAATATTTAATCACATCCTTGGAGAATATTGTCCTAAAGATTACATAAATGCAAAAGAATTACATCAATGCATGACGGAATAAAATATAAATGCAAACAGTACTCAAAATATACTGTGCATAAATACACCAGAAATGCCCACATAAAGGCAGCTATTCCCATAGCTTACTTGCATACTACACTACGGTTTTATATCGGATGTTGTCCTATATAGATGCATGCCCTTATTATCGAAATGAAGTTTCTCACACACTGTGTAACACAGGGTCAGACTTCTTTTGCTTTGCCTTTCTGTGAAAATGCTACTCTACAAAACTGACTTTGAAGTGACAATATTTCGAACAGGGCCCGGACTGACTGAGACCGATCGCCACTCTACAGGAATGCCTTCCCATGCCGTCAGAGTCCAGTCCATACGCGCCTCCTGACCACATGCCAATCCAAGACCCATGATGACGTTCCCGCTAACACACAGCCAGAACACCTCCAGTGCAGAGCCCCGCTCTCCTCGCTGACGGGCCCGCGGGGGCATGGACATGCTGATGTTCACACGCCAATCTGTTTCTCAGAAGGGGATTGAGGCAGAATGTCATACGCTTACTGTATGAGGTCTGGCTGGGAGACCGTAGAGAGTATATCAAAACGCCGTACATGCAGTGTTCGAGAAGTAGCTAACTGCAATTAGCCACACCACTAATTTTACTTCTTTGAGTAGCTTATTAGTAGCGCAGTCACTTTTAAAACGCTGTAGCTTTTCCAGTATCTATTTTTTTACTAAGCGGGGCAAAACGCTACATCGTTAAGAAATACTACAAGTCGTCATCAACTTGCGACTTACGACTGATTCACTTTGAACTAAGACAATGACTGTCTAAAATGTTACAATTACCTGTGTTATGTAAAGAAACAAGAAAAACTTTTACTCTAAACATATTCTGAAATTGTTCTCAAATGATTAACTTTGCCTTCAAACAATTATTTGTACACCTGGCCATTCATAGAGTTAAACAATTATGCGACAATGGGAGGAGTTCCCAGCCATAAGAGAGATCATTTAACGCGACACATAACAGCGGGGGTTCCTAATAGGGTTAGTTGAGTTCCCCGACATGGCTAAAACTGCTAAAATACCCAATGCATTGTGGAAAAGTCATAAAATTTCACAATGAATATCCTCAATTTCATTTCCTTTTTTGATCATTCTTTCCACAGTGTACAAATAGCTTTTGGCCGCACTGCACGTAGACTGTTGAAAGTGAGGCTTGGGGTCTGAGCATCAGGTGACGCCTTCATCCAGCACCCCTGAAGCAATTTGGCGGGGGGGGTAAGGGCCTTATTCAAGGGCCCAACAGAGATGTGACTATTCTACTGAGGCTGGGGCTTGAACCGGCAACCTTCCGATCACAGACAAGCACTACCTTACTAGTACTAGGACAGGTATCATTGAGGTAATAGATACATTTTTACTGAATGCAACATTATCAGAAGCCTTTACGCAGGGTTTCATGGATTGCTATTTTTTTCCAAATTTTTTGTTGTATAGAGGCTTTCCAGAATCTATAGCAGAACCTTGGTTGTCCAGACTGCACAATGAATGTTCAGACAGAACATGTTTAATCTCATCTGGGAGGTTTCAGTATCACATTCGACATTCATCGAAAAGTGTGCAATATCCTGAATCAGTAAGCCGTGAATGTAAATAGGTCTGTATTACAGTAATTGATATACCATGTGTCATGCTTATTAGGTCCCGTACATGCAAGCTTGTTCTTGTAATGTGAATTAATTATTAAAAAGCAGAACTTTAACAATGATATCAGCTGTATGATCAATGGTAAAATGAATGCCTAGATGTAGTCTAGCCAATCCAAGACGGCAGTAGGGTTTAACATGGCACTTACTCCGAGAGACAGTGGCCTCATGCTGATCCTTCACCCTTGGTTCTGGAAAGTTCATTATATTTTTATGCAATCTCTCTTCCGTTGAGGCTCCACCGCCACTTAAAGGAACTGGGGGGGCACTGTGTTTACACTAACGTTAAAGGAAAACCCGCGCCGAGGTACGGCAGCTGTCCGAGTTTGCGCTGCGGTGTGTCTGGAACCGCTGGCATTTTAAATACCGGTCAGATAAATACAGGCTGATTCTGCACTGGCCCGGAGCAGAAGAGTTTCCTGGCAGGGCCTACGGCTTGCTATAATATATAGGTATATATCTTTAACGTTTAAATCGAAACAGATGTTTCAGCGGAGTCAAGTTTACATGTGCCTGTAATCAAGCAAACTTCTCTGTTATTTATTTTCTTGTCGTCTTTTTTTTTCCCTCCCCCCGCAAATGAGCCTCTTCACTGCATAGAAAGTGCAGCTGTAGATGATTATGTGGAATAAGGCCGACTCCGCCAGCGTGATTCTGAAGCAAAACACAACATTAGCAATCAAAATGACCGGGGAGAATGCAAACAAAGGCACAGCTAGTTGGGTTAATTTCCCAAATATTCTTTTCGCCACACAAGAAAAAGCCCAGACATATGTGGTTTGTTGATTTAATGGTAAGTCGATATCGCCAAATGTGTCATCAAACATTAAAAAAATAATCCAGGTGGCTATTCCATTGTCCATTAAAAAATACTTTCATCTTTCATCTTCAGATATTTAAAATGTGGATGTGCACTCAGTGGTCACTGTCAGGTACCCCTATGTAGGACCCCCTTGTGTTTCCAGAATCTCTTCAAAAGTGGACAAGATGTGCATTGTTGTCATTTTGCTGATCACTGTTGTACTGAGCTGTTATTTTTGCACTTGTGGCCCTCCTATTAGCTTTAAGCAGTCTGGCCATTCTCCTCTGACCTCTCTCGTTAATAAGATGTATTCAGCCACAGAAATGCCATTAACTGGATGCTTTTTGCTGATCTTACCATTCACTGTAAACTCAGGACACTGTAGTGCACTATAATCTTAGCTGTTATTGAGATGATGGAACCACCATGTCTGGCATCAATAATCATACCACAGATAAAATCAAAGGCATCACACATCAACAGCATTGTAAGGCTTAGTTAGACAATAGGTTACCCTTTTGCCCCTGTTTGCCTACTATATACGTTTAGCTGTAGCCACAGCCCGTCACAGGACTGACCAATGGCAGAACAACGGTGCACTGGGGCAAAAATGGCTGCCCCATGCCCCTCCCCCCAAAATATCGTACCCATCATGCACTACAGTATTTAGCAAATTCTACAAACATGCTTTATTGATTAAATACACGCCTCAACAACATAGTTTGACTACAAAACATTACAAACTATTACATTTCAAAATTGTTTTATGTTTTGTGGCAAATATTTTTGCATTATGACTCCCACCATAATGAGATTATATACATAAAATGAGAGACATAAAAGCAGCATGTGATATAAAACAGTACATGTAATATTATTCCTACTGGAAAAAGCTGCAGAGAAAAGAGTGGTGGCATAACATTTTTAAAAATCATGAACATCACCTTCAGGGGGTGGTGTCTTGGAGCATCTTTAGCCACCAGCTCGTTCCATCATGGTGTGCAAAGAAGCTCTACTGGGAGGTCTTCCTGCCTGCCATCAGGCACTTTAATGGGGGCCCTCAACCCCCGCCCAAAACATGCCAAGGCAGTAAAACAACATGCTGCACATCTATGCACAACATCTACATACATGTGCATTGTGTCAGACACTTAACACATTATGTGTTTTACATGATTGTATCTTCATGTTCCTTTGCTGTTGTGCAAATGATGCAAACAAATTTCCCCCGAGATCAATAAAATATATCCATCGATGATACGTTGTTTGTGGGAGCAGGCTGTTTGCGTTAACAAGCAGGTGCACCTACTGGAATGCACACTAAGTGTAGGTCTACGCTGCCTGTCTGATATTTTGTAGGTAAATCATTATTTTAGATCCCATAATTCACTGCATGCCCCCACACGTTACACCAAATATCCTTCATACATAATAAAAAAAGCTTGCTTTTTGATATCTCATCTCTCTGTCTTCGGGACCATTCAGAGGCGGCCTTATTGATCAGGAGCACAGCAGGCAGGCAACACATCATGCAGACGGGCAGATCTGTCAGGCTGTCTATTTATTCACGCCTGTCCTGGTTCCTCAGATGAACGCAGGCTACAGCGCACACGCCTGAGGTGTAACTCACATCCGACATAACTACAAACGAGAGTTAAAATTGAGATACTGGCTTGATTTAAATATTAACGAGCCACGCTCTTGAGCTGGGAGGCCCAGCGGCGGGGGTGGCGCTAGCTGCAGACACGAGTGTGCAGATGGTCTTCTTAAAGGCAATACGGGATGTGCGGCGATATCCCAGCAGCTCTTGGCAGGAAGATGCCTGCTAGCTGGAGGCGTGAGGGTCACACGCAGAGGGGATGATGAGCCGTAGCACGCTGCCTTCATGCAATGACATCCTCCAGGACGGCCTCAAGTGTCCTCAGCACCAATCAAGCAGGATGAATGAGCACCAAGCCATGTACAGTTATGCAGCGAGGATGCATGCAGGCGACATGCATAACGAAGCGCTCTGCAATTACAATATAAGGCAGTCTTTTGTACATCTCTATGACGATTACGGCCTCTTTTCTATACGCTCTGCATGACTAGACCCTTTCTCAGTCATCAAATGTACGTTTTCCTGGTCACAAAATATCCTTATGCATACAACACTCAGAGAAGATAAAAAGAATGCGGTTCTTGACTTCAAAAGGATTTTGTAATTTAGCGAGCACCCAGGTGCACAAACATTTTCACAAAAATAAAGACACATATGCACATATACTTCCAAACTGCATACTTCTCCATGTTTACATAAGGGGAACTGCTAACTAAATCTGTTTACAGTACGTTAAAAATGACAGTTCAGGAGTTCAAACAGTGCGGGCTCTGCTAATCCTTAGATATCCCAGAAAATGGCACCAGCCCAGAGCTACACATGCAAACAGCAAAACCCAAACATGACATCACGAAAGCAGAGCAGAACAGACAGTTTTGTTCCATAATATGAGAATGAATTCGCAGGTAACACAATCACAGCGCTGCCTCTTAAAACTTTCCCTTCACAGGATTACACATTATTGTTTGCCACTAATTTAATTATATAATTACAATAGGAAAACAGATTAATATATTGGCCCTAATTTATTCATATATAGTGCTGATTTCATTAATGATCATTTAACTCAAGGGATGATAAATTGATAGAATAAGGGAAAGTAGCCTGAAAATCTCCAATTCTCACTTACAGGATAACATTTTAAACAGCATTATACCCTACATTTACGGTAGGGGGACGGTGTGCGGCTCAGCCTGTGATCGGAAGGTCACCGGTCCGATCCCGGTCACGTCCGTGGGCCCCAGAGCGAGGCCCTTACCCCCCCAGCTCCATGGGTGCCTCTGTTGGTGGCTGCCCTTCGCTGCCAAGCTTGCTCTCACCTACGTGTGTGTCTGTGTCATGGAGATCAGGATAGGGTAGGCGAGAATAGAATTATCCCAGGGGGGTCAATAAACCCTCATGATTATCATTATATCTGATAATTTTGTGCCAATCAGTCGACCTCATAGCCTGACATATAAACGATGTATTATGCCATATACACATACAGTAACAGCTTGAATTTTTATTTGTAATTCGCTGTAGTGAAAGTGTAGTCTCTTTCTCAGACATACAGTGCACATCTTAACCTGCAGCTGACTGTGGTTCCCTCCAAAACATCTCGTGCCAAGATGGTGCGCCAGGGCAGTCGGGCTCCATGAACAAATCCCAGAAGGTTCGTTCCAGGGCGGCTCTCCGAGGAGCGTATTTTGGCCCAGACAGACCCCTCAACAGACCAATGCTGCTTCACTCACTGACTCCCTGACATTATGTTGTTGCCACTAATTTGTCACCAACAAATAAACTAAATGTTTCACGACACACACCAAAACCATAACAAATATCAAAAAATAATCCGATTTCCACATTTTAACGTTTTTAAAATAGCTGCATCTCTACTTAACTAGAGAAATTTAGATGGTGAAATTTTATTTTGTCTTCTTTGTAGCAAGGAAAAAACGTAACTGACCACTGTACCTTTTCATTAACGCACTCAACATGTAGCCATGTGTTAGTGACGTGATGACACATCACACCACTGGACTCAAAGCCATTACATGGGATTTCCACTCGGGAGTTAAAGCCCAGTTTATTTTTCTAAAACATCACATTGCTGTGTAGCTGGATAGCCAAAGCAAAAAAAGTCAATAATTACTATCTTGAAACCCTAATGAATCACATCCTTTTAATACTAACCCAGAACATGTGCTTGACTCCACGACTATAAATCCCTGTAAATACAATGATGTCAGTCTGACATGAAATATCGGCTTTTTTCTTGCACACGCGCTTTTTATCAAATTAAAATCTAGGAGTAATTCAGATGGACCTTCATCCAATTCGCTCCACTTTCTTTTTTACCAAGGTATTTCAATCAAATGTAAGTCATCTGACTATTCATTGTGAAAATATTCAATTCAATTCAATTCAAATAACTTTATTTGTCCCCGAGGGGCAATTAAAGGCGCAGAGGGCAGTTGAACAAGGACAAGACACATTGACATAAAGTGCAACAGTGTTTGAAAGATTCTGTGCGAAATTGCAGTCAATCAGGTAGATAATAACTGGTAAATATGTAAAGGGAGGGATTGTTAGTGGGTGGGGGGGGGGGCTCAAGTGCAGAATGACTATGAATATTAGA
>JAODKC010000117.1:15608730-15619434 GCA_026777985.1 Mormyrops attenuatus | reverse complement strand
CCGAAGCAGCGCGACCGCTTCAGTTGCTGGTTCTGGACAACCACGCAGTCAGTCAGCTTCCCGTACTGCTCGAAGTGCTGCCTAAGTCCATCATCTGTAGTCTGCACGTTAAGGCCCCCGACAAAGAGCTTACACAGTTGGTTAGTCATGACTTGATTAAACCGCTTTTTCCCGCAGCAATTCGAAATGCTCGCCGCAGCTGCGGGTTTCTTCTTTTGAGAGAATCGAGGGCGTTTCTGCGCTGCGTCACAAAACGCGTTACTTACCGCGATTGGCCGCCACAGCGCGGCTTCGAGATCTTCAAACAGATTTAAATGGTCGCATCTGCGTTCGTTACTCTCTTTTATCCCTCTTGGTCGAGTATCTCCATTCTTCTCACTGAGATACGTTACCCAAAATATATAACACATGTTTTTAAATAAAGAAAAAAGCCGCAGAAGTGGTACACTTACCTTCATGTCGGTCTACTTAAAAATATTCATATCGAAATGGCTAAAATTACCCATTGTCCACAATTGTGCTAATTTTTTTACGTTACCAGAACCTTGTCCGTATATGTATACTATATGTATATTTTCAGTGTATAGTCATGTTTAAGTACCCAATTTCAGTTTGTTAAAAAAAAAAATACAGCCAGGTATATTTAAACTATAAAGGCAAAGAGGAGCAAAAATCACTCTGGACAGGCACAAGATAACCAAGTCAGTCCCAAATACTACCAATTTATTTTACACATTTAGCAGACATTATCCAAAACATAATCGTGAAAGCAGGGACAGTCAGGCCCTGAAGTAATTGGTGGTTCAGGGCTTTACTCAAGGACCCAACAGTAAAATTGTCAGCTATAGGACTTGAACCAGCAACCTTTGTATTTGCTAAAAAGATTTAAGATACCTAGATACAATATAAAATTCAACAATGTAATCATTTGAAGAGATTTTCTCTGATTTGTTGAGAAAAACATCCACAATACACAAGGTGATTTTCACCTCACATATACATGGCTCTGGTTAACAGATGAATTGTAACAGTGTATAATGATTTTTAATGTGCAATACACTGAACAGTGCATTTGTTAGAATACAAGTGTGTAGAATTAAAGTTCAAGCTCAAATGAGGTCAGCACTTAAAAGTTGATTTTAAGGCAACAATTTAAAAGGTCTAATACAGGTTGAATACAAAAATTCATTGAGTGCTTATTGTTCACATTACCGGGCCTAATAAAATGGAAATCATTTGCATCAATGGGTAATGATTTCATAATGACATGTTTGATTAATTCATTAGGATCTGAATTTACAAACTTAAATAATGTGCACTCTTGAGATACATTTAAGTACACGATAAAATTGAGATGTACCTTTTTCCCCCCACTTGAAGTAGAGATGAGCAAACAGATTTAAGAATTTTAGGAGACCATGCACTGAAAATAACGCTTGGGAAAAGTTTAAAATAAAAGGAAATCTAAAATGTGCCAATGGGAAACTGGGAGATTCTTGGAGGATCTCTTGATAATACTTGATAAATTTTGCCTTTCTGCTATGAGGTGTTCCAATATTCTACCCAGTAAAACTGCACCTAATCATGATTTGATATAAATCTTTAATAAAAGAAAAAAAATAAAATAAACCCAACAACTGTAATGGGGAAAGAATGCAGGTGGAGCTTGTGTATTTTATTTATTTATTTATTTTAAACACAGAGTAGTCCTGATATTTATTGAAGAAAATTACTCAAGTACGTCATGAAGGTTTGGAACCTGTGGATACCCAGCAACCATAAAAAATCCATATTCAACACTGTCATGCACATCCTGCAGGCAGAATCTTGCCTAATCATACCATAACAGGTGGCTCCCTCTCAGACAAACCCAAACCTACACACACCCCTGCAGCTCAACCTTCAAGTCTCCAGTTCATGGAGCTGACATTGAATCATGACTACATACTCCCAAGCAACACCCTTCTGACTTCAAGTCTGAGCTCACAGAACAATTCAATACGGTACATATTTTATTGCCCATCTATGCAGTTGCCTTACTCCTCTAGAGTTCGGTAATCTTGCCTCCACATTCATCCTTTCACATCCTCCGAGTGCTGTGTGGAGATCCTCCTGCAGATACGGCTACGGCACGTGCCATCTTATGCCCTGTCCATCCTGGGATGGTCCCCAGAGCACCGTGGTGGCTCAGCACTGCATAATTGGTCAGAATCTTGTACATAAAATTCAGAAAATGACTTACACAGGGAAAAACACACCGCTTCAGCCATCTTTAAACTGCATATTCCAGTTATGCTCCAGAAGCCCTGGCAAACCTATCCCAGCTAGCAGGGGGCAAAGGGTCCATCACACAGGGAACAAACACACATATATAAAATGGCCGAATCAGACACACCAGCTAGGCTGACTTCATGTCTATGAATGGGGGGAGCGGTTACACCCCGACTCCCCAAACAACTTCCTTTCATCGCTATTCCCCGTCATTAAAAAGTCATGGACCTCAAAATATTGGACATAATGGATTCTAATCCATGACCTTGTACTAAAGACGAGATTCTGCTTTAACCTAAATAAAACAATTACAGAACCCTACACAGTACCTTTAACACACATACTTTAAAATCTGTATGTCCCGCATGAATTTGTCAAAAGCACCTCAACTGCACTACTGTTTTCTTGTTTTTTTTTTTTTAAATATCTTTACCCCAGCTTAAGCATACATTTATGAAGCAGACTGCTGCTAGTTTATGGGAACTGTGGTCATGAATTTCAATATCTGCAGACTAAAAAGCATCACGAAAAATAAGCAGGCACTGTCAATTCTAAAAGGCAATTTCAGACATGCCTGAATACTGTAATGTAATGTATAATAATGTAGTGGAATTATCAACTGTACCTACACATTGCATATACCCCTCTATTATATACTGCATTCTTTCCTGCTGCCGTTTACACAATTACAATCTACCTCAATTTAGTATTTTTGGACTCCTGTAAGTTACAGTATCATATTGTATAATACAAAATTCATTTGAACTAGGACTGTTACTGTTTTGTCTTGCTTGTATTGTTGCTCATCTTTCTTACACTTTGCTCTCCTTGCACTCTGTATAATTGTCCTGCCTCCATCTGTGTAGTCTTGTACCGTTTTTGGTTGTGTTGCACAATGGCCCTGGAGGAAATGACAAACCAACTTGACTTGAACATACATTTATCATTATATAAACCTGAAATCTTAAACAAATCAGTGTTCAGTGTACCTAGAAGTCAGGTATGGAGGATTCCTAATGGACAATGACTTCTAGCTTAAGATAAGAGACTTTGTCATTGTATCAGAAATACAACGAAATTTGCTTGGTTGCTCATGGCTCAGCAGCAAAGAGGTACACATTAATGTACCACATTAATATAGCATACAGTCTTGTAGATATGGTATAAATATAAACCTAATGTAACTATTGGTAAAATACAATAAGAAATATATTCCCTAGTGCAGTCTACAGTGTGCTGGATGAGAAAGTTTACAGATTTAGGTATTTACAGGCCACTGTAAATCACATTGACTAATTGTAACTGTATTGCTGCTGATATGCACAAGTTAACCCAACTGAGAAATCCTACTTCATGTAACACCCCCAGTGCTGAGAAATTAGCACCACTCAGCTTGAGAAATCTCCGAGGAACCAGTTTCACTTTTTGGCCTTCAGTTCATGTCTAACTAAAGATGAATACGGACACAAAGGAACTGTTGACTCGTGTTACACCCTGAGATACAAGTCTTCTGTATTGAAATCTTTGTGAATACACCACAAACGGCTCCACACTAGGGCTGGGTGCTATAAAAAAAAAAAAAAAAAAAAAAAAAAACACAAATTCTCCAGAATAAAATCGCACGAGTCATCCAACACCCCCTCCAATACACGACACCAAGTGGAGCACTTAAATCATTTTGTTGGAAAGACACCAAAGCTACGTTGCAAAACTTACATCGAAACTGAAGGGGGGGGGGCATGAAAAATGTTTTATGCCTCTGTGGAAGTCTACAAACAAAAGACAAAGTCTGGTAAAAAAATGATATGGTACTCTCTAAATCGACCACGTGCAATTACATTTATAAAACTTAACATTTGTCCGATATCAACATCAAAAGAGGCGAGTTTCCGACGGGAAGTGACGTGTTCATCAGAATACTGACTGAGAGAAATAACCGAACGCAGGATGAAGTACAAGTGTCCAAACTTTGAGAACTACTTTCAAGAAAATAGTCATGTCATGACCAACCTGGAAACATGCGACAATATACTGGTCAATCACGACTGGACCCTCCTGGCCTAAAGCAATGGTTCACGAAAACTTACAGCAAGCTCTAGCCACATACCACCATTAAAACTGATGTCCACAAACACCAATACCTTTGCATAACACATGCAGGAGGAGGAAAACATTTCAGATACATAGGCTAGATGGCTGAACTGAAAGCCATTGTACAAAGCTTTATCTTCTCATCTTGTATGAAGCCCCAAGTCTACTTCCCTCACAAAAGTGATAATCACTCACCAGTTGGTCACCTTTGAATAGACAAAGAGTTACTTGTTACTTACCAATATTGTCAAATAGCCCAGCCCTACACCACACCTGTGTGCACTGAACTGCTCTCGCTAGCAGAGAGATCATTCGCAGACATAACAGCACAAGATTTGAACCACCGTGAAATTAAAAATGAAAAACACCTGCTAAACTCAAGTAAAAAACATTTAAAAACACAGTTTGGGGGGGGTTGGAAACTGAAAGACTTTGGTAGGTGGGGGAGTTCCCTCAGTCGATTTTGGCAACTGGTGGGGGGGTCCCCTCAGGGGGGAGTTCAGACTTGGGGGTTCAAACTGCATGTGCCTCATTGGTAGCAAAAACATTTTAGTCATGTATATTATGCATTATGAATGCTTTATGAATGCTTTATGAATGCTTTATGAAGCTCTCATCTATAATGAACTACAGATACCTTCATAATGCATTACAATGGTCAATATACTGTATGAATTAAGGATTCTATGTACTGCATTATAAAGGGATCTATACTGCATTATAGGCAAGAGCTTCATAAAGTACAATCAACATGGCTATAATGTGTTATGGCTTTGGATAAATATCTATAGCCATGTTTATAAAGCTTATTATTTGTTATGAATGTGTTTATAAATGACTAAAAACATGGGCTTAAATAAAATGTTACCAACCGTGTTTTATGATCATAAAATACAAGGATTAATCATGAAACACACAGCAAAAGTCAGAGAGGGACGTCGTCATCGGAGGAGGTTTGTAACGAAGCTTAAGTGACAATAAACAGAGCAGTGGGATGAATCCATTAATGATTTATATTAGTACTACTGTAATCAGTACTAATATTTATGTTTTTCTAAGGGAACACAGACACTCAGTGTGTCTGTTTCTCACATATCGTCTGATCTATTTCATTTGCTTTTTTGATGTTTAATTGTTTGTCACTCTGTGTGAATTTCTCATTGTTGGCACCCAAGCATTGTAATATGCATTTGAAATGTGACTGGGTCTGCTGGAAACAATGCCGACTCGCGATATCATTTTTAGCGGCTTATTGCCATTATTATATACCAAAAGCAGTAATGCATAACCTTCAGTCCTCACATTTTGGATACAGAATGAACGTCTATATCCAACCTCATATTTTTACATGCGTTTCATTTTAGGATATACATATTTTGCTTGAAGTAGTTCATGTGACATATCATTGTTTCCTTTTTTAATTTTATAAAATCAAAACGAGTTGCAAAGATAGAAAATCAGCCAAAAACGGACAGGGAGAAACAGGCAACTTCTTATGCTGAATTCTGTGCTGGACTGCACAGCAAATTTGAAGGATTACTAATCTCCAACAGGGCTTTCCTATGGAAGGGGGATGAGGAGTTTGCACTGACAGCTGAGCTGTTAGAGAATCTTTCTTAAAATTAAAATCATACTGTCTACCATTTTTATTGCAGTGGACTTTAAGTCGTATATATATATTCCATCCTTCCATATTTCAGTTATATGGTCACCATGAATCTGAAGCCTATCTCAGGAAGTACAGGGCGATTTAGAGGCACATGTTACAGACAGGATTCCCATAAGTTTCGGGGTGGGGGTCGCCACAGATGAGATTGCAATTAATTGGCAAGACTGGCATACTTCTACCTCTATGCTGGCAATTTTCACCTTTGCAAAAGTGGTTTGTTGGTACCCATAGACATTATTATAGGCAATGCGTGCATCAGGTACATGCGTTAACACATAAGATGAGCGAGACGTTTTTTTGCTTCCCCAAGTGCAAAGATTAAACTTGGCCTATATGGGTTCCCTTCGAAGGTGATTCTGTCCCTACTGGAGTAGGCAGTGCTGCAGTGGATCAGACAATGGATGGATGGATGGATGGATGGATGCAATGCATTATGCATTATTTGAGAAACTTTTGTGAAAAACATTGCATGGAATCGCACCTGCTCTTTCAGTTCTATGTGATGACTAGGCAGCGTAACTGTTTTTTTTGTGTCTGATAATAAGGAGTATTCATCCTCCTTCTTTCAATAGGGTGTGACTGTGTCTAAAGGGGAAGGACGGCAGAATAGGAACCCCTCACCAAAAAGACACAGATGGCTTTTGTTCCCCTAATGAGGGAACAGGGAACTGAGGACCTTAACCGGGCTGTCACCCTGTACTGCGCACTTGTTACCCTGCGCTTGGAGCACACATGTATCCTGAAGGCTGTTCCTGCCGTTGTTATTGCTGGCATGGTCTGATCCTTGTCTTCAGGTAAAGTATCCCCAGGGACACAGAAGTAATCTCGATTGGAAATGTCTCACAGTTCATATCTGATGAGGAGGGCACGAAAGGTGGATTTGGTAGTTATCAACATAACCATTTTGACATTTTTATTAGGATGCTAGTTCACAGTTTCAACAATGAAAAGAGCTGGCCGGAAATGCACGTACATTTCTAGGATTTCTGCGGCATTGCCGTGCCAATGGGCGATAATGACCTTCAGAGAAACAGGTAGGATGTCAGGAGAAAAATAAATGACAGAACATTTCAGAACAAGGCGCTGGAGAAAGGGCATCCGTATTTGTTTCTGCATGAGAGTTTTCCAGGTTGGGGTTTTGATCGCGTAGGCTGGGCAGAAGCACATTGCTGCTCAGGGACGGTCCCATGTTCTCACTGTGACAAGCTGTCTTACAGCAGACTTACAGAGGTGCCTCAGCGTGAGACTGACGGCTCACATCCAGACCAGCAGGGGCCTCCTGCTCAGCCCAGTTGAATCTAATCAGTTATTTCTGATTTTTTTCTCCTTTTTGAAGACACCCTCAGGATGATCACAAACTATAATCCATGCATATGTCTTTAAATGGCGCTACCGACATTTCCATTTCTTTGGACGTATAGCGCATGCCCTGTAGTATACACCAAGGACTTGCACCCTGGGGGCTGAGATTCATAGAGCCGTTGCAGTGGTCTGCAGAGATGTTTTGTAAATTGACAAAATACTGGAGTTAGCATTCAATTTACAAAATGTGAAAAATACTAAAAAGGGCTCCCCCAGGCCCCGTACATTTGTGGGAGGTGCATCCTTAGTTCAGATCTTTTTTCATTTGGGGATCGCTGGGTCAAAAAGGGTTGAAAACCCCTGCCACTGGCTAATAGAGGATTTTATAACTACAGGGGACACTGCAGCTAGGCTTCACCCATCAATATATATATGAAAAATCAAGGTGGTATTTTCAGTACTCCTCTGAGAACCTAAGACAATCACACCCACTCAAGTAAGAACTGGGTACAACTTTTTCCAGAGGCTGACACACAATTTCTGCAGCCTTCAGTCTTACTTTTCCTCACTGCATAGCAGGACTGCTTACCCAGAGCAGCAACACACATCCATCCATCCATCAGTGCTGCACCGGGTCTGCATGACACAGGCATGATGTCAGTAGGCAGTACATTCTTTTCACATATTAACCAATAACTCATGGCTTCATACTAATACTATGAAGGTGAAATATCATCTGCCGGTTTACTATAGCAGGGACACTCCTGAGATGAGCTCACTGCCCTTGATTATGGTACCTACCACCTGTTTATTGAAGATAAACTGAAAAAGCAAAAGCAAGATGGTGTTCACCTTAGATCAAGTTTAACCATTCCATGCTCTGGCGTCAGGAGGCATCCTTTGTGCTATTTCTGTTAGGGGGATGGTGTGTTGCTCAGCAGGTCTGTGCCCATGATTGGAAGGATGCTGGTTTGAATCCCATGGTCAGCAGAATAGACACAGTGCTGTTGGGTCCTTGAGCAAGATCCCTTAACCGAGAGGCATATCACTGCAGCCAGGGGTCAAATTTCGAATAGGAGGGGCAATGTGGGAGGGATTTATAATGAGGGGCCTGTTATCACCTGATACCCTAACCCTGATTATAAACTCCTCCGACTCCTCATGATAAACCCCTCCCACTCGACATTGCCCCTCCTACATGACATCGCCCCGTCCCTCCTACTCGACATTACCCTTCCCACTCGACATTGGCCCTCCTATTCGACATTGCCCCTCCGACTCGACATTGCCCCTCCCACTCGACATTGCCCCTCCTATTCGACATTGCCACTCCCACTTGACACTC
The DNA here is from genome assembly GCA_026777985.1 of Mormyrops attenuatus. Taxonomy (NCBI): domain Eukaryota; kingdom Metazoa; phylum Chordata; class Actinopteri; order Osteoglossiformes; family Mormyridae; genus Mormyrops; species Mormyrops attenuatus. The sequence goes on along the minus strand of JAODKC010000117.1, from coordinate 15,610,756 downwards.
AGCTCTTGGCTGCAGCGATATATACTTGCCTTAACCCAACCCCCCCCATCCCATCCCACCCCACCTGAAAAATGCCCAAGGGATAAATGAGACACATGGCTGGTCCTGTGCTCTCTGACCCCAAGCTTATGTACTTGTGCAAATGGCAAATGAAGCACTGTTTCATTTTGTGTGCAGCTGAAGCATTGTTACATTTTGCGTGCAGCTGAAGCATTGTTACATTTTGCGTGCAGCTGAAGCATTGTTACATTTTGCGTGCAGCTGAAGCATTGTTTCATTTTGTGTGCAGCTAAAGCACTGTTTAATTTTTTTTTGCCGTTGTTGCCTTCTCATTGATCAATGCTTTGACAGAGGAGGGCGGCTCCGGTGTTATGGTAATGGGTGTCAGCATTTTGGGAGGCGAGCCCTGCATCTGCTCCTAAACAGGGACACAGACGGCTTTGTGATGGCAGCAGCGATGTAGTTGAAGGAATGATGCAGCAAGTTTGCTTTCTTCAGTCATTGAAGGCTAATCATTTTTTGAATTAATGCTATGGATTTATGCTGTGGGAGACCAATTGCTTATTATGTATGTATCTGCAGCTAAGCGACTATTGATTATAAGGCTCTGCAGAGTGTTAATTTTGAGCCTAAATTTTGCAGTCAGGTCAAATCTATTAACTAAATAGGCACAATCAACATGTTTAAGTGCTGTGTTTCCATGGTAACTGATGCTCACGCTCATGAGGATAGCACAGAATGGCAAAGTCCAAGATGGAGAACACAGAGATCATGCTAAATCCTTGTCTGCATGTTAACTTTATCATTTCAATTTTTCCCATCTGGCATCTAAGCTTAATCTCATCTTAACCACCATGAAGCAAAACGACAAATGCTTAGAAACTTTAATGGGTGTAAACAGGTGGAAGTGGAAGAGTTTCCATCAGTGTGTCAAATTTGCTAAAATGAATAATAATCACTAGAGGTTAAAAGAGTTAATGAAAACACAAAATGCATTGCAATCATGTAGGTGAACGTCTTGTCTGAATTGGTACCTATGATCATACATATTTGTTATTAATTTGTGGTCCTTGACATCAGTAGGCAATTTCAAAGAGCAATTAAGTGCTCTTTAATGCAGAATAATAAATTCCCTACAGCTCCTCACTGTTGTAATGTGTTGCAAATGATATGTAGGTTAAAATGAGGGTTTTGTACACTGTGGTTTCGCTAAATGGAGATTATGTCCATGCATAATAATCTCTCTGCTTTCCTTGGTTACTTTGAAGAACTCTTTTCTGTTGAATTCCCAAGCGTAAACTAACCTGCCACTAGAATGGACCTTTGCAATTAAAAGCTAATTTTCCTTAACAACCGTTATGCCACAAAACATTGGTTGTAGCAGCATGCATCTTCACGCTGCTTTTTCATTTTCACTTTAATAGAACAAAGTAATAACTCATTTTAAATGCTTTGTACACTTCTTCACAGCTGCTTCCAATTGTCATTTAACTGAACTCGTACCTTGACATCCCACCCAGGGTATCCAGGGCCTGCTGCCCCTGCTCCCCGGAAGAAGGTCCCCTGGGACACTGTACCAGGTAAGCACTATCGAGGATGGACTGATGGATGGTTCCTCAGCCAGGTGTTGTGTTCTCAGTGCTGTTTGTTATACACCTGTCTCCCTTAACGACTTTTGGAACCACCAACAGCATCCCATACACTGCTGAGCAGTCAATCACCTGCTGAGCTAAATCTCATCCAATGTTGTGCCCACTGCTGTAAATCCTACAGAAAATAAATCATGTACAGATAAAATTTCAAGGAAAAGAAAATGATTTCTGTTAATCTGCCCGGCTACAGAATGACCTGTAGTCTTAGTGGGAACCTCTGGCATGTCCCCACCATGCACGCTTTGTTCCTATGTCGTCTCCTTGTTTCATGGCTTTTCTCTGGCATGTCCCCACCATGCCTCTCCTGGAGCCGACACCTTATCGTGGTGGAGGGGTTTGCGTGTTCCAATGATCCCAGGAGCTAAGTTGCCTGG
>JAODKC010000117.1:15591420-15604694 GCA_026777985.1 Mormyrops attenuatus | reverse complement strand
ACATAAACGCCCTACATACATTAAAACATAGACCGCCCTACATACATAAACACTCTACATACATTAAAACATAAACCGCCCTACATACATAAAACATACATAAACACCCTACATACATTGAAACTTAAACCGCCCTACATACATAAAATATACATAAACACCCTACATACATTGAAACTTAAACCGCCCTACATACATAAAACATAAAACTTACATAAACCACTGCAAAGTACTGAACATATAAGTCAAATACCATACAACTGTATAATTCAAGGAAAAGCTTTATTTCTGTAAATTTTATAATTAACAAGGAACAGTTACGTTCTGAAGAGTTAAAAATTCCAGTGAATCACTGCAGGTTTTTACCACTTAAATCCACATTGAGGTTTTTATGCAATGTTCATTTCATTTAGACGTGGAGTAACATTCACGCTTCGGATCACCATGGACAACTGCAACGGGAACGTCCGCTTTTGTTACGTACTCAGGAATGCCGGCTTTGCTCTGCCTGCTGATGCTGTGGTATTATTTATAGCATCCAGATCTCCGTTATGTACTCAGAGATGGAACTGCTTGGAGCACAGTTTTCTGTCTATTTCCCAGTTATAAGGTTCCGCCATAAGGTCTATGGCGGGAGCCGCGCAAAATGATCCGTCACATCTGTCAAGTACCGCGGCTTTGCATAATAGCCATGAAGTAAAATGTCCTCGAGACATGGACACATTCACATGCAGACACACACAAAGACAGACATGCCTCTCTGTGCTACTTTCATTCATTAATAGCACATACAGCCATCCTAACCCCCTCATGATTGAACCCCCCCTGCCTGCAGTCACATACATCTATCCTTCATTAACTCATGTGTCATCATAAAACATACTTTGCCACAAAGGAATTTATCCTGCATTTGTCTTTCTATAGTATGTAGCTTCTGCTTATCGTTGTACAAATAAGGAATTATCTTATCATTAAAATTTGTTTAGTTTTAATCCATGACTTTCTATGTAGTCACACCTGATGCTGTATAACAGATCCTGAATGTAATATGGCTAACATGAACATTATGAACAGTTTCAGATGAATGTAATGACTCTGCCTAAGAATCATATTGCACCATGTGTTTTGAAAGCTCTTCCTGCAGCGAGTGGAAAGGCTCACACATTGCACATTTTTGCACATGCTTGCAGTTTTCATTATGCTTTTAAGTTTAAAAAAGACGGAAGAGGAATCGAGTTATTAATGCAAAAAGGACTCATAGTAAATCTCTTGGAAGTGGGGCGTAAACAATGACTGCATCCCAGCTGGAAAAGCACTGTGATTCAGATTGAAAGTGTCCAACGTATGTATGTGCAAGACCAGAATGGCCAGGATGTTGGACGATAGCAGCTACAACTACTGAAGCCCCTGAAAAGCCCCTATTTGACTCTGTGCAATACTTTGACTTGGTGCAAATTTTAAACTTGAGCACTATTTACTCTGCACAAGATTTACCTCTGTGCTGAATAGTAGTCTCCGTGTAGTTCTGTATTGTGTGTACCCTGTAGTATTTTGTTCTGTTTTGCACATGGAGCCAGGAGAAACGCAATTTCGTTCTACTATGCACTCTCGAAATGTATGGTCCGAATGACAATAAAGTTTACTTTGACTTAGACTTGACTTTGAAAAGAAATATCTGTCTATTGTGCTTTGATGGCGCACATTCCACCTGCTTGGCTTTGCCCTCCGACACACCACTCATGAATGTGATGATGGACCAAGTCAAATTTCCAAGGGCACATCCAATTTCCTGTGATTTTGGCTAAAGTGAACACAAGGTAGCTTTTCTTATATTCCCCATAGAAGAGTGCAGAGGCCTAGGGAGGGGGCTTCAGACATGACGTTCTGTTTGTTTTTCAGGATGCTCTTCTGTCACACCCAGGTTACTAACCACGCAATGTCACTTCAGAGGTGGTCAGAGTATTATCTTCTGAAGACAGTGAGGTCTTCTAAGGAGCAAGATATTTTTCTCTTTACAATATCTATTACTTTTCATCTTTGAACTGGAAAACCCTACCGGTGCATTCTCTCTACTGTTCTAAACCTTTTTGAATTACGTCAAGACATGGTAATGGATTTTTATATTACTATTCAAGCAGAAATAAGCATTTATATTCCATCACCCAGATGTCTTGCTAGACAGCTTAACCATTGACTTCATGGTCTTACTTCAGAGTAATTATGGACTGTAATACAGCAGATTCAAGTTTAAATATAACAATGGGTTTCTCTTAAAGGTTCGGTGTGGCTTGTATGTTTTTTAATTTTTGAAACTAAGCCTGGCCTTCAGGATCACAGGGTCATGTCCAGCAGAAACAGCAGGCTGTTTTATCCCGAAAGCCTCTTTGATTATTCAGTGTTGACATTGTTATTGCCTAGGTGCTCTTTCTGGGACACAGTATATCCCATGAATGCAGTGGTTATATAGTGTCCTCAAAGCTCAAGGGGCAACACTAGTAAACATTACTGGGGATGAGCCGACTTTCAGTAAATAATCCATTATGTCTTAGTGTTACGGGGACTAATCACACTTGGTCTCGCCAATGAGGTTTTAATTTGATGCAGGCAACTATAAAGCAGAAACAGGTGCTGCGGGTTTTCAGGCGGCTAGAAAGCATGACAAGGTCACTGGGGGACCGTGGCCAGATATGGCCATTTATTCAAATGAATCACATGGTCCAGAGACTTGTGTTTGTTCTTATAAAAAGTAAGAGGCATGGAAAGATGTGGGCCTGACCTTACGACATCAAGAGGCCCACTCACATAGTGGCGGCAGTTCCTTTCATCTTTCAGTGTTTGTCTGTAGCCATGAATGACCGTAACATTTGCTCTGGGCGTTTAAGCAAATAGCAGCATTTACAAAAAAGCTGCGTTTGAGAAAATAGCAGCAGAAAATGGTGGAAAGTCAAGCTCTTGCCTATAAAACCGTGTACAGAAAATGTGTGTTTTCCAAATGCAATATCGTTGTATAACTTATTTATTGAATATATCAATGTTCTCATTCAATGATACATGCATCACATGACATAAAATGGATAAATGCATCATATAAAATTAGCAAAAAATGTTGCAATGTATGTATAACACAATATGACACTATAAATAAATACTTCTTCGGGTTGATGCACTTTCTTAAATAAAATCCAAAACAATCCAAAAGTAAACAAATAATAAGAGAACATTTTACTGGCTACAATCTAAAAATGAGTGTATATATTTATTTATATATTCGAACCAAGTGTCACGATTTGCGGTAGCGGACAAGGAGGCGAAGGAGCTCGGGAAACGGGGTTTATTCTGGGTAGATAGGGGAGCATACGGGACAGGCGCAACCGTACATGAACACTATATTGACAATACAATGACGGATCTGACGGGACTGAACAGAACGTAGACTAAATACAGGAGGTGACGAGCAGGAAACGAACAACAGCTGGTAAACAGGAGGATTCCACACGGGGTTAACGAGGAGGTGTGGTCCACAGGAGGGTGACCGGGGCTGGGCATGACACCAAGCTCTTTGCTGTATCATTTCTGGCTTTATTTTAATTATTTTTTCTATAATTTATAACGGAACAGTTTACAGACGACACTTTATACTTTATCATACAATAATGCCCCTGCTGTGGAAAGATTGTTTTTAAAAATAGCTATATAATAAATTTTCAGCTTTTAGCTACAGCACAGTGTAGAGCAGCAGAAAAAAATCTATCTGCACTGCCTTCAGCTGCGACAACATAATAGCAAAGAAGGGATAAGCACTGCAATTTGAAGCAGTTGAGCAAAGGCTGAGGAGCTGCAGCTCACTGTGGGTGGTGCAGTGCCTCTCTGCCAGTCTCAAGCACAAGAATAAAAGATCGGCTGATTATGACACTGCACTAGCATCAGGACAGTCGTTACTCTGCACGTTTCATAAACAGCAGAAGGGCAAACTGTAATGAAAGATCGACATAAGATTAGTGTTAATTGAAGCGAGTTCTGACGACTGATTGCTAGTGAGTTTGTATTTGTCTGATATCGTTGATAACATTTCTGAATGTTTGCTTGTGCACTCAATGAAAGGGATTGGTGCAGCGAAGGGTCACTGCCCATAACGCGGCTTCCAAGTAAATATTTTACCTATTTGGAAGTGAACACTGCCAACACATGTGACACGTGACTGTCCCGAGAAGACCAGATGAGTGAATATACAACACACTCCAGTATTGGTCATAGTCAGTTAGTCTGTGCAAATTCTGTGTTAAAAGGCTGCATACAAATTCTGTCTTTTTAGGTAAAATATACTCATGCTACGTCATAGAAAAAGGACTCTTTGTTTTTACAGAATTTAGCAACTTTGTATTAATACCATTAGCATAATAAAGTTCGGTTATTAATGCCTTAGTGTTTTTTATACCCAGTCTGTAATGAATATTATTAAACAGATAGCTTACGCATGAAGATATACTGTGGGGGGTAAATTCATGGTTGCATCGGGAAGCACTAAGTAAGCTTTTACTCCAAGTAAATGCATAGATCTTAAGAGAACTTGAGTCTGCTCCAGTAATTGCTAAGCAATTGTTATTTCAGTAAGAGAATTTAAGCTTTGATACAAAGGGCCCGCCAGAGTACATGCTGTAATTTGCTGTGTTGCTCAGTTCGGGTTGCGGATAAATCATGCTTATATTTTCCCCCCTTTTATGCAAATCTATTTTATATTATCCTCTGCTTGTCTTCATTCGTCCTTTGGACGGCAATATTTCTGAAGGATTTGAAGCCTAATTGTCATTATAAGCTAGAAGACTCTCTCCCTTGGTGGCAACGGTATGGCCGGGTGCTGGCTTTCAACTCTTTGTCTGTAGATTGTAGATTGCAGAGTAAAATACTGGCTCAGATCAAATAATTAATTCTCAGAATATTTCCCTGGTGTGAAGTTATCACCATTTGACACATTTTTTTTTAATCTGCAGCAGGAAGTGGTAGTTCTGTTCTTCTCATTATATAAACAGTTTTGTGATTTGAATTTTATTACATTTTTCATGATTGAGAAGCCAGCGGTGACTGAGAAATGTTTTCTGGCTAATCTCTTCTGGAGGAGAGGGTTGAGTCTTTTTGGAGACTTCATTGGCTTTTTGTATGGTTGTATAGCACTGTTTAATCGGTACTGGATGTATGCAGAATATTCTTAAATTGCAGTTAATACTTCCCATCATCCATGCATTCATTCCTTCAAACTACTTATCCAGTTCGTAGGGGTGGTGAGGCAGAAACCGATCCCAGGAAGCACAGGAGAGACAGGCGAGAGAAAGCCATCTCATGTCAACTTATTTAAATTACTAATTTGACCTGTATTTACCTGTAATCATTTAAAAAGAAATTGAGATCCTCTAAATGCTCACATTTTAACATTAGACAGTGATGCCCCACGCAGCCCCAGCCGCACCCTGTGCCCCCATCCCTGTGCTGCCCTGGTTCCACACCAGCTCCACCAGTTTGTTAGTCTTACCTCATGTTCCTCCTCTCTTGTTAACCAGCCCCAGCTGCCTTGCGTTTGCCCCTTTATTTAGTCCTGTATTTTAGTGTCACTTAGTTCTGTGCTCCCTGTCTGGTCATTGTGATCTGTCAGCATCCGTCAACCTGTCCTGTTCACCTCAATAAACACCCCTACGTGGGTTTTGTGTGAGAACAGCCATCATTTGGGTCGTGTCGTGTTTGCCGTCGGGACAGGTTATTTATTCAAAATAATTGGTCAAAAGGATTTCAAATAACATATATATTTTGAATGGGATGTATTTATATTCAAAGCACATATTCTGTGGAAAACAAAGCAAGAAAAAGGTGCATGTTAATAAGTTCTTATCTGTCACAATAAAACGTGCAGAGATGTAATGGCATTGACTGCCCGGCCGGCGTCTTTCATGCTAAGAGGCTCTTACTGCAAGTGCAGTAGTTTTATTAATTTAAATGTGTCCCACTGAACGTTAATGCACCTTCCAAACAGCAGCCTTCTTCTACAATACTATACTAATTAACAATTTAGTTAAAGTGTATGCAACCAGTCAAAGAACCAGGATTACTGTAAAAGCACAATGACTACTGCATTTTTAATTTCTTAGCCACACAGTGGTTACAATGTTTGCTGTTGTCGAGAGCTGTGTTCTTTGCAAATGGAAAACAAGAGACAAAATTGAATAACGTACAAACAATTTCTGGAAAGTTGTGATTTTTATGTTTTTCCATAACATATTTATATTTTATCTTATATATGTATTATATTAACATTATCTTTATAATGAAATGAATGATTGTTCGCATTAGAATTAGAAATATATTTGTGTAGATTTAGCAGGGCATGACTAATAGTGTCAATAAATTAATAATGAAAAAAGTGAGATTGTCTTGGCAAGAAACACTTGAAATGTGCTTCTGGGAATTATTCCAGCAGAAAAAGGCAAAGGTTGGGACAGGTGTTCTTAAATATTGAACACTGAACACCTGCAGTGGATAAAGTCAAATTTATATGTTGTCTTTTAACCTTTTAAACAGACATAAGCAAAACCGTCAGTACAGTACAGAAAGGACACGTTGAGAATGATAACCAGCAAAGGTAAGTCATAAAGAAACCCCCCCCCCCACATGGTGTCCAGAACTCTACATTTGTACATCTTATAATCTCTTTTCTGTGCTCAACCCCACATACACTATTTAATCCAATAATCAAGAGTCACAGTATTTAATCATTGTCCATTAACTTTTGATTCATTTGTCTTTAATTGTCTTTCCACTGTTATCTTACCTTATAACTCATCATGCATTGCCACTATAAATAAATCCTTGCATATTATAGGACTTTGATTGCATTTAATGTTGATCGTGAACAGGATTTTGCAATTTCGCTTTATCCATATTCAACGCCCCCTGTGGAACTCTCACGGATGCTTTTTGTATTGTAATTCAGACAGAGTTGTTCTAAGAAATAGTGCCTTTTCTTTGTCTTGACCTGCCATCCCCAGCTGTGGGTAATGTACTGGCCATGTAAGCACATTTCACCTATACAAACATCCTAAAGAATGAAATAATATATACTGTATATTACACTTGCGTATTATTAGCATATTATTATTAGCATATTATTATTAGCATATTATTATTAGCATATTATTACTAGCAGAAAAAGCTGTCTTGTTTCCTTCAACATCTCCTGCAGAAATTCTGCATCTTTCAGAAAATGTTCCTCAAGGATACGTCTGATCCCAACATGTCACACTGAAACACATGTAGATGTCCTTGTGAGATGCATCGCTTATAGATCTGGCTGCTGTTGTGTCGCTGTTCTCCTTATGCATACATAATCTAGGCCAATATTGCGTAATATTGCGTTGTGGTGGTGTATGGTATTGTGGGTAAACATCTGTTTTGTTTATCCATAAACATTTGAATGGACTTACTCGGACTGGATCGTTTTTACGATGGCCTGTGGCGCTGAAGCACTTGAGCCTTAATCCTATGGAGTAGGCAGCTCTTTTTCGTGGTGCCGGGGTGGGCTCATTACTCAACATGATGGAGGGGCCGTACACGGAGCACCCAGCATGCACTGCTTACTCTGGACCCAGTAGATGCGGTTGACTAGACATGAGATATCATGCAGTAAGTACCTTGTGCTTGATGTTTTGTAACCTTATACATCTCTGTATTTTATAATTGCAAGACAAGTCGATCCAACCATCCATTTCCCGTCATGGCCTCATATACTACAGGGTCGTGGTTAGCCTGGAGCCTATCCCAAGAATCACAGGGTGCGAGGCCGGTCCACAGCAGGGCCAGATACAAGACAATTGCGAAATTCAGTAAAAAAAATATAAAACGAACTGACAGTTTAGTGCAGGAATGATGTGTTTTTGAAGGGCCTGCTTTCATTTGACACATGCACCAATTTTCTGGACCAAAAGTTGTATTCGTCTTGCTGAATCAAGAAGAAGAACCGTCGTATGATTAGGTGGCAGAAACCTCAGCTGTCAAATGAGCCGCAAGGCCACCCGGCCACCGCGGGCTCTTATTAATATTTAATTAGTGCTAAATGTGGACATTTGTGCTAAGCGGTCATGCGTGTGACAAAAGCTGCTGAACTTCCTGACGCCTTTGACGCAAACCGCACCTACCACATCCAGGAACACTTGGGGGCGGTGAGGCACATGTAATGACTCTTTGGATTATTCTGACAAGTCAGTTGTTGAAAAAAATAGCCTTAAAAATGCAAGGGGGTCCTGTTGCCCCTCCATTGTAGAGGAGTGCTTTCAATATGCGTCCTCCGTTAGCCTTCAGAAATACACATACAGTTTGTCTGCTATTCACCCAAAGGCTCCTGTCCTTCAGTGTAAAATGCTCACAACGGTTAAGAAACTAAGTGCAATGCCATAAAAAAACGTACCGGTGACTCAGCTGAAACTGTGTATCGGCCACTGCTTCAGACTGGAATGACCAGTCGCGGTGTATGAGCCCCTGTGATGCAGGTTGTATACAGAACATTTTAATGAAAGTAACTGACAGCAGAAAAAACGAGGTGATGTTCCCTTGTGGGAATAAAATCATATAATAATCAGTTATGTAAGAAATTTCTTGGTTTGAAATAATACTGACCACTCAGACCTATCCTGCTATGCACAAAGTGGCTTGAAATATATTGAACTGAATTTCATACGAATGTTTAATTTGGATAATTTCTTATTACGCCCTTGGAAAGTACTGTCTGGGCCACTGGTCATCATATAATCCATCCATCCATTCATTTCCCATAACCGCTTATCCAGTACGGGGTCACAGTGGGTCATTCTCATGAATATTTTACTTTGGCGTGCTGTGATATTCACTCTCACAGCTAAAGAATAACCAGATATATTTAGCTCAACGCTCTTTGTGGCTGCAGGTGGCAACAGGAAGCCACAGTGGAGGGAGAAGCAGATGTTCTTCATGGAAAGCAGATGTGCGGACAATGTAACGGCCCTCTGGTGCCTGAGAGGGCATCGCCACTTTGGGTGTCTTTGGCTGTTTAGAGGACCATGTCAAGAGGATAGACAGAGCTAGCCGCTACTGGCTAGCCACCACTGGCTAGCTTTTCTGCCTAAACTTGATGTTGACACTGTGCATGATGTTGACACTGTGCATGATGTTGACGCTGTGCATGATGTTGACGCTGTGCATGATGTTGACTCTGTGCATGATGTTGACGCTGTGCATGATGTTGACTCTGTGCATGATGTTGACTCTGTGCATTTCCTAGCTCTGTCTATATTCTTGACATGCCTCCCCAAACAAGGTATTCTTGCTTTATATTGCAGTGCTGTTGTAGTTCTTAATAAAATAAAACAAAGTCAAGGGGATCCTGTATCTGGTAGTGGATGGATTGTAATAAAAATGTCTAGTCATACCCAGTAATAAGCCATCCAGGTTCCTTCCTGATAGACATTCAATTCATAATAAAAAAAAATGACTACTGAACTCTCTGCAGCTCTGTACTAAATTAACAGCTGGAAGATGGATGAATGGCTAATTTAGACATTTGTCCGTAGTTTTTTTTCTTTTGCTTTCAAACTCTTTTGTCCAAGCGAGCTCATTTGGCTCGAAACTTTATGATGCGTATTTGTAAATATTTAACAAAGTCAATTCAGGTTAAACATAGTAATCAAGAGTACAAAAGAATGTAGCGCTAGGACTTAATTTGTGATGCAGATCTGGGCCAATCAACTTCTGTGTCATACACTCCTCATAATGACATAGTAAACTGACCATGATTGTGGTCTCCTGCTTATCCACTGATTAAAAACTATTATTCCTTCATTCACTCAAAAATGTACAAAAACATTTCACCTATTTGCATTGCATTTCTCCATCCCTCCACCTTTCTGTTTCTCAAAGGCTATTTGCAGCATTACATCATTTGAGAAAATACACAACTGGATACATGACAGAAGCTTGACGATCAGGCTCAGAGTCTGAGCAGAGGATGATCATCTGTGCCGCTGCCAGCTGAATTATTGATGAGTCAGAAAGAGGGATGCTCTGCACCTCCACACAGATGAGATCCCAAGAACTGCTGCATCTCTTGAGAAAATCGGGAAAAGCTGAAGAGCCAGGTCTTAGCTGAAGGCCTCTATCTGCAAGAATGTCTGCTGAAGAACCACCTTCATTGTCAGGTAAACAATGGTGCATTAGTCACAACTGCCTCACAGATGGTGCGCACACGGGGAATGGGCAGGCGGAATGGGAGGGGCTTTATTGGTGCAGGACGTTAGCTTGATGTTTTGGAAAATGTGCCAGTATGTTGAGTGCTGCAGTAGGTGTCAGCCTGGTTTGCATGCAGTCTAGAGTCATGTGACACTGTTCAGGATCCGCATATGATAGCCAGGAATCTGTTGGAAAGAAAATATCAATAGTAAGATCAGAACAGAATAAATGTACAAACGAGAGGAGGCGATTTGGCCCATCAAGCTCGACTGAGGAGAGCTCAATTAATAGCGTGAAGTTGTTAAAATCATATCTAGCTCTGATTTAAAGGAACCCAGGGTTTTATCTTGCACAACACTAACAAGACCATGCCATACTCTAACTAGATGCTGTAGTATTTCTTGTGTTTTGCATCCAATGGCGCGGTCAGTCTCAGTTTTCATACTCCCACTGAGATCTGTGAAATGGTTCTGCTACAAAGTACACAAACATGTGCAAAGAGTAACATGCATGAAGGTGAGTTGTTTCTGAGTTACATAAAACCAGTTAATGGCCTTCACCATCAGAAGGTCCATAATTATGGTATTTTAAATCTGCAGCAGAATTTGTAGATCGGCTGCAGTCAGAACTACGACTAAAAATCCCACGGTTGGTCCGGTTTGCGAGGAGGAACCACGGGGAAATATCACTTTGTGAGGAGTGACCTCATGTGACACCGACAGGCAGCGAAAAGGGGGAGTTCTGTTTCCTACGGCTTTTGGTGCTTTGGTGGTAGCGAAGCAGAGTGTCTCGCTCACATGGTGCAAAAACCTGTGCTATCCTTTGCAAGAGGCCCTGTTGATATGGAATCCCACAGGGCTATGGATGGACAGCCAATAAACGGGGGGATTTGCAGTGTGCATTGTGAGTGTTCAAGGGCAGCCTGATTGAGGCCATTTTGTTTAGTATAATTGAAAGAGAGCGGGGGAAGCAGATGAGATTGGTTTAGAGGAACGGTGAAGATCTGTCAAATAAGCAGGTATTTACTGCACATACAGGAAACATGGTAGCACCGGGGGAACCCATAGGACAGTGCAGCAGTGTAAACAGTGTAAATAGTGTAGCACTGGGGGTACCCATCGGAGAGTGGGGCAGCATTCTGCACAGTTGCCAGCAGTGTAAGCAGTGTAAATAGTGTAGCACTGGGGATACCCCTCAGACAGTGTGGCGGCATGCTGCACCACTGCCAACAGTGTAAATAGTGTAAATAGCACAGCACTGGGAGATGATTCAGGTGCTGAAGTCTGACTTTATCTTACCTGTGTCTCAGCCAGTGACTGCTGCTGACCAAAATTTTTAGAATTAGGTGATCAGTGTTGACACAGCACACAACAACAAAATGTGTCCTCTGCATTTAACCCATATGTGACATAGCAGGGGGCAGCTAATTCAGCACCCGGGGAGCAGTGCTTGGCGGTGGTACCTCGCTCAGGGCACCTCAGTAATGCCTTTGTGGGTGGGGATTCGAAACAGCAATCTTTCAATTACAAGTGCGCTTCCCTAACCATTAAGCCACCACTGCCCACTACCCAGTTTTAGAGCAACAAACTCCAGACTAACCCCCCCCCCCAAGAGTGTGTCAGACCAGGTCATATATTAGTCATTACTATAAATATTATAGTAAATACTAAAATATTCATTACACTGCTGAGCTAAAGATTTCCCATTGCTTGCTAATTCCCATCTAATGTAGCCCTATTTAGCCTGTTTCTTGAGCCCTTAATTGCGTGACTGTTACCTTGCTGAGCTTAGAAAGTGATGCTGGCAAAAGATACACTGCCAGTTTTCAGCTGGGGCACCTTTTTCTGAAATACAGTCATTATACAAATACAGTTAAAATTAATGGAGTGACTTGAGTAATATGTGAGTTAGCTACACAGATTTACATTACAGTTTTGCTCTACATGACAGGTGCAATGGAAATACATCGACAAACGCCAGAACATCGTCATAACAGGAAAGCACTTCTGCAAACTGCCTATGATTTTCACGTCCATCATGTGACCCTAAATGTCAGCTCCTCTCAACCCAAAAATGAAATTGCATCAGTCCACCTTTTCAGAAGCTCACAGTTTTTCCTCAGCGTGTCCTGTTTGGCTAACTGAACAGGCACGGCTTCGTCAATCAAAATATCACTCCTCACTGGGGTTGCCGCTTTCAATGTGAAAGACGGAAGGCCAACCTTCCCCCCACTCTGAGTTCACGAAGATAAAATTTTCGGGGGATCGATTGTGCAGTCTGAAAATGTGGGACAAAAAAGGACTCAGCATTTTATTTCTCAGTACATGACAAACAGGACAGGTGGCAACCCTGACTGACACGTTCCTTTTGCACAATGTAAAGAGGAACGAAAAAGAGTATGAATGATTGGAAAGATTAGGGGTGAGTCTAAAATCACATACTTGTTTGCTGTGTAGTAGGCAAAATATAATATGCGACAGCAGAATGTCTGAATCCTCAGTACTGATGGGATAGTAAGTGAACTGTACCCAGATAACATTCTGTGAAATTCCGAACTATGCAAGCGATACACTCTATGCTATCAGACAAGGCCTTTTGAGCTGCATTCATACATGAAGTGCATCGCTTGCTCAGAAATTTTTGTAAGATGCCAGAGTAAGTTACTTCTCTGTACAAATTTAAGTAGAAGACAACACCCAGTTACATAAATTGACATGTAATTAATATTTCTTTTGCTGATAGTTTTTTGTTAAACAATTTTGATCCTTCACAGGGGTCATGCTGTATCATTGGTAAGCATTCAGGTCAGGTAATATGCAGGATGGCAACTGCAGTGTGTCTGAGCACATGCATACTCTTCTCATGCTTACATACAACACATCAGTAACAGTTAAGTAGTATGCTTCCGAGTGTATGCATACTGTTCTCATGCTTACATACAATACATCAGTAACAGTTAAGTAGTATGCTTCTGAGTGCATGCATACTGTTCTCATGCTTACATACAATACATACTGCAGTAACAGTCAAGTAGT
>JAODKC010000117.1:15549844-15561277 GCA_026777985.1 Mormyrops attenuatus | reverse complement strand
CGAGACAGTCCACATTTTTGATCCCTCCAAGCTCCCTGCCTGACAGTCCATGTTTTTTCTCCCTCCCAGCTCCCTGCGAGACAGTCCACATTTTTGATCCCTCCAAGCTCCCTGCCTGACAGTCCATGTTTTTTCTCCCTCCCAGCTCCCTGCGAGACAGTCCACATTTTTGATCCCTCCAAGCTCCCTGCCTGACAGTCCATGTTTTTTCTCCCTCCCAGCTCCCTGCGAGACAGTCCACATTTTTGATCCCTCCAAGCTCCCTGCCTGACAGTCCATGTTTTTTCTCCCTCCCAGCTCCCTGCCCGACAGTTCACATTTTTGCTCCCAGGGAGCTGAGAGGCAGCAAAAACGTGGAACGTCTGGGGGTCCCCAAGGTCCGGGTTGGGAAACACTGATCTAGAGTAACACTGATAAAGGTTCTCAGCTGGGGGTGGTGATCATTTTTGTTCAGCAGGTTGAGCTTATCACCCATCAGTTAAGAATCATGGACTTGACCATAGTATCTGAGGGTCCACAGTGTGTTTTGATTCAATCTCAGCTCATCCTGGATTTATTGAAGTCATTATTTGGATGATAAATCACCTGATCTGATCTCCCCTAATCGTTCGTGCTCTACTTCCCGGCATGTGACAATAAGTTACATTGTAATTAATGGATGCGCTGTATATAAGCTTCCTCACCATCTCGTAAAGTCTCCTCCGCCGACTTGTCGCTGGCGCCATCTACCTGCCCGTCGGTGCCCTGCTGCGTGTGCTGCAGGCTGAGCTTGTGGCAAACCTCAAAGGCCTGACCCACCGTCCGCACGATGCGCATGGCCTGCGTCTGACATGGCCGGTGGATACGTATATCAATCAATGTCCATTCTCAGTCTTTGTGATACAACGTTGCAGAATCTTACTACCTTTTTCTTGGACTTGAACACGTTACACCTGAATGAATTGCTGGCTCCATCCCGGGCAATGTAGCTGAAGATCTTAAGGTCTTGAGAATCGTGAGATACGTAAAAAATCCTGAAATTATATGTTAAAAATAATTATTTTCTTTGAATATCTTTATAGTTAAGGCATCATTGTATTCCTCTTAACCTGTGACACTGATACCGAGCAACATCCTGCGTTCCTGCGAGATCATAATTTCTAACTTCATGTCTGAAAGAGTGACCCTCATGAGAGGGCCGAGTACTGCTGCACCATATCTAATGTTGGTGTAAAGGTTCTGAATAAACACAATAAAAGGTTCTGAATAAACCCAATAAAAGGTTCTGAATATCTTGGTGTTGGGTGCCCATTGCAGGACATTAGGGTATATCGGACCTTTCTCATAAGGAGGAATAATCAAACCCGCATTTTCTCTGTCAGCCTTCAGTACGTTTTTTGTTACCACCAGCAACATCAACTCTGCACCGATGCATCTTGGTGTGCCGCGGATGGCTTTTAATTATGAGGCTTGGAGCTCTGCAGCATGTCTGACTAACGTCAGGTAGTGAAGCACTGCAAGCGCAGTGAGCACTGGAGGCTGGCTCTACGCTTGCTTTACCTCCATGCCCTCATCTACCTCCTGTACACAGCAGAGCACACATTCCTTTAGGCTTTGTTTCATCAAGCATGGAGCTCCATGCCGGGCATGAGGGCAGGACAGCGTCAGGTGACTGGCAGTATCCATAGCGACTCCTTGCACCTGCGCCTTGCTCTGTTTAGAGCACTGTTTTGTCTTGTCCCCAGTAACCCGATTCCAAGTGCTGTTACCTGTTTCACTGAATTAATGTTGCCTTGGTAAACCAGCTTTATTAAGGAACACTGCGAGAAAGGTCCAAAGACACAGCTCAATATGCTCTCCAAACAACGACAATCGCTGGGAGTGGCGAGGCAGGAGCATTTACTCGCAGCCTAAGATAGACAACAAAAGTATATAACCAAAGGGCTAAATTACACGTTCCTGCACTGGGAGACGCGTTCCTGCACTGGGAGACAAAGTAGCCATTTTACTCCCAATATCTGCTTCTAAATTACCAGCCAAATGTCAAAGGCCCTTGAAGGTCACATGATGTCCCAAAGAAGCAGACTATAAGGTCCGGCAGACTGCCCAGGGAAATGGCCACCAGATATGTCATGTCAACCTCCTCCTGTGTTATTGGCTGAACAGAAATAGCAGCTGGGAACAGGGCTTCCCAAACATCTAAGGTTGTGCCAGTCGGCGGCGGTGCCCAGCTTACGTCCAGCCGAAAACACATTTTGCTAAGGATTGAATATAATATTACAGCAATGAAGTAGTCTCATAGTGCCTGAAGCATTTACATTTGTTTGTTTAGGAGATGCTTTTGTCCAAAGCAATATAAAAGTGAGGATCAGAGAGCAGACAGTGTCCCTGGAGCAACTGGGCTTAAAGGTTCTGATCAAAAGCCCAGCACTGATACTCTGTGTCCCAGCCCACAGGAACACAGGCTCATGGTGCTGCTTCTAAAACCAAGTGGGTCTCTTTGGTTCTGTTTAGACTATGAAACAGAATTTCATGAGTACCTGAATCGATGCCTTGTTGAGTTGCCTGGGTGGGGCTCAGTTTAATCTGGCAAAGGGCTCCTCTTAGATTCCTAAAAATAATTCTGTCTTCTCCGTTCTGGGTTATTCTTTCATTCAGACTGAGCGGGGCCTTGGTCCCTTTGCAGCAAATAATGGGTTGCAATGCTGTATCCAGACCATATCATGACATACAAAAATGACTGGACGTATTTGCAGCATGTTTACTGCATTTAACAGCAGTCTTGCAATTAAGAAGGCAGGCCTCGCAGGCAACCGATGTGCAATTCTCTCAAAAGTCAGCCTGTTCCAGGTATTACAAAATTACTAGCAGTGATTCACGTTTTTAGCCCTAGGCAGTCCCCTCAAGGTCCCCAACCAGAAGTAGTCCCTGGAATTAAAGCAATACTCTATGGGGGCCTAAATCTTTATCTGACATCATCCTGACCTTCTGCTGAGCTAGCACTTCGGTTAGGACATGGCCACTCCAATGAAGATACCAGGTAGGGGGTTATTGTGCTTGGAAGGACTTGGGGGGGGGATATTACCTGACCAGTAATATTCCACATGAGAAGCATTTTCCATATTTTAAGGCAGATTTTTCACACTTTATGCTGTCCTAGAACTGAATAAAAGCAGGGGCGTACCGGATGGTTCCTTTCTGTTCTTAAAAAGATTGCCCGCACCTCACATTGCAAATGAGTCATTGGTCCCGTGGCAGCCTCTGGAGTTTATCTCAGTAGGTGAGGGGCTCTCTGCCCATGTCTGGAAGGTCATAGGTTTGAATCCAATGGCCAGGAAATTAATAAGCCTTTAAGACCAGCTGCTCCATGGGTGAGGGGTGTTGGCCGACCCTGCTCTCTGACCCCAGGTTTTCGCTACTCGTACGTCATTTTTGGGCTGAAGGGTAACATTGTACCATTTGCTGTTACAGCCATAAGGTCAGACAGGATGTCCTTCAATGGTACCAGTTTGTGGAAATAATCACTTAAACAACATTGAGATAAGATGATTTTTTACACATTGGAAATTCTTTTAACAGAATGCATGGATTTTTGTCAAGTCCAAACATTACAAAGACGCTTTAAATTGCAAAACAATGTTACATTCAGAGAGCCAGTGCTACTGAGGAAGAAACAGGCTACTGTCTCACCAAAATCGCACACAAAGAGTATTGAATTATGGTGTTTTATTTGCATCATCAGAGCTAGACTGTAGATTACAGATGGATCTCAAATGTGGCTTTCAGTGTGATTTCAGCCGATTTAAATTCAATTTTACTGACAGGTTTGACTTTGAAATGACTGACTGTACCTATATGTGAGCCCCCCTCCCCCTGCCCACTCCCCCAGCATGTGTTACTGGGGTGGGGGGTCACACGACAAACCTGTATATTGGGTCATGCATCACCAACATCTTGCTCTCATCCCAGCTCCATTCTTTCCTCTGCAAAGACGAACCGAAAACCATGGCTGTGATTCCGGCTTCCAGGAAAGTACAGTACAGTGATGCTTAGCAGAATGAAAACATTAAAGACCATGCGGAGCTTCCTTCGGAAAACTGCATAGGAACGGAACACTGCATAGGAACACTGATTGCAAAGCGAAATGCGAGGTCATTGCAGAGTCTTGGATCTGCTCCCTGATTGGCCGGGTCGTACCTTCTGCTTCTTCCTCAGGACCACCCGCACTCCATCCACAGACACGACGAGACTCACTTTCTTCTTCTTAATGTTCTTTGCTTTAAATTCATACTGAAAAAGAGACAAATAACCTTTAAGCTACAAAATGGCACCGTGAACGAGGCTGTGTGACTCCTCGATCTCTTGGAATGGAGTTGGCCTTGTACAGTAAAAACATTATACACAACAACAACAGTTATTATAAGTCAGCCAACACCTTTGGCAGAAAATTAGCATATATATTATTTATTTCATAACTGTAAGCCGGGCTTTTTCCCCAAAGTGGACTTCCACACACACAAAGGCACACGGACTATGTCAGAACATATTCCTGCCACAACTGCATTCAGCAGTCACACAGCAAAGCCCACCGTTTAATGAGCTACTCAGTCTGTGTGAGCTGGGAATTTGGGACTGGACACACAGTCAGTGCAAAGGTGCCTTCATCATCATCATCATCACTAAGTCATAACTGGCAGAGATCGATGGAATAAACAGAAGCTGATTGGTTTTCTAATTGTAATGTAAGAGGCGGAACACTATGGAAGCTCTTATGCTACAGTACGTTACAAAATGAACATTTGCAGAGCGAAATGTATCCAGAGGAAACACCCATAACCTGTAGCAATTAACTGTTGACTTGATCCAACAACCCAGACCAAGATGAATCAAATTCTTTGCCACATTTCTTTAAACCAAGTGAGCACAGCTGGGTTCTGAAATACAGTCTGGATGCTGCAAAGGGGTCTGCCAGTGCTGGAACCAGTCCAGAGTTAAGTGGAGCACATCTTCAGAATCAAATGGCCAGAAATTTCCATCAGTCCTCTTAGGAGCTGTGCATTCATGTATTCATTACATAATGTGACAGGATGCTTTATTCAGTAATTTAGAACAAAAAAGTACCAACAAACTTATCCTTGATGGACAACCAACTGAATATCTGACTGTATATTTAAATTCATCTGCCAGCTCTGATCTAAATTGTCTTCATACAAGCCACCGCCACTTATATTACAATTATTAGCAATTTATTTGAGCTGATCCTGCTGAGGGCATACTGTACGTTACAGAATGCTCTCCTGCGTGCTGTGGGTGTGTGGAGACCATGTGCCATAGTCTCTCTACCCATCTGGCCTCCACATTGCTGAGGAAGTATTAAGACATCCGTGCCAATAATTCTTAGTGTTTGCAGCTTGTGGGTTCGTGTGACCATCCATTTCCGAGTCCCTCTACATTGTTTTTCATCTACAGTGATCCATTTCTTTAATCAATTAAGCAATTATGGAGAGCGGGACCATAGGAGTGTGGACTTCATGGAAAATTACCTGAGGTAATGGTGAAGAACTCTATGTAGAGTGTATTGCTTTTGGGAATACAAAGTGATTCGGCCTGAACAAAGAACTGAAAATGAATGTCCTGCATAACTGTCGGCTCTTATCACCACTTGATAACACCCAGCCCCTATTTATAGGCATAAATGGAATAAATCCTTACATTATTGCATCTTTACAGAGATCCTTTTTGGTATGAGTCCTAGATCCCTTGATGCCTCTGTGACGCTTCCAAACCGTCGCTGCAGAAGCAGTATGTCCGGCCATGTGCTCTGCATTCATTATCATTCATCAAACATCTCTTGAAAAGTCGCCAAGTTACAAAGAGACCCCACAGCTTTTGCCCCCGGTACAAAAGCCTGGGTCTCTGGAGGAATTCCGGGGCTGACGTGACACGTTCTTCATTGTGAGCTGGACATTCTCAGACTCATCCCTGATGCCGGGTGGGAGCAGCACGCCTCACCGAGTTACTGTTAACGAGACTTAACTGGATGGTCTGCCGCTCGCACGAGATCCGAGCCAGCGAGACCAGCGAGACCTGCAGTTATTGGAATTTCTGGGAGGTGTCACCAACATGTTGGTTAGGAGCCTTAGCCTGTCGATGGTTCGGGGGAGGGAGGCTGGGGAGTGGGGGTCTCTCTGGAGCGTCCCTGATGGCCACCCCCTCAGCTGGGACTCCCATCCACAGTGTGAGATATTGGACCGTTCATACGTGATATTTTGCATGATTGATGCATTCGGAGAGTGAAGTGGCTGTTACAGGATATAAACCCATTTCCAAGAGGCAAAAAGAGTCCTGCCAAGGGTGCAGTTTTTACATTACCTTATATATCGCGGACATTATGGGAGGCAGAGGCAAATGGAGATGGAGGTTCAATTATGGATGCTACCTGCTACCAAGCTAATGCAGATGGCAACCCCAACCGGGCCTGCCAGACCAATCCGAGGTGCCACAGAAACAGAGAAACAGTCACTGACATCATTTTAACCACATTGCCCATAGAAACCAAATCATTCCTCAAAAAATATCCGAGGATTCCTGGCAAAAAGCAAAAAACCAATAATCTCTGGGCACGAAACACGCAGTTATGCTGATGGACACTAAAGATCTTTTCCCATGATTCCCACTTCTACTCTGTTTATAAATCTATTTTAAATACTGTTAATTAGAAGCTTATCTGTTTGATTGTGGCATCTTTGGTATTTATTAAGGCTGTGTCAAAATCAATGCATTTACTGAAACTGGGAAACCTGATTTCCGGTTAGAATGAATCAGGTCTTCAGCCATGGGTCAAACACGAAGCCTCTTCGTTCTCTTTAGGACAAAGCAGGTTTCCATGGGAAAATGCCGTCTAGATTACCCAGGATTCTCCTCTCATGCCACCAAAGACAGAATTTAAAGCATACCGTAGCTCATGCGCATTCTTCGCAGTGCAGCTGAATCTATAGAGGCAATACAATGAAGCCTGTATATTGTATCCAAGCAACCGTGTGTACGCGATTCCTGGGATTTAGCTTTCGAGCAAAACTACTAAGCTGCCATCAATGAAAAATATGAACGAAAGTGAGAATATATTCTCTGGTCATTCAACTGCCGACAACAGATACAGACTGTACAGACTAAAAAAGAACAATAAGATTGAGCTGACTTTTAAAAAGTGTTCTGCCTTCATTGAGGGCCTTTGCATTTAAATGTCCGCACTCTCTTTTGCTTTACGGCGCTTGGATATTTAAGGTTTCCCCCCTTTTTTATGAAGGCCCTTTGCTGACCTGCTACACCCTGAACAGGCTTTATGTTGTTCAGCATTATACTTGATGGGATTTTCCTATTGGATTGTTGAAGACTACGCTTATCCTAAATACAAAATTCGTTTTATGTGATAAATGTAAACAAGTAGTAGTAGTAGTTTGTAAATTCATAATCCTAAATAAAACAAACATATATAAACACGACTTTAACTCTAGTGATAGCGAACTCTAATGATATATAAACAAAATGCATATTACTGTTATGACTTTGGCTGTGGTTCCTACTATTCATATTTGATGCTAAAATGCACAGCTTTTGAATGTAAATACATTGTTTCCTCCCTGTAATTAATTGATATTTTCAGAGAAAACCAGTGTATAAGTGCCAGTCATGTGACACACTCCCACATGATAAGTTACACTCCTAGTCCCACCTTCACTTTCCCTGATTGGTTGCCACCATCAGTATCTCAGAATAGTTTATTCTAGGGCTGGGCAGTACAGAAAAATATTTTATCGTGATATTTATTTTCGCATCAAATGGTATTTATAATAATCAGTATATAATCCAAGTCATTATTTTTTACTTTGCTCCATTTTTGCTTAATTCCCTTAGAATTACCCTTAAACGGATTCAGAACATGAAAAAGATGACAAATAAATCATATGAAAATATTTTTTTTGTCGTAAGGTGCTACACCAGAAAACGCCAACAGTACGTTTCATTGCCAGGTTGTTTTTTCTGACTGACTCTCTCTCACTGTTCATTCCAGGGAATGGATTTGGGTGATATGCCATAAAATTTATATTATGATATTTTCAGAGATTTTCACAATATCGATATTTATCACAATATTCTAAAATTCATACAAAGCAAACAGTAAAATATCACAGGTGTTTTTCCACTTTTCTGATTACGACCAAATTGTTTTACTAAGAGCTATGGAGCATGTGACAGGTATAACGATAAATTACACCAATAACAGACTCATACTTTGATGGAATTTCTGTAAAAATTTATAAGAACTATTGCAAAAAACAGGTGTTTAGGTTATATCACAATACTCATGATATTCAAAATGATTACAATATAAAATGTTCATAATCACAATACAACATTTTATCAATATATCACCCAGCTCTAGTTTATTCCATGTTTTCAAAACAACTTCCCAGAAATGGCTGTTAAGATGTCATTTCAAATTCCAGTATATTGCTGTAGCAATGACAATACTTACAATTTAATACAAGTTATATATTATTTTATATATAGCTCAGCAGAGGTAAAACAATGTCTCATGTAACCCTGCAAACATTTCATAAAGACTTTATTGAGCATTAAAAATGCAAACTAAAACCACAAATTCAACATTTGGGGATTATTTTGATAATTCACTGAAAATTCAATAAAGGGCATGCTTATTAAACCCAGAACATATATTTCAAGTAAAATAACCATGATAATATCCTGTTAGTGAAACGTTTACATTTCTTGTAGCTTTCATCTCCAAGAACAAAAAAAAATTAACGAATTAATTAGTTCATTAACATGTCATCACATCACCAGTTTAGTAACTCAATGAAATAATCCACATTGACTATCATTTCAATGTCTGGCACAATTTAACAGGTTGCAAATCATGGTATCATTCACTGGTATCATTAACACACTTCTTCTCAATGACACTCCCGCTAAAACACTATGATGAAATAAGCATTTCTGGCCCCTCTGCACAATTCCTGCAAACTTGTTCTTTTTATATTTTTGGAATTCATTCATATATCCATATGATATTTGAGAGTTCACATCTAACCATTAGCTGAGAAGCACTACTGCCCCTGTGAGTGCTTTACCCCGCCGTGCATGCTGCATGGCACACGTACACCACAGCCGTGCACCTGCGTGACCGTGAGTTCACACACGCAGATGGGGAAACAGCTCAGTGCCACTGACATGGAAGCTAATCAGCCTGACACCAGCCTGCATTATTTATATGCTGGAGTTAGAGGATGCGTCCGACATAAAATAAGGATGTTCGTTCATTGTATGAGCAGACCGAGGACGTCTTCAGCGATAAATAATCCCCTGTGCTTGATACGCTGCTTGGCTTCTTGTCACACAACAACATTATCACCTCGGCCTCCTGTTTGTACAGCTGGAACATTTTAAAACATGGCCCTGGAGAGAAAAAACATATCATCGGACTTCCATGTGGACTCTGGTGTCTCGCAGTTGCACAGTCAGGGTGTCTTGGCCGTTTCTGCGACACTCGCTGTGGAGAGCCGACCTTGGCCTACTTTGGTGTCCCACCGGACGAGGGGATGCTTGCCGGTCTATCTGACAGGCCGGCCTTGTGCTTGGCTGCGGGAATTTAGGCACCTTATTGACTCGCTCCTTCAGCTGGTCTCCTGGAAACACACACTGAGCGGCCAGCTGGCTTTACTGCTACATTCACAAGATCAGGTTTGTGTTTCAGCCAAACACCTAAGAAAAAATTCAGAGTTACAGAGAATTTCAGAGCATGATGATCTTGGTCTCCACAACCTTCGGTGTGTTATTTGGTCAGAAGGCTAGGAACCCCCCCCACCCCCACACACACACACACACACACACACACACACACACACGTCAGGTAATCATATCTTTTTGGGGACCACTCATTCATTTGTTTGGGAAAAATGCTAATGTTAACTATGACAACCTTAACCCCTACCCAGCCCTAACCATAACCATAAGTAACTAAACAAAATACAAGAGTTTTTGCATTTTTAGTTTTTTCATTGCAGTCACAGATTTTTATTAAATTGAGTTTAAGGGAAAAAAATGGGTATTCATCACGTTGTGGGGGCATTGTGTCTCCATAAGATAAGGTATACCCACTCACACACATGCACACACACACACATATAT
Source organism: Mormyrops attenuatus (assembly GCA_026777985.1). Lineage (NCBI taxonomy): Eukaryota > Metazoa > Chordata > Actinopteri > Osteoglossiformes > Mormyridae > Mormyrops > Mormyrops attenuatus. The sequence goes on along the minus strand of JAODKC010000117.1, from coordinate 15,551,089 downwards.
GATAAGCTGTCCCTAAACACAGAGACAGAGATCTGAGTGCTCAGTTGAACATTAATAAAAGCACCTGGAGTTTTTCACTTCAACACCCTTATTGTGCAATAACCTACATTCCATACACAAGGTCATTGTAAAGCTCTGGGCGATTTTAGGAACTAAACAGAAATTTTGAACAAAAAGAAGGACTTACTTCCTACTGCAAAAGAAATACTCCTAACTATTAATGTGCCTCTATTTTATTCTGTAACGAATACAGGCTTTAATGACTCTAGTAAGGTTGCAGACGTTTGCAGAACAGAGAAATATATTTATAGTATTTGGTTTTCATAACAGGATAATGTCCTCATCCGCAGATTTTCATCTGAAAAAATCCCAAGGATGGGAAATAAGAATAAAAGCAATATGAGAAGACAACTGCAAGCGTGGTGTCATTAAGAGATTCGCATATTTTTTTCTATTTTAATCCATTTCTGTGTCAGGTCTGTTTTATGGTGCCACGTTATTATTTATTGTTTTTTCTTTTTCTATTTGATAAGTTTTTGATTTTGTTTTGATGTGAAATTGGGCAGCTGGGGCTTTTTAAATGTAATAAATACTGACTTGACTTGTTAACGGTAACTACACTTATACTGAGCAGAATCTGTTAAATGACGGCGCTGCACAGTTTCATTGGCAGATTCCTCCTGATGTGTTTGGCTTGTTAATGGCTTTTCCCTCTAGATTTGAACAGAAGGGTGCACCGAATTGAAACAACACGCAATTTAGAGAAAAAATATATTTGTTTAATATCAGGGTGAGCGGGTGTTTACTGTGTGTGCCTCAGTGGGTTACGATGCTGTGTCTGTGATCGTAAGTTTATCAGGTTGGAACCCTGTGGTTTGCAGAGTGATTTCACTGTAGGGCCCTTGAACAAAGCTATTAACCTCACGCGCTACTGGGACTGCCCACCCTGCTTTCTCAACTGTCCATCGCTCTGAATAAAAGTGCCTGCTAAATAAATAAATGTAATTATGAAATATGCATGTGGAGGAGATGACAGTATGCACGGTGGAGGAGATGGCAGTATGTACGGTGGAGGAGATGGCAGTATGTACGGTGGAGGAAAAGGCAGTATGTACGGTGGAGGAGATGACAGTATGCACGGTGGAGGAGATGACAGTATGCACGGTGGAGGAGATGACAGTATGCACGGTGGAGGAGATGACAGTATGCAGGAGATGACAGTATGCACGGTGGAGGAGATGACAG